>VXAZ01006893.1:1395-21058 GCA_013399875.1 Gymnorhina tibicen
TCTGTTTGTAAGTCCCTCCTTTGTATTCCCCTGATTTGTTATCTGTCATTCCCCATCAATTCCCTATTGGTCTGTACCCCTTGTTCCTCCCCTTTTTTGTACCCCTTAAAAAGAGGCTTCGGGCCCCGCCTCGTGCCTTTTCCTTGTCGCTCGCCCTTCAACTTGTTCGCCTGTTACCTTGTTGCTCCCTCGCGGGACAATAAAGTTGGAACTTTGAGCACAAGAAAGAGGTCCCTCAGCCCTTTACTGCCTCTCCATTGCTCGGCAACAGCGGTGCTGCAGCCTGCCTGCTTGTGGGTCTCCTGCAGGGAGCCACCAGCTGCTGACAGGGCAGGTGCTTTCTCTCCCGTCGACCGGGACACCGGACCTTGTCGCCTGCCAAGGCCTCCGGGCGGCCAGTGGCCGAAGCGACAGACACGTGTGGCCCTCCTGGCTGCCTGGGCACTGCTGACTCAAGTTCAATTTGTCCCCAACCCAAACCCTCACATCTCTTTTTGCAGAGCTGCTCTCCAGCCTCTTGTCCTCCAGTCTGGGTTATGTCCCAGTGCAGCTGTTCAGTTAAAACAGCAATTAAGATTATGAAATTAGTTGAAAAATGTTAACTGATTTTCAGGGACTTCTGCACTTAGTCAAAGCTACAGTGAATGATGGGACATAATAGTTTTGCACAAAAAATAGATAAGCTTTTGAAAGAGACTGTTCAGCAGCTCTTCCCCAACAGTACATGGGGGTTTTCCCCATGTAGTGTTCACGGTTCCAAGCATTTCTCCATTGTGTCCACTAGAGGTCTGGCATCTACTGCCATCCATACACCCCTAATCCCTGCCTTTCTTCCCCTGTCCATGGGTAGAGAGCCCAACCTCCAAGTTCCTGTATTTCTTGTATAGTGTCTCTACTATGCTTATTTTTTTCTGTTTGAAAATAAATCCATAAACGAAAGAAATGAGTACTATTTAAAGAACATGCACTGTATTTTTGATGAAAGGGACTGGAAGGCTGGAGAACAATCCAGCCAAGTTCTCTGAATCAGAGCCAGAGAAATAATAAATTAAAAATGCTAACTTTGAAATAAAAAAGTGACTGAATATACAAAAGGGGAAAATGTAGAAAAAAAATTCCAAACCTACATGGACTAAACCTGAATTTCTGGCTAAATTTCTTTGTGACTCTATGTACTGAAACATCTGTGGTACATAGAAGGTGTACACTGGGTCAGAATTAACCTGTGAAAGGCTGTGTGAGAGCCAGTGCAGAGATACATTTCTTTCATGAAGCTGAAATCTGAAATGGAATCAGCCTTAGGGGAAGTGAAGCAAAAAAATGTAACTGAGCTTGCAGGTGTTGGTGAAATCTTTGCTCCATTATCTGTCTCTCAGGCTTTGATACCTGTATTCTTATGTAGCATTTACACCTGTTTTATTGTATCATGCATGATTAAATCAGATGAAAGAAACAGCAAATCTGACATGCCTTGGAAGCAACAGAGAAAAAAATGTTTCATAATCAAAGTCCAGAAAAATATGTCTCTTGTAAGTAATTTTAAGTAAAATAATATGAAGTGGCAATTACTGTAAAGTTGCATATTAAAAATACTGAGATTTAATGTCCTCTGTAAAAACAAATGCTGAACTTCCACATTTGTTGAAAAGCAATGCAAATAAAATGCAAATTGTGTTTCCTTGAGATACCATAACCTGAGCCATTTTTTCTTGAATTGAAAGACATCTCATGTGTAGACAAAACTACGTCAGTACGCATAAAGAACAGAATTTCCATTCTGTCTTATTTTTGTTACAGGAAAGTACTTGTTCTAAATAATGAACCTTCAGTATCTGCTTTATATTTTGTCTTGAATTTCAGTCAGCAATGAGATAATATATAGGAAATAAAACTGACTAATTCTTAGCTATTGCCTCAAAACACATCCTAGAAAATGCATTTTTTAATTATAGGCGAAGACATAGGAATAGAGGAATGTAGATTAAGACAAGAAAATTTAAAATTTCTTCCATCTTTTTGCTGCAGAATTTCAAGCAATTGTCAGGTAGTCATCACAACACCTCCCACAAGAGTGAGTACAAAGGTGAAGATGGTAATCTTTCAGAAGCTGTTTCCTGCATTATGAGCCCTTTCTACTGTGTAACATTATGCTGCTAAGGGAACATGGAACTGAAGTTTTCTGTGGCTCTTTTGAGGACCCTGCAGGGACCAATCAGCACTATTTCATAAGCTATGATTCAGACACCCTGAGGAAAAGTTAGTCAAGAGTTAGCAAACAGAGAAAAAAAAATCTATGCAAAGAAAAAGCTTTACTCACAGGAAAAAAATCCCTATGTAAAAAGCACAGACAACTGTTGATTATGCAATAGTAACAGCATGCTTCACTCCACATGCTTTGTGTTTCTCTGAGGCACAACAATGAATTTTTGTTTCTCTTGGTGTAAATACTTCTCAGTATTCTTTTTTTTTTTTGTTTATAGTGGTAAAATTTGTAAGTGGTGGGAATTTCAGCATTGGTTAAGTGTTTTGAGAAGACACTATGACTTACCTCCAAGTAAGGGTCCAAAGGCAGCAGTGTTTCTTTGTCACAAGACCAGAGGAGTTTGAAAATTGTGCAGTCAGAATCTTAATGCCAAGTTGATTCTCTCTCAAGTTTTTACCAAAAGCTCTTGTCAATGTAATTTTTTACAGTAATTGTCCATCTTTTACATTTGAACTTGAATGACAGCATGCTCTCTTTCAGAGTATTAAGATATATATGTCTATAATCAGTTGCTTTTCCTGATTAACTAAATTATTTTTTGCCAAACTCAGTGTGCAGCATGTAAACACAGATGCCATGAACTCTGCTCACAAAGCAGATTGCCAGCAGTTTCATGTAGTAGTAACAGCCAAATGCTTCAGAGCTACACAAAGTCTTTGTCTTATTCATTCTCGTTTGACTTTGCAGGGTATTCTGGTTAATCATGTACAATGTTAGCATTACTATTTGCATGTAAATTTGATGAGCACTTTGTAACACTCTTCCCTGTCTGCTCTGGTTTTCCCTGGGGCTGTTACTAGTTCCACTCTGTTGCCTTCTTTGTTCATCTGTCTTGTACTTTGAATTCCCCACTTGTATTTCTGAGACAGTTACAGAAAGCAGCAACCTCCTGCCAGACCTTCCCAGGCTAGAGCATAATCTCCCTTCAGCCCTCCTGTGGGTTTTTCCTTGGTATTTAAAAAAAAAAAAAAAAAAAAAAAAAAGAATCCTACACCTCCTCATGCCACACAGGAAGCAGGTGCCCACAGCAGGGAGCCAAGTGATGGAAGATGGGGCTTCTGCTCTTCACCTTTTCCATGATCCATGTGAGATGATCACAGCTCCCCACTGTGGCACTAGAGGCAAACTCTGTCGCAGGGCCATGATGGAAGTGCCCCATGGCACTCTTTTTTTTTTTTTTTCCCCCAACAGAACTCAACAGTTGGTAACCCAATGGTATTCCTGAAGTAAGAAATAACGTTCCACAATTCCAAGATGAAAATCAGCCACTGAGCCTTACTCTTACTCAGCTGAGAAACAACATGAGACAAACTTTTACTTACAGCATGCAACAATTTTGCATTTCCAGGCAACTTCATTGTGCCTTTAATCTACCTTTAAGCAATCTTCCATCTTGCTTCTTTAAACCCTGATGGTGATGCTTAGACCACAGCCTGAGGAAACAGCTGTAAACTAATGCCAGAACTATTATTCATTTTCCACAACTGTTTTATCACAGTACCTGGAACAAAAAATGTCAGAAGTAGAGCAACCATGAAAGTTTATGCTAATTCTAATTCTGATCTGTTTTGGCTAAGCAGTTCACATTCATAGCTCTAGCCTACCCCTAGCATCAACCAGATGTAATTCCATATTCTCATGAAACTGGAAGGAATAAGGGATAGGGAAAAAAAGGAAGACTGTATTTACTGAGATGATAGACTCAAATATGTTCTGCATTTTTAACTAGTAAGGTAATGTTAGGGACATTCCAGCAGTTTTTCCTGAACACTGTGGACCAGACCTTTTTCCTTTACAACAACAGTATAAATCACTGGAGTGCAGACACTGCCCATCACTAGAATGATCATCATTAGTATTGTTATAGCAGTTCCGCTTGCATGCACCTCCTGCTGTGCAGCACATAATGCTTTCAGGAAGTACACTGCTCCATCTGGCAATGAATGTATAACTGGGTGAATTAGGAATCCAGTCACTTGGAACTTTGAAGATCAAAGATATTGTTAGGGGTTAGTCCTAGGAATGACGTCTGAATAGATCTTTCTGTTGAGGGTTATTTGTCACCAAATTAAGCTAGCAACTCTCCAGGCATACAGGACTGTAAAGCATGTCAGTCAATCTTCAGCAGATGAGCAGTGATGAGGCCAACCATGTATGCAGAAATCAGCAGGGAAGGTTGCAGAGCTCAACAGAATGAAGATGTAAACTGGACACAGCAACAAGGTGGATTACAGCTGTGGGACTGCACTGTACAGCTCATCCTCTTCCTGCAAGAATAAACCTAAGTAATCCCTAAATAATCCTCTAAAAAAAATCCTGACCTGCATTGTGGGAGATATTGTTTTGATTCATTATGTAAATCAACTGTACATGCTCTTTTTTTAGCACTGAAATCAAAGCATAGCAAATACAATCACATCACATGCTTTTCACAGCCTACAAAATTTTCTAGCACATCAGCATTTCTATTTCATAAACAGAAAATGGAGCTTACAGAACAGGATCACTTTCACACCAGGACTAGTATATATCACTGCCAAGCATTTTAGGAGGACCTATCATACTATCCAGTGGCTGGACTCAACCTTTGTGTATCATTGTCAGCTAAAGGACACTGAATGATGTGCAGTCTGCAGGCACATTTGATGTGCCAGAACTTATTCAGGCTTCTAGCGCCATGGAAAAATAGGCAAGCTTTAGCTAAACCCCATAGATCCTTCCACCCCACTTTTGTAGCCACAAGGCTACACCTAGACTGTCTTAAATGTTACAATCTAACAGATTCAATACACAGCTGTTTCTGAAAATGCATCACAAAAATAGCTTGCAAAATCTACTCTGCAACTGTGGTATAATGTCTATCCCAAACATAGGATAAGATCACAGGCATAACAACACCACCATTGTCTCCAAAAAGGCTTTTGTTTAGAAGCATTATGATTTTCTGTTCACGTAAAACATTGTTTCAAGAAGGTACACAGCATCCCAGAAAAATATATCAGTGCATTCTTGAAGCCTTGCATCCCCACTGGAATTTAATTTACAGCCTGCTCACATAATTTGTCTGTCAAAAATACTGTATATCCTGATGAAACCAGAGAGTTAACCAAGGTGGGACATAATCAGGAGTCAAAATAACACCAGGTTTTGAAATTATTAAATAATGACTTATTTTTCAAGCTACTAATGATTAAAATAGGACAATGCTAAAATATGAGGAACAAATATAATGTGAGTGAAGAGTCTGTTGTAAAAATGCAAGGGCTGATGCACTAAAGCAGAATAACAATCCATCTAGAATACAGTTCCTGACAGAGGCCAGCCTAGACACCAGTGTATACGTGCACAAGGTCACATCTAAGCAAGTCTGAATTTTGTATGCTGGTGGAAGATCATGACTCAGTGAATCCTGAGACCTGTAAGCTAGTCTAGCTTCTACACAGTAAAAACCACCCCCCCACCCCAGCAAAAAAAAATATTAAAGATCATCACCCCTGGGTAGTAATTACTGGAGCATGAAATGCTGCAGATGTACATGGGGATTGTTTATCCAAATGCTGCCCCCAATATATGCTAAAGGCAAACCCCAGCTGCATGAACTGGCTATGCTAGTTTCACACTGTTTAGGAACTTCCCTAAATCAGAAAGAACTGTACTAACTACTGATTCCTAACACTAACTGGTGCAAAGCAGCCAGGAGAGAAATAAATGAATTGTCAAATTAACTCCTCCCTGGTGCTTTGGATACCAACTGTCCCTGGGACAAAAACTTGTAATGGACACCTCAAATCAATAAGCCTGCCACTCTGCTGACACAATTGTTCAGTTTTTTCATTTAATCTCATTTTTAGTTTAGGTTTGAATCCTACAAACACTTATGTTCACATTACCTTTACGGGATCAGGAGCCTTGAGCCAGTAGCTGTCTCTCACCTTATGTTACATAAGATTCCTGCCTGGTGGGGCCAGATGAATGCCCCAAATCTAACAAAACAAAATGAGTTGACTGACCTGTACAGGTGAAGCCAAACAATGTTAGAAATCAGCATAAATGCACAAGTCTTTAAGATGCAGTTGTTCATGTTAAGTATTGTAAAAATGATTCCTAACCACTCAAGTCTGCTCACCATGCATCTTAGCTATGTTACTCACCTATGTGGCTCCAATGAGGCATTATTACTTTTAATTCCTCCTAGTCCTGCAGAGGCAACAACACTGAAGAGACAAGGAAAATATTCATCACCACATACATTTTAATGCCATTCTACTCTACTGTGACTACCAGTCACAGTGTCTGTGTAATACCAATGTCCCATAGCTGGCATAGATTTTGGCATCCCCAACCATCTTACTATCTTTCTTTTTACAGTCACAAGAGGGGAAGAAGCCCTCCTGCATCTCAGTTGGGTTCTTAAACGTGGCAGTAGTGTTGCTTATACACAGTTATTAGAAATCCATCACAGAACAGCAGCTCACAAGGTGCTGCTGTCGAGAGATATGACTGTCCAGTCACACTCAGTTACATCTGCATTTGCCTGATGCAGTTACTGGAAATAACAGGAAAGAATAGCAGGACTAGTCACAGTCCCCGGAGCTGCACCTTAAACCCACAGCTCACTCTATTTCAGTTGATACTTTAAACAATTCAAACTTTGCCTAATCTTATTGCATCATTTTAAACTCAATGATAACATGCAGGTGCAAACACTTGCCACAAGTTATATGTTGGTTGTGAAGCAGGATATTGATCAGGTGTGCAGGGCTGAAATTTTTGAGACTTCAGCATAAGCCTAATAGACTTAATTCAGGTACAACTTACACAGAGAATGTTAAGACCTGTTAACTCAACTTCAGGTGTCTCCTAAAAATTTGGACTAGGATTCAACCCATTACTACATTTTTCCAGAAAAAAAAAAAGGCACTGTTCAATAGAATTGCAGAATAAGGATTTCAAGTGCAGCAGATACTTCCACCAGTAAAGATACTGGTTTATCTGCCAGTATCCTGCAGTGCACATTAAATCCCTGTGAGAGACATGTTGCAAATCTTGGTTATTGGGTATCAAAACCAAAAGCTTTTGCATGATCAAACTGACCTTAAACCAACCTGAATAGCAGTAAGATATCCTAGAATTCTGCCTTCCACCCATGTAAGAAGTTACAGACATAGGCTACAATCATTAGTGCCTATACCATTACAACACTAACTGTTGAACAATTGTTCTGCTTTGTTTGGATTCACTAGCAATGTAAATGAGTTACATTGGGCTGTAATTCATCTGTTAAAGTATTACTAATCCCTGCACTACACAAACATTGTTAGAATGGCTTTTTTTTCACTACCAGAATACCTTCAGTGCAATGTAAAGGCAATATAAATTACAGCTATTAAATCTCTTACAAAACAAAAACAGATTACAGCAAGACAGTACAGTAACAGTATTACATAAGGTATCTCCCTTCTCTTCAGTAACATTATTTTCTAATGATAATCCATGCATGAAGGCAGAATATTAACAGAGCAGGTAAAACTTCATGAGGTTGTAGGCACTGTGTTACCAAGACACCACAGCTTAAAGTCAATTGGAATACACAGAAATAGTTATAGTCCTGATTCTCAGAGCTTCCACATGCATCTCCACTCTTCATCCATCTTTAGATACTGAGTTCAACTCACAGTCAAACTAATCACGGTACTCCCTCACGCTACAGACAGTTTCACAGACAGCTGCACTGTCACCTTTTTTTTGTAAAATAAGACTTTCTCTCAGAGTCCAATCTCTGTTACTGGTCAGGATCTTTCAACTATCATATGCAGTAGAAAACACTTCCAGCAGCTCTCAGAGATTGGTAGATGTGGCTGAAACAATAGAAAAGGAAAAAAGAACACCTCAGAAAAATTGGAAGCCACGCTGCATGTATTAGTTAAGTGCAAGACATGTTGAGTACTTACTAATATTTTAAAATATCTAGCTTAGAAATATCTCCTCTTTACATATACCACCATCTTGCCAGTCACTTAAGGCTATAATCTAGTCATCATAAATGTGGACTTCCTGTATCTCTGTTGAATGTTAACCCTCCAGTTTCCTAACTTGTTCAGATCTATTCTCACATTTAAATGAGAGAACAGCTTGTTACTCCAACTGTACCATTACACAACATTTAGGTTTTCAGCAAATACAGTAGACAACTTGACGAAAAGTAAAGTGTCTATATGGTGTTTCACCCAGAAAACACAGTATCAGCACAAAATTTCAGAGAGGTGGCAACTACATTGAACTTCTCCCACACTTCAGGCAAATCAATGTAGTAAGATACACAGGCATTGATTTCACATTTGAAGCATTGAGCTGTGAACATTCTAAACCAAATGTTCTTCCTTTGTCATGTGTATTAAATGTGGACTATAAATTACATTAAATTCTCACTGGTTTTTTTCTTACTTTTCCTAAGAGACACAACCACAGACTCAGGAGACTTTAATAACAAGAACAAACACGTAACAATGCAAGGTGGCTTCTAGGGCTTTAAAACCAGTATTACTTTAAAACCATAGTTAGAAGCTTTTCATATGTACACCACTAGCTTAATAAACCACACAGCTTCACCATCTCCCAAAAGGGTTCTGTTGTTTGGGTTTTTATATTGGAATATATTAATTTTAAAACATTGCAAAGCCCTTGAAACATAAGATTACCACTTATGAAAATATTTCCAAAAATCTGTTCCAAACATTATGAAAAAATCTCACTAGAACCCACCACTGCATTGAGTCAAGCTATTTCAGAGCTTAATGTGACAGAATCTGAACATGTCCTGCGCTTTTTAAAAATAAAAAGCTCAGTAGAAATATAGGCATCTGTTTTCATTTCTCCATTGTCCAAAATATTTGGAATGGAGATACAGAGCCATTTTCCTTGAGTAAAACTACAGATACAAATCAGAAATGGCATAATTATAGTATGGGTACACCGAAGTTCAACCTGACGAGAAACATCAGCACAATTATTCTCAGTTTCTAGTAATTAATGACAGATTAGGAAAACCATACCAAACTCCTTACCAAGATAAAAATAATCACAGCATTGAGTCCAGGATCAAACTAAGTTAAACATGAAGACTACTACAACCTTACAAGATAGGTACTTTACTTCCATTTAGACTCTGCTGCAGTCAAGAACACATTTAGCTCATACCTTTATCCTCAGTCTGAGTCTGGAGATGCAGATTATGCCAGTATTTCCTGACTGGGAGTGTACTGCGAGCATACCTTGCACACAGACTTCCACAGGCACGTGTCACATGGCTGTTTATCACTAGATTAGCCTTACTTTGCACTTCAAAGACACTGCTTTAGTAAGGATCTCATTTTTTAAGCACCAAATGTATGTCTGTTAGAGGGGAAAAGGCTAACACTGTCTAGAACATCCAAGCAAAGCACTGTTACTTCACAAGACAGAAACCAGTACAAAGTATTTCATAAGCAAGGGCTACAATGGCTTAAAGCAAGTATTTATGAGGACTAGCATATCTGAATCACAGAGCAGGTAAAACATTCATAAAAACCCAGCACGCCGTTTATTGATTCGACAGGTCACAGGAAACTACTCTGCAGAATTTGGTTTTTACCTTATACACAGCAATTACATTTGCCATCCTCATTTCAGAAGTCAAATTCACATAGGCCCATTTTTTCTACCTTATTGCCACAATTCAATGAATGCACTTCAGCTAATTTAATGCTACAAGTATAGTTTACTGATAAAGTACCTGTAAACCAAGTGCTCTGAGATTGTTACTCAAAGTTCTTGCTCCTGACTTCAGCCACGTGTCATGTTCACATTAGTCTGCTGTCTTACCTCAAACCACAGGAGTTTTAGGGCTTGAACGAGTTCCTCCACTGTTTCCCAAGAGCAATGAGTTACACCATGACAAACATGCTTGGCAAGTCAGCCCACCCTTTCCCAGGCACAGAGAGAGCTTTTCTATGGGTATAGCAAAGTCTTACCATGAATTTTATCCTCAACAAGTGACAGGTAATCTATACTTCCTGAAGTATGTGCTCTAGAAACCACCTTAGAAGGCTGGTAGCTGAGTGCTCTTCTATCCTAGTTTACCTTCTGTTTTGCAAGTGTTCTGATCTATCATTAATATCAATGACTCACAAACATGAAATTTAGCCCGCACCCCTGGAAACTCTAGCTATACAGAGGACAAACTGGAATTTAAAAAGTCTTTCCTCACTTTCCTTGACTTTTTCTTCGTGTGCCCTAAAAAGTTATCTTTTTCTCTGAAACAAAACAAAAAGCCCAAAAAGCAATAAAAATACCATATTCCTGAAACATTCAAATTATTAGTTAATAGATCTGAAGCTGGTAAATATAGACTTAATTAAGAGCCACTATCAATTCTTTCAAGGCTTCTCCCTCTTTCTATGCTTCATTCCCCCACATAACTGATGGTTTCAGATAAGTAAAATTAAAACAGTAAAGTATTGTTTAACCCATTAAACAGCTATGCCCTGCAAATATACTGAAGATAAAAATTTAACATTCACATGTAGCTCCCCAAGGCCACGAAGAACAGCAGCAAGCAGCTGGCGATTAACTTCAACTTGCATGTTTTGTTTTATTAAGACACCAGTAACTGCTGCTAAAATTCTATTGCTTAAATTCAGTAGGTTAAAAAGTGACTTACAGACTACCTCGCTCTAACCTGCAAACACCAAAAATTCACCAATTAAGTCCAAAACGTTTCATTATGCACAGGAAGTTTTTTTTCAGGAGCCAGCTTTTTAACACAGCAAAAAGGACGATGCTCTGCAGAAAAGCAAAACCTTTAAAGATTGTTTAATATTTAGGGCCATTTTTGTCACTGATTTTCTGACAAAAAGTCACACCAGAAACTTTGTTTTATATTTTTATTGTATGCCAAAGTTCATTAAAGGTGAGTGTTTGCTCGTATACAAGTTACTCAAAAAATGTGTCTAGGCAGAAATTTGTTAGCAATCTGACTTATTTCAAAGCATAGGTTTGTTCAATCGGGCCACAAAAATAATATTGTGTACAAGCAGTAACTAAGGAGCTACAGATTCAACGAGTTTCCAAATATCACAGATCTTGAGATCGCATCAGGAAATAAAATCAAGGCAGTCACAATATAAAATAGCAGCTCCATGTAGCTTTTTCAAGTTTTAATTTTATTCAGGAGGTGACAGTTCAGTTTGCCTCATTCTTCGAAGCTTCGTCAAAGTTTTCAACAAGATCTAGAAAAAGAAGATTGTTAGAATTAAAGTTTGACCTACTTCCCCTTTGCCAAATATTTTGGGCTTGAATTTTCTTCCAAAGTTCTGCTCCATATCAAGTTTTTACATCATAAAAGCTTTCAGCTTATAAAATACAGACCAAATAATTTTTAAGAACTTCAAGGTTCATCCTCCTTGCTCAATCAAGGAAATTTTGGATGGTTCATTACAAAGCACAATTCTAAAGCATTTAACTTCACTATAACCACAACTGGGCAAAGTGATTCTGACAAGGTAGTTTCTTACGGAATATTAAATAATGATTTTAGTCATAGCTATTACTTCAACATAGGACCAAAATGCTAGCTCAAACTGCTAAGTCTCTCATGGTATCTGAAATTAATGAAACAATCTGCCCACAGAAATTCTGTGACAGCAAGTGACTAGACAACACTCTTATCATCCCTGGCCTGATCTTGTGCTACGCGTAAGATCTCTCAGCAAAATTCACTTCCTTTTCCTCCACCACGTTTGCTCTTACCTGGAACTTCATCATCATCATCTTCACCAGTAGCAAGTGGTGCTTTTCCGTCCACAGCTGCAAGAGTAAGTAGATAAAAAGCTTCATTCAAGCTCACCAGAGGCATTTTGATTTATTGTTTAGCTTTGTGTTTTTGACAACGTTATCAAAGATTCTGAGCTAAGCTGCAAGGCTTTATCCAGTTCTGTGAATAAAAATCTTTATCTAATGTAGGAAGTTCACATTCCCTTCATTACTGATAATGCTCAAACAGCCCAGCTGTGAAATTAGAAGATGCATGCTAAACAGCTTACTAGTCAACATCTTGTATCTAGGTATACTGAGTGCCCTGCATGATAATAATTTCCAAATGCAAGTGCAGAGATTGATTTTACCAGTTTTTCCTAAAAGTAGGTTAGTTTCTGGACTACCACATGGTTCTTAAATTTACATATTTTACATCATCAAGTTTTAAGGAACAGAAAGGATCTTATTATCCTACATATCCAAAGAAAGCTGAGGTGTAATTGTGAAGTTGCAGGCAGAACACAACTAGAAGTACTAGATATTATTGTTCCGTGGCAAAGTCAGAGGAATATGGAACTGGACGCACAATTCTACACTCCTTAGGTATTTGAGGTAACCTAGTGTTCTGGTCCACATGTTTGCCGACTCAGTAATTTCTTTAACCATTCCCATTATATTTGACAGAGGTAGTGAGACTTAACTTTATCTCCATTGCAGCAGACCAGTGAGCACCTGCTGAACTGGGCAGCAGTATAATGTTATGAAGAGGTATCTCAGGTGTACGGGTGCCTGTGCCACTGCTCTATAACTATTCTTAGCCGTACTATCAAGGGTAAGTTGTCTCATACTCTCTACTACCTCAGTTTTATTCTAATTAATCCCTCTCAGTTTTTTAAAAAAGGAGGAAAAAAGATGAGTTCTTACTAGACCTGTACATTAATTTCTAGAGAACCAGAACTGATGAATGAATAAACTTTCTTTTGAAAAGGCTTGGGACAAGGACATCACCAACCTTCATTTGTTTTTTTAAGCAGCAGAAAGCCGTTAAAGCTTAAGTGCATCTTAATGTTAAAAACAGTATTTTAAAAGCAAACCATGTTATTTCCTCTGACATCACCTGCATTTTCTCTCATCCCCAAGACCAGTCCAAGTTTACTTTAGCAGCTGCAATCACCACAGATGCTCCACTCATTGATGTTAGGCTCCCAAATCTAGCTGACAATGCTGAATAAAACGTTTTGTGCAACTGGATGCCAAAGTCTGGCATCCACTCTTAATGCAAAGAAATAGCCATTTACTAGATCATAAAAAGCAATCACTTCAAACAAGCTTCCCTCTTTCTAAAACTCCACAATTTAGCTTAGAATATAACCACATTCTTATGAGAAGACAGAATTTCAGCAATCATTCTAAATCCTTCGAGTACTTTTTTCTTTCAAGGCCTCCTACTATCACAAGGAGTCACACAGGTGACATTAGAAGAAAGGATTTGAGGATCATGATAAAGAATACTTTACCCCACATCTTGAAGACTACTTCTAGCAAAAATTTTTTCATTGGTAAGTTGACAGGAGGGTATCACCAACTTTAGGAAGGTAAAGAGGCTGCTTTGTTGTCAACAAAGCAGAGGAAGAAAAGAAATTAACAATCAAGTTAGAACTGCCAAAAACTGGACACAATGATATTGTCTCATTTTTTCCATATTTAGGCTGTTCCTTATCTTGAAAGGAATGGGTTTAAGACATTTCAGAAAGTAGGAAGACTGTACACACAAGACAAAAGGAATGTTCCCAGTGTCAACACTTTTTTCACTCCTAATTCTCATCCTGTAGCAGCAGTACCTTTTTCAAACACTGCATATTTAAGTCTCTCCTCTACTTTTACCAGTTTTAGAAGGAGCTAACATTCATGTTTTTCTACTACTTTAAGTATGGAATAGGAAGTTGGTATATCTAGCTTAATGCTCATGTCAGCCCTGTTCTCTACATTGTTCTACACATACTGAAATGATAATGTACTTCCTCATAAATACCCTGTAATTCCTTCCTAGTTATCAAAAAGCCCATGTGAGAAATACCTTCACCACACCTGTGAGGGAGAAAAGCAATTGCAGGATATCTGTTAAGTCCCCTTCCCCATTACTTATGTTTCCATTCAAAGTGTCAAAAGAGATACACACCATGCTTATCTTTCTTTAAAACCTAACTCTTACAGAGTAATTATCCACCTAGCTTCAAAGAACAAGGTATGTCAAAATATGGCAGCCATATCAAGAAGGAAACTACCAGAAAATCAAGTCTGGCTACAGTTTTCCAGTGCTAACCCAGCTACAAGACATGCTAACAGGTGACTTTGCTTTACTGAGTCATACTTGTCATTGGATTTGAGCTATAAATAAAATTAATTTTAAAGAGTTTGATTTCTTCATAAGCATTTTATAACATGCTTGCAGACAACAAGAGTGCACAGAATGTCAGTGCTGCTACACAAATAAGCCTCCTGTCAGCTGCCAGTATGAAACACATTCAAGTTTCAACTTACATTGCTTGGGTAGGGCTTCTGCCAATCTCCTCAGGCTAGTCAAACTGTCAGCTCCAAGCTGATTTAAGATGCTAGGAAGCATTTCTGTCAGCTGCTTTGTCTCAGCATGGCCGGTGATAGTGAAAGTGTTAGCAGCCAGAGATGCCTGAACTTTTGGGTTATTGAAATGAATGACTGTTCCTTGATTGGTAAACATGTTTACCTGCAAGAAAAAAAAAAATCCAGTATTTGAAGCAGTTTAGCAGGATTTTTCAATTTAATAAGAAATCGAAGTTCTTAACACTCCATGAAGACCTGATAATTTACAGACAAGTTTAGGACCTACATTACTTACCAGAAAATTGATTTTAATACATTTTCTATTTATATATAGATTTTTTTTTTCCTTTGAAGCAATTACCTCTTCAATTCCAGAAATATTGTTGACACCCAGTTTCTTCAAAGAAAACTGAAGTTTCTTGTCATCTGCTGTAGCTGTCCTATGGACAACCTTCTTCTTTCTGCGGGCAGTACCCTTTGCAAAAAAAAAAAATTACAAGTTATAACTTAAGTAGTTCTCACAAACTCTAATCCTAACAGCTATGTAACTACTTCAGAATATCTACAAATCAACTTAACATACAAAGTTCTGCTCCTGTGTTTCAGTGCATGCAACCCTGCCGCCCAACTGCACTGCAGCAGTCTTTCTCTTGCACTAAGGCAAGATTTGCACGTGTTTTAGGAAGCAATGCATATTTAGGAAGCAATGCAAAAATATTTATTCCACAAATTTCATGGTTTACTGCAGCATCTTAGAAAAGGAAAGTTGTAAATTTACCCTTGTTAACCCAAGTTATCACAAGACATAAACCTGAAGAATGAACAGTTTTAAGCAATTTCCAAAAGTTATCAGTTTTTCCTTAGATCATCTTTCTTAAATTATAGCCAAACTTTGGTAATAGTCAAAGGCCATAAAGCTATGAACACATCATTAACAAATGAATATGAGAAAAGTCAAAATACCACACTTTTTTTCTAAATAGCCATCTTTCATCTGATGGACTTACATACTTGAAGAATGCCTACTTTTCCAAAATATTTCATATATACATTTTTAAAAATACTTCTACATAGTGTTCCAGACCAACCCTGTTTAGAAACCAAATCAGCAAAGGTTAAATTGCCCTACAGACCCAGAGCTCTAGATCTCTCCAGGGAAGTAAATGTCCCACATTAGAAGATATCTATTTCTATGAAAAAGCAGAAAATGTCATTCTATAATTCCTTGCACAGTCATAAGGGTTCAGTAAAATCTGACATAAAATGTGTATGAACAAGTGAAACTAAGCTACTTTTTGACATAATGTAACTACTGATCTAAGTCCTCCCACTCCACCTGCTCATCTACCACATGCTAATAATACAAGAATGTGTTGCTGTCCAGTCATATAAATAGCTGCAATTCCTTTTTAGTTTACTGTCAGAAGTTTGAAAGTTGGCTGGACACTAACAACTGTAACATAATTCTGTTACCAACGATGAGGAACATTAGTGACAAATTCATAGGAAACTAACACTTGGAAGACTACAGCTCAAAAATTTAGGTTTTTGTCTAGAAAGCTTGATAGTCACACTCTGCCACTGTCAGGTTAGCACACACAGTGGTTTTGAAACTACTAAAAATAATAGAAATGCCTTATCTTAGTGCTTCGTCTGCCCAAGAATTGAGCTAGGTAAAGTGTATGCTAAGTCCCTCTGGACAAAAGAACTCTCAGTAAATTTCAGAACACGATGTCTTGAATCAAGGGATATGGAGGAATATGTACCTCCTCCACACCCATCTCAACTTACATGGCAACACTGCCATGAAGAATCCCAGGAATAATTTCCCATTATAAAAAAAAAAAAAATTAGTAAGGCAAGTTCAGGCATTCCAGACATTTTACAGGCCAATTTTAAAACTAAATGACCATTCTAAGCTTTGCTTTATGTCTCTAAAAGCCCTGTATTGAGCAGCAAGCTGCAAGAGCTGTAATCTGAATGCATGCTCTTACATGATAAATATTAAAAGCCTTTATAGTCAATAAACACACACTGGTTAACATGCATCCAATCTGCAACATAATACAGGAGTTCTCTAATTAACCATTAACATATACAAAGAATATGCAAAGATCACCAAAGCAGTTAATTACTATATAAATCCTGTTTTAAGGCTGCCTAAATCTCCAGCAACTGGCAAAAAAAAAAAAAAAAAATCAGCACAGGAATGAACGCTCCTGGAAACTCTGCCAGCAAAGAGTTCTGTTGAGTAACTGGTATTCTAGAACATTGTGTATATTCCCTCAAGTAAAAAAGATTCCTAATAAATTCCTGAATTAAGACTGACACTGTAATTAAAATGTTTACTGCCACATGACAATATTAAACATACTTTCCTCAGATTATAAGGAAACACACAACTACATATATTCAGATGTAGCAAAATAAAAAGTTGTCCTGATTATATTAGTCTACAATTACAGAAGCATGACAAGCATAAAATTTCCAACTTTGTGCAGAAAGGCAAAAAAACTGCCTTTAGCACCCTAAGTATTTCTGACAAGTCTGTAACATAACTCTCGATCATCTGTTGTGAAAACTATACCCAACCTCACTTGCTATAAGGTCTACTCACTTCAAATCCCACACATTTTCTAAAACAGCCCATACAATTGTCATGGAATGGCTAGAAAGGGACTACAAAGATCACCTAGTTCCAACCCTCCTGCCATTGGCAGGGATACCTTTAACTAGACCAGGCTACTCCGAGTCACACATCCAACCCAGCCTTGAACACCCCCACGGATGCGGCATCCACAGATTCTCTGGGCAACCTGTTCCAGTGCCTCACCAGCCTCGCAGTAAAGAATTTTTTCCTAACATCCAATCTAAATCTACCTTCAAGTTAAACCCATTCCCCTTTGTCCTGTCACAACACGCTCTTGTAAATAGTCTTGATGCATCTTTCCTGTAGGCTCCCTTTACGTACTAGGAGGACACAGTTAGGTTACCCCAATGCCTCCTCTTTTGCAGACTGACCAGTCCCAATTCTCTCAGACTCTTCTGACAGGAAAGAAGCTCCAGCTCTCTGATTAACTCACTGTCCCTTCTCTGGACTTGCTCCAACATCTCCATGTCCTTCCAGTGCTGGGACCCCAGAGCCGGATGCAGCCCTGCAGGTGGGGTCTCACCAGAGCAGAGCAGAGCAGAGGGCAGAATCCCCTCCCTGGCCCTGCTGGCCGCGCTGCTCTGGATGCAGCCCAGGACACGTTTGGCTCTCTGGGCTGTGAGTGCCCATGGCTGGGTCATGTCCAGCCTCTTATCCACCAACACCCCCAAGTCCTTCTGGGCAGGGCGGCTCTGATCTGTTCATTCCCCAGCCTGGGTTGATACCAGGAGCTGCCCCAACCCAGGTGCAGCACCTTGTACTAGACCTTGCTAAAGATGAGATTCCCATTCACCTTAACACAGAATATTAAGGCTGCTCTAACATAACATACACAAAGAGAAATGGCTGGAAATTCAGCTGCTATATATTGCACCTAGAGAAGTTATTCCAGAGAGCCCTGGAGCAGCACAGCTTCCCTTGAGGACAGTCCAGCGAAGCTGAGAGCACTCAGGGCTGCTCCCCACACCCGTTTCCAGGATCCCTTGTGCCAGGCCCAATATGCGTGCAGGGACACGCAATCCCGATGGCAGCGCGGGGAGGCGGCTCCTACCTTGCCACCGATGCGCACTTGGGCCTGCAGCTTGGCCAGCTTCTCCTGGTTCATGATGGTCTCCTTCATCTGCGGAAACAACAAGAGGGCCCGGAGCAGGCGGATGTGGGAACACAGGTGGGGGCAAGTGGGCACAGGGGGCTCTGCAGCCGCCCCTCACCACACGCCCACATGCGTCCTCCTCGGCAGGCGGGTACCCCCGCCACAGGGTCGGGAACGGTCTCAGATCGCAGGCAGAGCNGGCGGTCACGGAATCCCGGAATCCCGGGAGCGGTGGGGCTGGGAAAGACCTGTGGTGTCATTGGGTCCAGCGTGTGACCGAACATCTCTGTGTCAACTACACCATGGCACCCAGTGCCACGGCCAATTTTTCCTTAGACAACTTCAGGGATAGTGACTCTAGCATCTCCCTGGGCAGCCCATTCCAATATCTGTCACTCTTGCTATGAAGAAATTTCTCTTGATGTCGAACCTAAAGCTCTCCTGGTGCAGCTAAGACTATGTTCCCTCGTCTTGTTGGCTGATTGCCGACCCTCCCCTTGATGCAACCTCCTTTCAGATAGTTGTAGAGAGTGATAAAGTCTGAGAGTTACCCCTCAGACTCCTCCACCGGAGCCCACCCAGCTCCCTCAGCTGCTCCTCAGAGGACTTGTGCTCCAGACCCTTCACCAGCTTTGTTGGCCACCTCTGGTCTTCTGCTAGCACCTCAATGTCCTCCTCCTAGTGGGGAGCCCGGGACTGGACACAGCACTGGAGGTGTGGCCTCACCAGTGCCAAGTACAGGGGGACAATCCCTGCCCTGGTCCTGCTGGCCACACTGTTGCTGGTACAGGCCAGGATGCCATTGGCCTTCTTGGCCACCTGGGCACACCCTGGCTCATGTTCAGCTGCTGTCACCAGCACCCCCAGGTCCTTTTCCTGTGGGCAGCTTTGCAGCCACTCTGCCCCAGCCTGTGGCACTGCCTGGGATTATTGTGGACAAAGGGCAGGACCCAGAACTTGCCATGCCTCCCTTCACCATGCCTCACACTATCATGCCTTACTCACTTTGCTACTCTCTTACCCACACTGCTACCTGCAGCCTTGCCAGAGAAGTTCCCTGCCACAGGGATGGCATGGCCACCATCCATGGTCTGGCATCACAGAATCACAGAACCACTGGGGCGGGAAGGGACCTCTGGAGATCATCCAGTCCAACATCCCTGCTAAGGCAGGGTCACCCAGAGGAGGTGACACAGGAACATATCCAGGTGGGTTTGGAATGGCTCCAGAGAGGGACACTCCACAACCTCCCTGGGCAGCCTGTTCCAGTGCTCGGCCACCCTCA
>VXAZ01006893.1:21096-32608 GCA_013399875.1 Gymnorhina tibicen
ACCTGGATCCGCACGCGGGCGCAGCGAGATGGCGGCCGGAAGGAAGGAGTTGCGCGTGCGCCGCGCCGGGCCTGGCTACGCCCCCGGGGCGGGCGGGGCCCGGCGGTCACGGAATCCCGGAATCCCGGGAGCGGTGGGGCTGGGAAAGACCTGTGGTGTCATTGGGTCCAGCGTGTGACCGAACATCTCTGTGTCAACTACACCATGGCACCCAGTGCCACGGCCAATTTTTCCTTAGACAACTTCAGGGATAGTGACTCTAGCATCTCCCTGGGCAGCCCATTCCAATATCTGTCACTCTTGCTATGAAGAAATTTCTCTTGATGTCGAACCTAAAGCTCTCCTGGTGCAGCTACGACTATGTTCCCTCGTCTTGTTGGCTGATTGCCGACCCTCCCCTTGATGCAACCTCCTTTCAGATAGTTGTAGAGAGTGATAAAGTCTGAGAGTTACCCCTCAGACTCCTCCACCGGAGCCCACCCAGCTCCCTCAGCTGCTCCTCAGAGGACTTGTGCTCCAGACCCTTCACCAGCTTTGTTGGCCACCTCTGGTCTTCTGCTAGCACCTCAATGTCCTCCTCCTAGTGGGGAGCCCGGGACTGGACACAGCACTGGAGGTGTGGCCTCACCAGTGCCAAGTACAGGGGGACAATCCCTGCCCTGGTCCTGCTGGCCACACTGTTGCTGGTACAGGCCAGGATGCCATTGGCCTTCTTGGCCACCTGGGCACACCCTGGCTCATGTTCAGCTGCTGTCACCAGCACCCCCAGGTCCTTTTCCTGTGGGCAGCTTTGCAGCCACTCTGCCCCAGCCTGTGGCACTGCCTGGGATTATTGTGGACAAAGGGCAGGACCCAGAACTTGCCATGCCTCCCTTCACCATGCCTCACACTATCATGCCTTACTCACTTTGCTACTCTCTTACCCACACTGCTACCTGCAGCCTTGCCAGAGAAGTTCCCTGCCACAGGGATGGCATGGCCACCATCCATGGTCTGGCATCACAGAATCACAGAACCACTGGGGCGGGAAGGGACCTCTGGAGATCATCCAGTCCAACATCCCTGCTAAGGCAGGGTCACCCAGAGGAGGTGACACAGGAACATATCCAGGTGGGTTTGGAATGGCTCCAGAGAGGGACACTCCACAACCTCCCTGGGCAGCCTGTTCCAGTGCTCGGCCACCCTCAACATAAAGAAGTTATCCCTCATGTTAAGGTAGAATTTCTTGTGTTTTAGCTTATGGCCATTGCTTCTTGTCCTGTCACTGCACACAACAAGAGTCTGGCACCATTCTCTTGACACCTGCCTTTGAGATATTTATATGTATTGATAAGATCCCTTCTTAGTCTTCTCTAGACTAAACAGGCCCATCTCCCACAGTTTCTCGTAAGAGAGATACCTCAGCAATCATATTTGTGTGGCTGGACCCTCTCCAGTAGTTCCTTGTACTGAGGAGTCCAGAACTGGACATGGTACTCCAGATGTGGCCTCACTAATTGTGTATTTATTCTTTCTCATGTGCTGCTCCCTGCTGTCCCCAGCAACTCATCTGCTTCCTCCCAGCTGGCCAATGCAGAGCTCTGTGGTGGGGCCTCTTAGGTGAACCACCCCGCTGACACCCCCCAGCCATTTTTTCTGTCACCACCACCTGTGTGTCAGTCCTCGTTCTCTTCCGCATTGCTTCCACCTTGTGTGTTTTTCACTGTGGCTTTTCCTCCTCTGTTACGTTATTGCAATTTATGGCTACCCACTTGTGGCTGCTTGCTGCTGGTCACTGGACAGCCCCTGTGTGCCCTCACTGGATCCCTCAGAGATGTTCCCCTGTAGCTGTGTTTTCCATCACTGAGGCCTTAACATGCCCGTTTTTATGTATTGCCGGTCTTTGTGTTATCTGAATCCTATTCTGAGAGCCAAACACGCACCTCCCAGGCCCTAACCCACGCAGTTGCTGTTGCCTTTGAGTATATGTGAATCCTGTTCCTCACCCTGCATTTCTGAGGCGGAGATCATTCACAGCCTACCATTTCAGTCCCCCACAAGTTTGAGTTTACTCTGTCTGATGAGTGGGACTAATCCCACAGCCATTGAAAATGCGCGTGTCTTGGCTCCAACAGAAGGCAAAGCGGTTTTTGCAGGACCTGTGTTGCACAGCAGAGGAGCAGATATATGGGGGAAGAGCCTGGCATTCTCATCACTGCTTCACCTGCTCACAGAGTGATGAAAGAGAGGAGAAGCCTTGTTGCTCCACAGGCCCAGTCACCATCACAACTGAACCCAATGAGCCTACTGGCACCAGTAGAAATACTACTGACCCGGCCATCTCATCCTATATTTTAATGCCTTTTATACTGATTCTTCTCTGGAATATCCTCAGTAAACTATTCTCTTTGGTCTTGTTTCCATAAGACTATGTTAGTAATTAATTTATCCTTCTTTACTGATTAACATTTTCTCCCTTGTTAGTAATCCCCAGAGCCAAGGTTTTGCCAACACAATACTTCTTATGTGTCTGTAAATTTTGTTTGCTCTTACGTTATCTTTTCAGTACACCAGAGCTGAGTGTTAATTTGTACAAAAGGTATTGATCCCTTTAAAATCGAGGCTTTTGTAGTTAGTGAAAATTAATGATAATCCCGAGATGACTCCATCTGGTGGTGATAGAAATTCTCAGGGATGTGATGATTCAAAAGGTGCTGCTGAAGAGCAGCAGCCTCTGTGCCTCCCACCAGGTGAATCACAGATGAAAATTAGAGGATGATCAAACTGTAAAAGATGGTGGAGACATCCAAAAAATTGGTCCACTGTATCTACAAAATTTGAACAGTCAGTCAGTTTGTGGAGAAAAGATGGCAGGGGAAGCCCATATTATTTTATCTGAACTAGTAAACCCAGTATGTAATTCAGAAGTGGGGGGGGGGAAGCAGATTTAGGAGAAGGGAGTATTTGCAGATAGTTTGGGGAAGATAGAGTTTCTTAGGAACTGAAAAGAAAGCTTATAAATTTATTGCAGGATGAAACTGGCAGCGTACCTGCAGCAAAAGTGAAGAGAGCTGAAATGAAAAATCACAAAATGAACCTGAGTCACTGCAAGCTACTGAACGTAAAAATCAATCCACTTCAGATTTATCACAGTCTGCCATCAATATATATGAATTATTTTAGAATTGCTAGGCCAAGTGATGATTACAAACAAGCAAAATATTTTAATTGACTAAAATACTGAAGTGAAAATTAATCACAGAAAGATTATTCCAAGATAGAAACTGTAGAAAATGCTGTTCCAGTTGTCATTTTAGGATTAACTGGTCTAGAGATATGACCTCATATGCCCTCATGTGAGTCTAGAGATATGATCTCATATGCCCTCGTGTGAGACTTTTGAAGACAAACTGTGATGAAAACCACATCACTGAGTTGTATCAGGACTCAGCTAAAGTGGTTCAAGAGTGGCAGTTCAAGGAACTTTAAGATTTGCTTGCATTTTGTAGATCAAGCAGCAGACCTTCAAAAAACAAACTTTACATCTGAGAAAAAGTATTTTAGCACGCTAAAATAGTATTGGCTTATTTTCTTCAGTTGTTTTTTTTTAATTGCATAATGGGAAACAAGAACCTAAACCTGGATTTAGTTGTAGCTGAAGAACTTTTATTGAGAAATCAAGCAGATCCAAGGGCTGTACCGCTGAAAGGGGCCCTGAGCTCAGTAAGCACCTTTTCAGTTCTGAAAAAGGGTGAAAGTCATGACCTAGAACCATCAAAGAATATGCATTGCTAAAGTAAAGTTCCTTATCTACACAGAAGCTGCATAGGAGTGGAGGGAGATCATTAAAATGGTTACTTGGAAAAATTGTTTCCTAAATTATATGGATGTTTAAAGGCAGAAAATTAACATTTGCTGTCAAAATGCCAGTGGAAAAGCTCTCATAAAAGTCATGGCCAGTGCTGCATAAGTAATAACAGGGCATGTTGAGGAGAGGTGTTAGCATCATATTGAGGGACTAATCACAGGTCATAAACATAAGTGATCAGGATATAGTGAAGTAATATTTGTCCTGATTATTAGTGACAACAAGGGAAAAAAAGTAGTTTTAGGCAGCAAAGGAAATCTGATAATCAAAATTTCATTTGGAAACATTTGTTCAGAAGAATGCTGTATTAAACAGCAAGACATAAGGGGGAAAGCCCTAAGTAATTTCAAAGAATACCCGTATGTGTTAGCAATTTAATGGGGGAAAACAGCAGCATTATGGGGTAGAGGACCAAAACTGTTGAGAGAGATATGAATGGAAAAGAAATCATCTCCAGATATCTAGACATAAGACTCACTGAAGAATTAGTAACTTTTTAAGGGACGTAAAACATATTAACATTGAATAGCAGCCCAGAAAGTTTGAACTTAAGTCTAGTGCTGTTTTCATCTGCCTCTGAGTTGTAGGGAGTGATCTGTAATAGACTTCAGTGTCAAGGAAGAAAGACTGCTGCCCAGGAAACAGTGTCCTTTTCTCACCATGCCTGTAGCTTTTAAACTCAGCAACCCAAGATACCTGGGCTTCAAGCCATAACACAAGCCTTTCATGACCTCCGGGCTGCCTCTCTCAGTAACACCCTGCAGAGTTCTCCCTACTGGAGAGTAGTTGGAGAAGTGCTACTTCAAGAATCCCCTGCCTTCACTGTGCATGGTTCAAACAGGATTTGAAGGATGTTTGGGAGTCCTTGTTAATAAAACTGGTAAAATCTCACCAAGAAAGGCTTGCCTGTTAGTCTTAGTCAATAACAAATACCTTGCTAGAAAATAAGTAAGAGGTAGAAGTCGCCATATTCCTTACTGGCTATGTGTGAAAAAGGTGATTTAAACCTTAAAATTATGCACAGATGATAGAGACTCAGACAAACAGTTTATTCCTATAGGCATCCTAGATGTGCTAGTTTGAAAACAAACCAGTGGAAGATCCCAAGTCAGAATTACAATTTAACAGGAAAATTAAGATAAAGGCAATAAACCAGAAATACTGGCTTAAACTGACAGAGTCAGGATATGACCTGACACCCTGTTGGGCGGGGTGGTGGTAGCAGTCTGATTAAGTGGTGGCTGCAGTCCAGCAGTCCGATTAAATTGTAGCTGCAGTCCTGTTGGAGTGATGAACGTGATTCTGTCAAAACAGTGATCCTGTAGTAAAGTCTAGTTCTTTTCTGGAGGTCCAGTGGTAATTATGGAGCTCTTCTCCTCTGGGAATCCCGTGGGTAGTGCCCCCTTGGTGTTCCAAACCTCAGATTATATCCAGGTAGGAATGCTTGGTTCCTCTCCCTGGGCAGAGCCTCTCACAATGGGATGATGTATTTTTATGAGTCAGGCAGTGAGGCTGGATGGCCCATTAGCAGAAGATATCCCCTGGAGGGAGTTATCAGGGATGTGTCATGGAAGAGAGATAAAGAACACTGCCCCACCTGTTTTTAACAGCTTATGAAGATAGTGATAGGATACATACTTTTGGTTACATCTTACATTGTAACCTAAGACAGCAGAATTCAAGAGGACTTGAATCCTTTAAGCCATGATCACAGAAATGTTTTGACCTCTGCTAAGACAGTGGTCTTTGTATTGTCTTTAAACAATTAACACTTACAAGTCAAAACATTATTGAGACATGATGCAACATCAACATGTAAATGTGTAATATATCGCATTTTGCCCAGATGGATCAGGACTAAATTTGTCCCACTTTAGAAGTGTTAGGTGCCATCGTGCTACCTTTGATTAATGCCTTGGCAGCTGCAAAATTCTTATTCATTCTGGATTTGACTTCTTTGATTTTCCAGACCTCCTGGTCCAGCTGGTGCTCAGCAGGCGGTAAGTGGTGAGCACAGGTGGCAAGAGGTGGGGAGGCTGGACAAGGCAAGGGTCTTCCTCCTGTAACAGCTAGCTGTTATTTCTGCTCAAGTCCTGGCAGGAACCCATTACCCGCTAAGTTCTAGATGGAAAAATTGGTCTTGTTTTTCTTTGATCACACTATAGCTTATCCCCAAGGATTTCTAAGCGAACAAAGAATATACCTGCCAATATTCACTGCATTTATGAATGAGTTTGTACTCTTTTGGGGCTTACTTCCATCTCTACAGAATGAAATGGAATATGTCTCAAATATTTGAGACACTAATTATGGGATCTCCCTCCTAGTTTGCTAAAGCTTGTCTACAACAAAAAATTAGGGCTTATGTGGAAAATATTAGAAAGGTTTTGAGTAGTTGATGAGGTTATGAAATTAAAGGTAACCTAAACAAACATGATTTGTGCATGTGAAAAGTACTCTGCTATAACAGCTCTGGCAGCCAGCACTTCATTTCGTAACTCTGATATTCTTCCACCAGCATTGGAAATAGTTACTGTCTTAAAAGATTAGAAATTATAAGTTGAAATTAAAACTTGAAAAGCAAATTTAAGCATCTCATGCTATTTTGAAGTACTATTAGGAAAATAATTGGAATGAGATAAACAAGGAAAACGAGAGAATTACAAATATTGTCAGAAATGATTATGTATTACTTCTGTGCTAGTCCAGTGATTCTGAAGGAGAACTCCTCAGCATGTAAAAAAGGTGACCAGTGAAAAAATTTGTGATAGAATCTACAAAGTCATGAACAGCAGAGAGAAAGTGTTTAACACTTGTTCCTTGTCTATTCTAGTACAAAAATGAGAGTGCATCACATTTAAATGAGCAGGTGACTTGCTTAAAGCAAATGAAAAGAGACACTTCTTACCACTGATAGTTAGATCTTAGGAGCATTTCACCACAGAATATATTTAGTGGTATAAATGTACATGATTTCAAAAAAACAACTAGACAAATTCATGGAATAAATTCTCTCAGAGGCTATTAAATTCAGATATAATTATCTCTGCTTCAAAACAAACAAACAAACAAACAAACAAACAGCCAGCTTGAAACCTAGATTTCTGGCATCAATTTTATATACTTGTTTTGTTCCTATGTTCTTCCCTAAACATCTGGTCTTAGCTGATGTTGAAGTCAGTTTACACTGCTAGATGGGTCTTGGTCTAACTTGATAAAAATGCTTCTTAAGATCAGAACATCGTGACAACCTTAAATCACATGTTACAGAAATGAAAAGCCCAAAGGGCCTTAAAGGAAGTGACTTTCACTTGTCAGAACAAATGTACATGCCCTGCAAGAATTATAGAACAAGGGGCAAAAAAACCCCGAACCAACCAAACCAACAAACAAAACAAAATCCCAACAGAATCCAACTCAACCAAACAAATAAACCAAACCACCTTGGTTAAGAAGAAAAATATGTTTTACAAGGGTAGAGGGGAGATCACCTCCAAGGGTGGTAAACCCTTTTCCAGCAGTAGGCATGGCTGGAACCCCAGATTTTTCTTCAGTTTTTCCAGTGTCTCCTGCCAACCCTCTCCAGTGCATTGTGATCACACAGACATTGTAATCCCAGCCTCCGCAGAAGGCTTAAAGGAAGTTTTACCTTCCCCAAAACTGCATGGCAAGGGTAGAGGAGAATAAACTCCCAAAAAAGTGGAGATAAAATGGCAGTCACTGTTATACTGGGCAAAGAAGACCACAGCTGTCACTGCTATTGTCTCTGTCATGGACACCAGTATCCTTTTGCAAGGTCATTGCTGGAGGATTTATTTGTTCCATTACACAAGCAGCTCAGAATTCAGTCCAATCTTTGACCCAAGACACTACATTCACAGGAAATGTAAATTATTCAAGAAATAGTTCTATACATTAACAGAAAGTCCACTTCTGCAGCTCCAGAAAACTCAGAGCACCTCAACCAGTGTGCCAGTGTGGCTGCTTGAAAATGCCCTAAATAGTGTCCAGGGTAATCTTCAATTTTGAATAAAGGACAAGGGAAGTGATGTAGGCTCATCTATTCCCTGTCCCGGTATTGTCTTCCTCACTGGGTACAGGCTCCCTCACTGTAGAAGGATATGTGGCCTGTAGGGATCCCAAGGCACACTGTCCCCAGAATAAAGACATCAAGGGGAAGTGATGGCAGGTTCACTAGTCTGGCTTCTGCCCAGTATCCCTGGACACACCACATGAACCACAATGCTCCTGCTCTGGCCACCTCCGGCAGCAGAGAGCTGCCAAAATGCGCAAACCTTTCTCAGGTTTGGATGTGAAGAACAAGGCTTGAGGGAGAAGTTCCTGTCCTTACTGCCCTGGGGGAACCATGGGCACCAGGGACTCAGCCTTGCCACCAGGGAGGGGTGTGATTTAACAGCAGGAGCCATCAGGACTACTTGGATGGATTGCCAGAGTGCTTTGATCCTGTGCCTGGGCTGCACTGATAAAATGTGGATGTTCTATATATGCATGCAGGAACTGTGTGTATAATATATAACTAAAAATTATAATGAATATTAATTTTAAATTTACTAATAATGTTAATATGCCCAAACAATAAAAAAAGTATAAACCTTAGCTGGGTAACTGTATTTCTCATCTCTCTTCTGTGCTACTGTGTTTTTAGGTGCATGATAGATCATTCACAACCACCAGGGAACCCTAGAAGACAGCCCCCGAGATCCTGGGCCCAGGGTGGTCGTTTGTTGGTTGGGCGTGTGGGCAGAGAGCCCCGGGGAGGAATGTGGTAAGGTGGTCGAGGAAGTTCCAGCCGTTCCGCGGACGGGACTGTTCTTAGGTCCCCTCGAAAACTCTGCTTTTCTTTAGGGTCTCGCGGTCCCGCGCAGTCGCTGAGCGGGGGTTTCCTCCCTGACTCTGCCTTTCTCGGGGGCTGCTTTGGGCAGGGAAGCACGCCGGGCCCCCTGCCCGGGCACACGGCGTCCCACAGCCGGCGCTCGTTGCCGGTAGATGGCATCCCCCGTCCGCGCAGGGCAACGCCCGGAGTGGATCGGCGCGGAGCGGCACCGGCCGCGAGGTGGGGGACAGGGCAAAGCCCGCGGCCCCGCCGCTGGCCCGGTATTACCAAGGGAAATGCCACTCACGGCTGTGCCGCCGCTGCTCGCCTTCCTCCTCGTCTTTCTTGCCTTTTTGAAACGGTACCTGCCGGATTTGGGACGGGAACGACCAGAAGGTACTCAAAGACACGTCGCGATCTCCAGGGACTAAAGTAACATCAGGTCTTAACTGCCCGCACTGGAGGCTGACTCAACTGACCCCCAAAAAGAAATCCCCTCAGCAGCCCACACACACAACATGCACGCCCCGCAGCCACAGACGAGAGCTTGCAGTGTTGCCCAAGCCTTTCAGAGGGGTCCCCACCATCACCCCCCGAGGCCACCCCGACCTGGCCACGTCTAGAAAGAGCCGCACCCCAGCCGAGTCTCGGTGCTATCGAAGAGCCGCCGGTGTCACACGCTCAGTGAAACACCCGTGCGTCCTGCTAGCAGAGGATCGAGGGCAGACCCCGGCTCTTTTGGTTTGTCGCTACAGTGGTTCTTCCCCGTGCATTTTTAAGCTTCACTGTTCTTCATACTTAAGAGCATGATTTTTTTGTTTTAAGACGGTTTTAAACGCTCAAGCTGGGAGAAAAAAAAAAGAATAAAAGGGGGAGAAAAAGGAAGCAGAAAGATAAAATACTAACTCTTTGCAAAGATGAGAAACCCCTTGAAGACGAAAAATCCTGTCTACCTTTCTTTTAGTAGCTTGCCCCAGGACCTCAAAACTAATTCAAAGAGAGATTTTATTAACCGTATGAACTGTAAATCTCGAGTGATATCTATTTAACTAAAGGGAAAAAAAAGCAGTCAGTTGCTGGGTCTAGAGGATTTTTTTTCTCTTCTTTTCTTCTATTTTTTTTTCCTGTTTTGTAACTTTTGGTGGTATTGTCTTGCAGGCTCCTTAGTAGTGAACAAAATGTAAATAGGATTATTTGGAAATAGTAGAAAGGATTATGTTGTAAATCCATGGAGCTGGGTTTGAAACAGGGTGGCTTGTAGCTTTGGGTTAGGACAATATATCGAAAACGTATTTCAAGAAATTGGGTGTGTGAGTTGTTTGAGAAGTGCAATTTGATCAATAAGACTTTATGCATCAGTCTGCCCTTCTCACCTCGATTTCTGCCGAAGAACGAAATGCTCCCCTACTCCTATCCCAGTCGGATCCTGATTGTGGTTTATCCTGCCAGAACTGGGAACGATGGGATTTTTCAAAGCCTCTCTTTTTAAGACCATGGTAATTGCATTTCTGTCCAAATTTGTGGGGGTTTTATTTTGTTTAGGTTCTTTGGTGGAGTTTTTGTTGCTTTTTTTTCCCCTGCCAGCCCTTACATAAAGGGGGGCCCGGTCTTCTGTCGTCGCATAGCTCACCTGAAAAGGGGAACAGTGCCACTAAATTAGCAAGCACTCCTCTGTCGCTTTCTCAGGGGTGTTGCTCCCACTCAAAACGAAAGTCCCGTTTAAAGGCCAGTGAATTTATTTCCTTTGTGTACAAAAGAGGTAACTTTTTAAAATTTCCTTTGCGTACAAAAGAGGTAAATTCTCTGTTAGTGTTTCTCATAATGGAGGGAGCTGCTTCTCTCTAATAACAATAGCCTTACAATTAAACTGAGAATAGCGGTGTGTTTTTGCGAGCTTGTGAGGTCGACATGGAGAGATATTTTATTTCATTCTTAAGTAAATTAAACTCTGGAGGGTGATGGGGGAGAGGAAGGGAAGGATGTCTCTAAACCATTCCGCGGACAGAAGTCTGAAGTTTATTAACTCACCATCTCCCTCTCCGGTCTGATTTTTTTTCCCCCTTCCTTCCCACGGCAAGCAGCACCCCGTCTCTGAGGGCAGCCCCGGAAGATGGGAAGCTCCTAGACCCTCCGGATGGTTTCTGGGAAGATGCTCTTGCACTTAGCGACAAACTTGCACTTTTTTCTTTTTCTTTTTCTTTTTCTTTTTTTTTCTTTTTCTTTCTGGGGGAGCGGGGAGTGGTGGTCAAGTGTTATAATAATTTCCCCTCTTTTCCACTAAAGATGGCACCGGTCTCCCCGAGGCCCCCCCAGAGCCCCTCCCGGATGGGGTGAGGCCGGGGGGGCCGGGACGGTGGCGAGACGCCCTTCTCGGTGGGGGGAGACACGGTGCCGCTCCCCCCGCCACGCTCTGACGCTGGGAGCCATGTGATAGCCCCCTCGCTATAAGGCGGGGAAGAAGGCCGCCCTCCGTGGGACTAAGCCCCAGCCTTTTCACCGTGTTTCCTAAGGCCCGGCAAGCCATCCCCTACGCCCTCCCTCCTCGGCAGCCTCCTCCCCTCTCCTCCTCCCAGGACTAGGTTCGCTCCCTCCTGCCCCGCATCCATTAATGTCTGGGGGCTGAGGTGAGGAGAAAGAAGGGGAAACCGACTTCCAGGAGCGACGGCACAACCTCCCTGCGCTTACAATACCCAATCCCAACCGAAAAAAAACCGAAAAAGATCCCCAAAAAGGGGGAAAGGAGGGGAAAAAAGAGAAAGAGAGAAATCCAAACGGCAGCAAAAAATACCCCGAAACAAAACCCAAACCACCCGCCGCCTCCGAGCGGGCGG
>VXAZ01006893.1:34743-49199 GCA_013399875.1 Gymnorhina tibicen
CCCCGCCCGCCCCCACCCAAACACTCTACAAAAAACAGCAGAGACGAAAGAGGGGATAAATAGAAATAGGTCTCTCTGGAGGAAGTAAAGCCCAGTTCTGTAAGGCACCAATCAGGGGATTGATTAAAAAGCCGGTTTAAAACTATTTTTATACTTTTGGGTGTGTTTTAAATCACAACTGCATCATAGTTTAGTTTCCAAGAGGCCCAAAGGAAAATACTGCTAATAAAGGGCATGCATTGAACTTAAGAGAGATTTGTTCTAGACACTTATGTTTCTGTGACGATAATAGTGGCATGTGTTTCTACTTTTCAATACATAAAATATAAAATGAGCTTTGTAATATCCTCGTGTGACGAGTTGATTAAGTGTATAAGCTGTGAAAGTAAGGATATTTAAATGTACAAAAGAAACCATGAAAGCAGCTTTTCGGATTCCAAACACTCGTTTTTAACAGCATTAGGTCCATAGATAACTATTTTATAGACTAAAAGAATTTTTCAACCAAAAAACCGGCCTCAAATATTCGGAGCTTAGAGATGGAAAAGAGATTCGCATGTTTTTAGAGTAGGGGTGTGAATGCTTGTTATGGGCTAGGAACACGCGTTTTTCAAAACGGGGAGGCGCTTTTCAACTATGGCTGTATTTATAACAATTTAGGAGACTCGGGGATCAATTATGTGATTTTTTATAATAAAAAAAAATTTTAAAAGGGAGGGATGCCTTTTAGTGCTCTTTGGAGTGAGGAGAGGTTTTACGTATAGAAGTACTTCGTCGCCTTGGTTTTAAATATTCTCGTAGATAGAAAAGTGGTGCTTCTCCGTTTTGTTTGTAGCAATGCTGTGTTAAAATAGTGGGTTTCAAAAAGCAGAAAGACTGAACATAAGATCTCTGCTGAGCTCCATTTGCAGTCTGGAGCTGGAAGGCCTCTGGTTGTCCCGGTTCCTTAGCAGAAAAAGAAGTAAAGTCCGTTCTAACTTCTAAAACAAAAGGGAAAATACCCCACAGTAAACGTGTACGTATCCTCCGGGGAGAGCGCGTCTTTTTCACGAGAGACCGATTAATTCACTTTTCCCGGGACTGGCCGGGGGATGTGCCGGGCCAACGGGCCGGTGCAGCGTGGAGTACCGAGCTCGGCAGAGGCCCCCCTGGAAGAGGCAGGTTTTGCAGAGGAAAGGTTTTGCGGGGGAGAAGGCAGCTGTGGCCATGCGACGGTGCGAGGCTCCCCAAGGAGGGATGCTGCTGGCCCTCCGTCTGGGTTCTGTCTGCTCGAGTCCTAGCGCTTTCCACGAGCAGTTACATGAGAAGGGTAGGTTCCGGCGACCCACCCTGTGTTTGTTTCTCTTGACTTCTCCGCAGTAGACCCTGGGGAGCTCGGCTACCTCCCCCGCTCAGAGCCCAGCCCGGCCCAGGCCGGCGGAGTCCGAGTGTGCCCATCGGTCGCCCCTCAGGTCTCCTCAGAGGTATAGGGCAAGCAAACTGCTTGGCCACTTGTTCCTTCCACGTTTTTCACCGGTTGCCTGCATCCCGTGCGGACAAGGCCTTCCCTTGGGAGTTGGTAGGGAAGCTGACAGGAGCAAATTGCAGTAGGTGGTATAGAATTCTTTTTTTTCTTTAAGGAAAAGGGGTCGGGGAAGAGGTCTGGGGTGCTGGTGGAGGACCCTTTTGCCTGTTCTCCTCGAGTCGGCGGTGAAGCCGCCTTGCCTCGGCCCCGGTCCCGAGGGTCCCTCTTTCCCCGCTGCTGCCCGGGAGCAGGTGCCTCCAGAGAAGGCGCCGGCCCCACAGCCCTTTGATGAGCTCGCAGCACCGCCGGGCCGCAGCGCCCCATTCGCATGCTAATGGCCCGCCGTGCTCTCCGCGGCTTTCAAGACTAACAGAGAGACTAACAGTGTAGTCCTCACAAGGACCGACCCCGGACGAACAATTCCTCCAAAACAGTCTGGGCCCTAATAAACAATCTGGTAGGACATGCAGTATAGTGTCGCCTCCTTCTCCTCCCAGAGACAAAGTGTGGATTCATTAACCCGTCTCCTTGCTCATCATATCCCTGTAGGGCTGAGAGACGAATTACTGGATCTGAATTGGGAGGGGATTGCTCTATGAGGGGGCTAATGTTTCAATCAGTTCATCCTGAAGGACCACACAAAAAGAAACTTTTTAGTTTATGGTGCTATTATGCGGAGTTTTAATCTAGGGATAGATTTAGCCAAATGTTATCTATTGGGAATTTAATGAAGCCCTTATGTATTCAATCGTCTTTTATGCCACACACAGTGTCTCTATCCAGAAATGTTTCCTTCCACATATTTCTTTGTTTCTGATGGGTGATTTATATATTTTTAATTAGGTTTTTTAAAAATTATTTCTTTTCAAGTATCTTGTATAACTTCTCTCTTAAGCAGGACTGTGTTAGGCCCCTTCCCACATCCCCTATAAAAGAAGTTTGTCCTTCCCTCCCCGGTTTCGAAGATGATTAGTTTGCACGTCCACACACTGCGCCCTTCCCGCTGGAGCACTCCCGCTGCCTTGTGCACAGGGGCCGGACATTGTGCCCGCTCTGCCGCCACCCGCCGTGGGCTGCGGTGAGCAATGCAGCCCGGGGGTCCGGCCGAGCCCCGTGGCTCCGGTGTGCAGCTCCCCTTAATCTGCTCTCAACCCAAACCTTCCCCACCCACAGCTCCTTCGGACCACACCTTCGGTCTGGTTTGTATTTTAGGTGCGGTGAGAAGCACTCCAGGGGGCAGCGGGGTGCACATCCCGTGCTTGCAGGCTGGTTTCAAACACCCAGGACGGGCCCCATCTCCAAGTCCGGAAGATGAAAGAGGGGGGCGAGGCCCTCACCTGCTCTCAGCTGCTCCCTTTGTTGCAGCGCTGGTGGCAAGGGCAGAGCGCGCGGTCGTCCCCGTCAGACTGAGGCCTGTTCGGGGGATCTGTGGGAAAGTGGATCTGGTTTAACTGTCCCTTGACACGGCCCGGAGACTCCACTCCGTATGTAATACTTTCCCTCAGTACTTACAGTAAGTACTGCTGTAGTCTCTGATAATATTGTATCTGACAGAAATAATGAAAATTATGAGCGTGGCCAAACCCTCTCTGCTCTGGAACTTGCTAATCAATGCAGATCCGTTTTTCAGCTTGTTCACAGTGGCTCCCCCACCTGCAGCAGGACTTTCCCTGCTTCCCTCGGCGCCGGGCTGCACACAACATCGGAACCCGGGCACCGGCGGGGACCGGCTGCCCTGTGCCCGCAGCTGGGTGCATCGTGACCAGGTAGGTGTCCGCTCGGCTTCCACTTCTGCCGTCCCTCGCTCCCAAGACCCCAGTAACCTGCTGCAAGGCCTCTCCACCCTTCTCCAAAAGTCCTTTCTCCTTTGCAACCCTCACCGTGAGAGTCACGTCGAGCAGCCGCCGTCGTCTGGTTTCTGTTCCCTTCGCCTTTGGGCACTGCAAAGCACGACCAAGATGTGTAGGAGACATTCACTCAGAAGTGTGTGTACGTGTGTGCAGGAAAATGGCACTTCAGAAGGTAACATGCCAGATCCATGCTGCGGCAACAACCATGCTCATTCCCTCATTGCTCAGATGGGTGCCCGTCGATTTTGGGGAGAGACGGAGAAATGAACGCGAGTTCTAAGTCGGTAAACCTCCTGCTCCCGTTTTTCACTTGCAGAAGAACTCTGTTCCCCGCCGCCGGTCCCCAGCTGGAGGTGTACTGCGGGCAACCGGCCCTGGAAACACGCTGGCGCCTTCCCAGTTGCCCGGCTGGGCTCGCTGCTCCGTTACCGGCAAGACCCAAAAGAACATAGGCAAAAGCTGCGGGGTTGGGGAGGCACGCACGCAGAGCCCCTCGGCCAAACTCGCGACCAGTGCGGGTGGCACCGAGGGCTGTGCGCGGCTGCGCAGCGGGGCAGAGCCTCCGCGGCCTCGGCAGTGCTCCGCGCCGAGCCCGCGCGTGGGAGCGGGGAGGCACCCGGCGGCGTCTCGGCAGGAATCACCGCAGGAAGCCCATGGAAGATGCATAGCATATGAAGACGTGGCCTTAGTGCAGCGCTCCTGCTCCGCCGACTGTCGCAGTGAGAGACACGGAGGCACTCGCTGCGCTCTGCGCCACGGAGAGACTTGTCGACTAGTCACCGTAGTGCCCAAAAAGTACAAAAACATATGGACTGGACTGGACGAAAGGCGCCTTTTTTTTTTTATTTTTTAAGCGCAGTGTCTCGTCAGTGCAGTTCAGCCGCTGAGCTGAATTCAGAAGGAAATTCATGGTTGTGCGTTTTTTATTTTCCTAATCAAAATAATTAAACTTGCCTTTCCTCCAAGCCACAAGAGACCTGTTGAATTGATTTTGTTTCCCTTTCGCTGATGCAGCAAAACGGCATGCAGAAGTCTGCGGGCCCCCATGTTTAGACGATAGATTATGCAATTTATGTTAGAAGCAAAAGGATAATTAGATAATTCAGTTGTTGCATTAATTCGTTTTTTAAGACCGGGAAAGCTTTATCTACGGTCAATCCGACGGTATTTCTGTCCCCTGCGTGCAATAGAAAGCCATGTGAGTGCATCAAAACGCGTGTGAACGTTCAGGAGTGTGTGTCCCGCACCCGGTGGTATCACCATCCAGTGCCCGCACAACTGTAGCACTGCAGTGGTCGATCCTGCTAATGCCCAGGCTTTGGCAAGTCCTTTTAAAACCCGTGAATGTCTCTTCGTACTGCAATGGTCGCAGGACTGCTTCCCTACTTTCATTGCAGGAGAGTACATGCACACCTGTATACACGAAATACATTAAATACACACAATCAAGATTAATGAGGTGACTTCCCCGGGTTTTCTTTTCGTAAAATAAACACTGTCACGTCTGCTTATTCAGCAACAACCAAACGAAACAGATAGCTTTCTAATATAAGTTATACAGTGAAATTCCACCTGTCGGCTGCACAAGGGGAGGGGTAGAGGAGGACAGCCTCTTCGAATAAATAGACGATTAAAAGAACAATTGGTGAGGGAAAAAAAGGAAAAAAGATATTCAGTGCCGAGCGAGGAGGGACAGATATTAGGTGACTTTGCTCGAAAGTGGAAGGGTTCGGAAATTAAGGGCCATGTAAAAAAAAAATTATACTTTCATTCTAGCCTGTCTCTGCACAAAAAGCTGTCTGGGGCTGCTCGCTGTCAAACATCCTTCCCGCCTTCCTGGAAGTCCTTAACTTGTCTTTCTCAGTGCATGCGGCGCTGCCTATGGGGCAGTGCACTCAAGTGTGTATCCTCCCACTGTCCCGCAAGCGCTCGGCAGCCGGCGGCCCCGCTAACACCAAACCGCAGACCTCTTCCCCTCTACTTCTCGCTTCTGTATGAGAAGCCAAAGGGCGGCCCTTCTCTGAAAATTAACCTCTTTAGATCGCTTTCAGCACGACTTGCCTCCCGATGTCTCTCCTCCGGGTGCTCAAACATCTGCCGGCCGGGACACGATTTTCGGTAGACTCCCCAGTCCCACCCGTCCGCCCCTAAGGCAGATCCCCCGTCCCGCGCACCGGAGCGGGGCTACCGGCAAGAGACGTGGAGCGGATGTTTTTGCTTTTAAAAAGACTTTCTTCCCCTCCAGCCTCTTCCCCACCCAGAAGGAGTCCGCAACAACTTGCTAACACACTTGGGCAAGCCAAACCTAGCGCTTCCACAAGAGCTTTTGAACCTAGTCCCGGAGACGCTGCTGCGCCTGCGGCTGCAAGACGGCGCGGTTCGCCCGGGTAAACGGCACCAACCCCCGTGGCCGCGCCGGGGCGGAGCCGGGGGCGCTGCCGGCAGACCGGCAGGAGGGACCGTGCTCTGTGCCTCCTCCTGGCCCCAGGTACGCTGCCGTCCTAACAGGGCTGCGCTGGGCCGCCCGCCGGCAGAGCAGACCACTGCTGCCGTCGACGGAGCACGCTGTGTTCATAACTCTCCCCGACGAGGACAAGCCTCGGCCCAGTCCTGTTCTGCCGTCGACACCCACCATGGGGCGCGCGGGGGCGTGTGGGGTGAGGGGAGCCCGGTGCCGACGCTATAAATCCCTCGGCAATTGAGTTCTGCACCTTTGATTTGGAAAATCGGATTCTTTGAGTGGAAACAGTTGACAGGAACTTAAAAGGATTAGCTGCATTCCACACAGGATCATTTTTACTCGTAACATTTTGAAACGATTGATCCCTTCCAGACCATAAACAATGTCCAGAAAAATGATCTAACGAGACTTCCATTGTTTCCTTTTGTCTACGAATCCCCTTTCGCCAGCAGTTTGATTAGGGACTTTGACAGACTGGATTGTAATCACAGACACACACATACACACCCACACACCCACACACCCACTCTTTTCCCGAGATAAGTATTGAATTTGAAATAATTCATAATTTGGTCCGTAATCTCAATCTGCCAGAAATTGAGCAAGTGCGGAGAAAGGCAGGTAGAGGAAGAAGGAGCAAGGAGAGTGGGAGGGAGAAAAGTGGGAGCTCAATTGCCACAGGATGACGAAATGAGAGGTGAGGGCATTTCCCAATTTTCTCTTGCTGCCTTTTGCCAGCCAGGCAGAAGAAAGAGAAAGAGAAAGCCCACAGGTGCACACACCTGCCCGGAACATAGAGTAGAATACAACACGCGTAGCCCCGTCCCCCACCGTGGCCCGAGACGACTCGAGATCAGCGGGCTCTGCTTTGTCCCTCTCCTCTCCTCTTCCTCCCCTGTCTGAGGGCAGGAGAGTTAACGTGGAGACACTAGCGGGGGAGGGAGCAAAGAGGCCCTGTCCCGTCACGCTGACCGCCCGACTTTTCCTCTGTTTTGACACCTGCTCGCACTGCCCCGTGCTCCTCTCCCTGATTTATGGCCCAATTAAAGGTTCAGCCTTCCTCGAGCCACCCGTGCTGCCTCCCCTCGACGCCTCCCCGGCGACAGCATGGGAGGTGATGGGTGGAGGTGGCTGCTTTTGGGCCTCTTCTGTTTCTCTCCCTTCCCCTCCGTATCTGTGTGAACACAGGGCGCCGTGTCCCAAGAAAGAGCCGGCGAGGCCGGAGCGGTGTCCAGCAGAGCGTCGCGGCCCGGGGCTGTGCCGTACAGCGGGGAGCGCTTCCAACCCGGATCGGGCGAAAACCCAGCCAGGAGAGGCACCTCAGTTATGTCTCCCCTTCAGTTAAGAAACAGCAGCTCCTTCTCCTCGGATTTCTCTGGACTTATTCTTCCTGTCAGGCTCCGGGATTCTTCTTTCTCTCTTTCTTCTCTCTATCTCTTTCCCTCTCTTGTTTTCCCCTCCTTTTTTTTTTTTTTTTTTTTTTTTTTTTTTCCCCTTTATCTTTTTTTTCCTCACTCTGAGAACAAGCAGCTCCCCAGCACAGACTGGTAACATTGAGCATCTTCCTAACTTAACTGTGTCTTCCTTGTATCTATCAATCCACCTTTCTAATTAGACTAATTAGAAGATATGTGGGGTGTTGCTGGGTCCATAGACTAAATTGCTTAGGGCTTCTGAAAGGAAAGTTGAATGCCCGCCATGGGAGGTGGCCATTCAGGGGGACGGTAACAGTTGCTACATTTATCTCCTGCCATTGAAAAGAGCTCTGCTTAAAGCTCGATTAAAATGTTTGGAAACTAATGCCACCCTGCATCCCTCTCTAATTAGAGGGCCTGGATAGATCACCCTGAGCAGTCAAAAAGAACTCCTTCCCGGGCTTGGCTTTTCTGTTCAGCAGAATTTCTTCTTTCCCCACTACCCTGCCCCCACCTCCAAAAGAGAAAGGGGGGGGGGGGGAAGAAAAGGAGAGANCTACATTTTACGGGGGGGGGAAGAAAAGGAGAGAAGAAGATAACGCAGCTAGAAAAACGGGGGGCAGAGAAATGGAGCTAGGCCAAAGTCTTCCTCCCCAAGCATTATGTTTGGTCCCGGTTTTCCTGATGGTAGGCCCAGGCTCTTCTTCCTGGGTTTTTTTTCAGCGGTCGGGATAGGTTTAGGTTGGACAGCTCTTTAGGTTCTCTGCTGCCTGTTGCAAGCCAGTCAGGAGCTCGGGGAAGGGGAAAGGCGGTCGCAGTCCTCCCTCACATGCACAGGTGCGGAGCACGTAGCCCGGCTCCCTCCTTGCCCTGCTGCCGTCCTCGCTGTGCCGCGCCGGCCTTGCTCAGAAAGAACAGTGCAGTAAGAAAGGGATGGAGGGTGGGGAAAAGTCACCCACGGAAGTGACGGCTCCTGTCCCCCAGACGTTGTCTGCGGGAAGCCCAACGCAGAACAGCAGTTTCCAACAGACTGCCGGGCGGAATGAAGGACGGGAGGTTGGAAATTCCTCCCCAGGGTACTCTGTGCCGCCATCTCTAATCTGAGAACACCCCCGCTCACCTAAGTGCGCGCACACGCATTTCTATGCGCCCGCGGGGTGCGCGGAGGGGCGCGGACAGCCCTCGGGTCGCCCCGCTCGGGGAAGGCAGCCTCGGCCGAGCACTGCAGTGCCTGGCAGTGAATTTGCCGTGCCATTTCTTCCCCGTACGACAGAGATACATTTTGTCGTCCTAAAGGCGAATCAAAGATTGGTGCTGACGGGGGAAGGGATGAGGAAAATGTTCTCTTCATTAACACAAGCCTGCTGCACACAGATGTCTTAATTAACGAGATAAATACGACCAAAAGTGCCTGAAAAGAGCTCTCACTCATGATTCAGCAGGCGACGAGCCCGCGACAGCCGGCTCTGACCCGGGGGAGCGCACCGCCCTTGTGCAGGCAAACAAGGATGCACCGGCGGCCCCGTCGGTACCATCGGGTCAGTAGGGGGGTGGCGGTGCGGATTTCACCCCGGGGCCTTTGGTGATTGCAGTGCACCAAGTATCGGCAGAGGAGAATAAAGTTGGAATTTTATTTTTTTTGTCATGTTGTTGTTGTTCTTGCTGACCACAATGCGGTGGACGTTCTGGATAAACTGTCCAATCTACCATGGAAACATATCCCCACCCCGTTCTCCCCGTATTGCCCAAGGACAGACCCCTCTGAGCCTCTGGCGAGTGGGATCTCCTGAGAGAAAGACCTATGCGAGTGGCAGGCACAGAAATCCAATTGACATCTTCCCTTTCTTTCAAGCCACCTTATCCAGAAACCCTGCGCAGGGGAGGGCAACAGGAGAGAATTGAGAGGATCTGCTCCTCTTCGTCCCAGCAGTCAGGCTACGTTACCAGCGGGGGAAGGACTGGCTCGAGACCCGGATGAGCCGGCAGGTGGGAAGCGGGGTAGCTCCAGCAGTGTCCCGGATCTGCCACGCTCTTCCTCGGCCAGGCAGGGGGCTGCTCAAGCTGTACCATGTCTAATCCCAGTGAACTCAACAGGACGAGTCCCAAGGACAAAACCGATCAAATATTTCCCTTAGGGACATACGGGGTGCTGCTCACGCTGTATCATGTCTAATTCCAGTGAACTCAACAGGACGAGTCCCAAGGACAAAACCGATCAAATATTTCCCTTAGGGACATAGAATCTACTTTTTTTTTTTTCTTTTTTTTCCCCCCCCTTCAAAAACGAGTCCAGCTAAGAGGACAGATTTTTTCGGCTGCAGAGAGCGCATCACTTCACTACATGTTCTCGGAGAATCTCACCCCTGCTCCACCGGGGACCGCGGGCTGAGGGACTCCCTTGGGACGCACCTGCGGGATTGAGAGGGGAGACCCCTCCGGCAGAGGGAGGAATTTGGCCTTGGGGGACGAGCAGGAGACTTTTTCATGGCTGCTGGGCCGGGCTGGGTTACTGAGGATATCTAAGAGAGAGCACACATACACACACACATTCTCCAAAAGGCAGGCTTGTCGCTTGCCCCTGCTCATGGGCTGTGCCCCTGCCTACACCCCTCCAGCACGCACAGCATCTAGGGAATTTCCTCATGAAAAGAGGTGCCCAAGATACAGTCAAGAAGAGTGCCCGGACTTCAAGGATCAAAGAACTGTATGACAGGTAGCTGAGAGTTTGCTGAGTTTTACTGAGTTTTAGAGTTTCTTAATTTTGGAGTGCAGGATCTTCCCAGGACCAGTATCTGCATTTCTCGAGCCCAAGGATAGACCTTAATGCTGGTGACCTCTCTCTTTTGGAAAACAGGCAGATGAGGACAGAGCTTCATGTCCAGACCCAGGGCAGCTGCAGCTGTGTGCCTGGTAGTCCATTGCAATCAGCAGGTGGCTGAGCTGTTTGTCTACATTTTACATGTTTCACATTATTTTCCTCGTGGGTGTTATACAGCAAGTTTCTTTGTTAGCACCAGGATTTTCTCTCTTTTTTCTTATTCTTTTTCCTTGTTTGTTTTTTAATAAATTCTCTTGTGGAATTTCTTCAAGCAGCAGAGAGGCAGAGCTCTGGGATGAGAGGTTTAGCTGAAACCTGTGCCCTGACACTGATCCACTCCTCTATTCCTTCCAGTCCGGTCTGTGCCTTTGCCTCGGATGTCTTTTGTGCAGTTGTGCCATTCACCCCAGGCTGGTCAAGAAGGCAAGTGGTGGGAGATTAGCTGTTTGGGGATGGGAGGGGGAAGGCTGAGGGCAGGAGAAGATGAGTTAGGCCTCTCTGAAATCCAGACCTCAGTGAAAATTCCACGCAGGGAGGGGTATAGGGTCATAGCTGCCCCGCGGGGAAGATGTGCGGAGGTATGGACATTTCTCTCTCTCTTTTTTTTTTTTCCTTTTTTTTTTTCTTTTTCCAGCGGGTGCTTCGCATAGAAGCAGGTTGATGCAAGGGGCCCCACACCACCCCGCCCCGCTGGGGGACGGCCTTTCCCAGGGCCCCGGGGGCCGCTGCCGCGGTGATGGTGGGGCGCGAAGGGTCAGGGGCTTTACTAGGGGAAATTTCAGAGGGACAGCGATCTGCGTGTCTGAAAACACGCACTCCTCACCATCTCCCGCCAAAGTACCCTTGTGATCTGGCCATCTCAACCAGTCATAACAACAGCTTTCCCCAGATGTTGATGGCAGAAAGAGATAAAAAGAGAATTAAGATAAATATTTGTCCTTCAGGAATGGAAGTTATTAAATTAACACCCCAAAGTTTGCGCTGTCTAATGAGTTTTGTCAAACCTTATTTTTTAAAAAGAAAGAACAGAATATGCGAAGTTTTGCCTTTGGCCAGTGCAGTGGAGCATAAGAAAAACATATTAACGTACATCATGGAGCCATGCAAGCCACTGCTGGATACGTACAACAGAAGGTAAATAGATTATTTTGTTTAACAATGCTGACAGCTTGTATGGAGCAGAATTGGAGAGATCTAAATATTAATAGACTCATTCAAGTGGAGCAAAAGTTACAAATCATTAGCTGAAGAAAGTTGGCTTCCAGCCCACATTCTATAGGGGCATGAGGAAAGTGTGGTAACTGTGCTGTTGCCGGCTACAAAAGGGCAATTTTTGTATATAATTTATTTAGATGAAGTGTGCAGAATGTTTTTATTTGTTCTACTTCTAGCTGTCTCACCTCTGTGTGAACTCCCCAAACCCAGATCTACTCCAAATACTTCTGCTCCCCCTTCTGCACACTTCCCTCCAACGTGTTTGCTTTGGCAACTTTCATGTTCTTGCAAACAATTCTTCCAAAGATATCAATCACTCTTGCACCCAGAGAGAAATACTGTACACTCAATGCGATGACAAAATGAAACATGTTTGAAGCAAACCATGTGTTCTAGTGTGCCAGGGATTATGTTATTTGTTCAAGGAATATGTTCGGAATATTTTAGGCTTCTGTTACTCCTGTGATAGTAAATTTTATTGTTTGCTGTTAGGATTTATTATTTCGGAGACAACCCAAATACCTCTTTACATGGGGAGAGCTTCTAAAGGGGGAAGCCTACTCTGCGTCGAGCTGGGGGAATTTCTCGGCCCGCGGTACTGCATTTTGTAATGCCGTTCGGCCTGATACATGCAGAAACCGCGGCAAGCGGGCCTGGTGCCGGCAGTGCGGCGGGAGCGCACCGCCTGCTCCCACACGTGTCCACCGGGCCCACGCGTGCCCCATGCCGGCCGAGAGAACGGAGCCAGCGACGTCCTGCCACGGAAATCCTCTGCCCGCGGCGGGCAAAGCCGAGGAGGTGGGACCCGTCTGTAGCTCCCGTGCCGAGCCAGCCGGCAACTAGGAGCCCCGCGGGCGACGGCTTTGGAGCGGCTCGGGGAGGTTGCATCGGCCCCCGGCCTATGCCTGGACACTGACACTTGCCTGCCCTGCCTCCTGTGAAATCCTAATTTCCTGATCTTGCGGGAGGTGGGTTATTTGGGGGGGACTTTTGTGCACTTTTTATGTAGTTGTTCTCAGTTGACAAAAAAGACTTTTTGTTTGTTTCGTTGCTGTTTCTTTGTTTTTTTCTTCAGCTTTGTTGGCCAGGGAGTGGAGCGTCCGAGCGGGACGGTCACCGTGCAGATGCTCCCACTCGACACTTCGGTGTTGTCGGGCTGTTCCGAAAGCCCGGGGATCTGGGTATCCCCGCCGCTACGGCCCTTCCATGTGAGCCAGGCTCCCCTCCTCTCGTCTTGGCACGGGCGGAGAAGGATGTCCCAACACCGGCAGTCTGTCTCCCTTCAAAAATGCATCAGTGCTCCCCTCCAGATTCGCAGGGAGCCTGCCCATGGAGCCGCGGAATTACTGTTCTCAACGCTGAGTGGCTTCGCGCCCCTGTCCCCTCGCTCTCGGCGTGTGGGTGGCTGTGCCCACGGCACCCCCGCGTTGGCGTGAGGGGTGCGCCGGGACTCCCTGCACCGTGGCTGGGGAGCTCCCCCGACCTAGCACCCACTCTGCAGCAGCACGAAGAAGCCATCGTCACCATTTTCCTGTCCCTTCCGTGCGGGTTGACCTTCCCTGTCCACACAGTTCCACCTCCGCTGCCGCTGCGACTGCCCCAGTGCAGGCTCGAAGGCGGCTGAACTTTCCTTATTACTGGAAAGCCAGCCTGGTATCTGCACATAATTATGCCATGCTTCTTGTCTCTGAAAAGACCGACTGGGCTGTTGGATACAACGGGTTTGCAAGTCAGATGTCATTAAACTATAGCGATTACTCATGAGCCGCTGCAGGCTCATTTTCTTGGTTTGGCATTACTGACCGAAGTGAAAGTGATAGTCCCTTGCTCCAAAAGAAGCAGAGATGCCCGGGAGCAGAGCTGCTCCGCTAGGAACGCCCAGGTTTCTGACCAGGAGCACATTTCAAGCGCAGAATACACACATTTCTCTGAAACTCATTGTTAAACTTCCTCTGGCAGGACTCTTTCTTGGCCTGAGATCAGAATGTGCAGCGACTGCTTCAAACAGAGTAAGTCTCACTGGATCCTTCAGGGACAGAAAATAGGTTGTAGGTCATTAGAGCAATAAAAAGGATTTTAGTGGCTTGAAATGGCAATGTCGTCTCCCCATGTGCGCCGTGCCCGGCTGAAGGAGCCAGAACAGGCTTGCTCAGGACAAGGGGCAATGGTTCAGGAGAGCTCTCTGCTTCCCCTCGAGGAGGACAGGGCTTCAGAACATTAAACGCCCTAAGTAGAGAAGGGCTTCTCAAGTTAATAGACTGTGCTAATCCAGGGATACTCTTCCCCCCCAGCCCCCTGAGCTCCTCAAGGAAATAACATTTTGTGAAAGGTTCCAACAGGGAAAGCAGAGAGCACATTTTTTTCCCCAGTAAATTTTTAAAATATCTATGTGTGTGTGTGTGTGTTGACTCTGCAAGCGTTAACTGGGAGGGATATCCTGTTCTGAAATAGCTGACACTTTCCTCCTGCACGCCTCGTCCTAAGGACGCTCGATGTTCAGTGTCAGTGTTTTTTACTGACGCGTTAGGTTGGTTTCAGAAGCGACGTCAAGCCACGGAGCTGCTGCCTGTCTCAAAATGATGGTAAGTATCTTCTGTCAGTACGGGTAACAGTAAGGGCAACGAGTGCCAGCATAAAAGATCCTCATGGTTTAGGTCTCGACCAATTCCTTCATCATTAATAAAAATCATAATGAGAAAAGTACGTGCAAGGCTGTAAAGCAACAAACAGTACCCATAGACCAACCCACCAACAAAATCGCCAAAATGTTAAAGTAAAAAAACCCAGCTTTGCAGGCGAAGGTAAACTACTGCAGATGTCACGAAAGGCCAGGAAACCTTACAGGAGGCTATTTTGGTACTGAACTCGGTCTCTTGGAGGGAGCTGGATCCCCTGAGAGGAGCCCGACCCCAACCCGGTGATGAGCCGGTGCCAGCAGATACCAGACGGTGACCACTGCTACTCTTCTCTGCAAGTGAAGAAGAAACAAGGGAAATAGTGCACGTGTTTATTATTCCTGGAACGACGGCCGGGACCCGGTCTGCCAGGCAGCGGGAGAGTGGGCAGAGTCTTCTCCAAGCGGCTGCATTTATATCGTGGCTGCTTCTGGCTCTGGCCCCTTACTTGTGATTTTATAGCCGACAATGCATCAAGCAACAGAAAGGAGCGCTCAGGCCTGGAGGAAAAAAAAAAA
>VXAZ01006893.1:49219-158700 GCA_013399875.1 Gymnorhina tibicen
GGAAAAAAAAAAAAAAAAAAAAGCCTTGGCAGGTGGAGATTGGCCAAACTGGGGATTCCTTTCCCGGGTTGGGGGTCCGAGTGCCCAGCAGTGAAAGGGCACTTTCCGGAACTCCTCCGGGGTGGAGTAATCCGGTTCCGGATTACTGGGACTAACCCCGTCCCAGTTCGTGGCTTCTTCTGATCTTCCACGTGCAGCGCCCGCTCGGCCGCTTTAAACACGAGGACAGCGACACCACGGGACTGAATGAATGCCCTTGTTTTCTGGATACGACGATGGTACGTATCTGTTAGCGGGATATTTTTCCTGTCGATCAGTGCTCGGCTTCCTTTGTCTCCGAAGAACACATGGCAAAGCACGCTTGAAAGTGGAACGAGATGTATTTGTGACTGTTCTTCTCATCTACTAGAAAAGCTTCTCCCCAGTGACTGAAATCCAGCGTCGAGGCAGAATAATCTCAACCACATTTGGTTTTATAGTAAATTAATACTGCAGTCTATATAGTTGAACGGAAAGTCGAAAGCCAAACCAAAACCCTTGTCAAAATAAATACTCATCAGCAAATATTTTGATTATTTAAAAATGCTTTAATAAGTGTCTAGAATTTCAAAGGAAAATAAAATGATGAGAGAGAAGCGGCATGTCAGCCCGATCTCCGCATGTCTCGCAGCTCATCCCAGAGTGAGAGACGAGACGTTGATTAGTCTGCCTTGTGGGGGGTTATAGGAATAAGCTCATGGAGTTTTATTTGCTATTATCTCGTTCAGCGGCTCGTACGACTCTCCGAGCCTCCAGTTGGGTGTGACTCTCCGCATCGGGAAGGGTGCAGGCTAAAACCGAGGTTCCAAAACCATCTCTGGTTTGGATGCCCAAAGCAGTGAAGATGTACTTGTGTGCGGGGCTGCGGGGGCTCGGGATGCCCCTAGAGTATTGCGGGGGCTCAGCTGGCGCCCCGTTTTCACGGGGAGAAGTAAATCTAGGGCTCTTCTCGCTCTTGCCTCGGCTGCGCAGGCTGCGTCACCGGCGCTTTGCCTTCTGGGGCTGCGATAGACAGCCCGGGGATTTCTCAGCTTTCTGATCCGCAGGGCTGGAAGCCTGAAATGTCCAAAGCTGGCACGGTGCACGAACTGAAACCTTTATAAACTTGTTTCCCTTTAAGTCTTTATTAACTACCCCCAAGGACTATGGTTACTGCTGCTTCTGCTTTTGCACGGCGGTGGTCTGGCACCTCCACGAAGCACACATGCTAAACAGATTAACATGCTTCGGCTGACCCGTGCTTCACAAACCGGGGATAGAGTTTCTCCAGCTCCATGTGGAAATTAACCTACATGTAGCAATGGTCAGCTGCAAAGAGGGAGTTCCTAAGCAATCTAAACAACCTACAGTTCTTTGTTACTTTTGGCCTTTCCCCTCCCTTTCCATGATTAAATATTTATTAAAATAGGAAACGATTTTTTAAAAAAGAAAAATAAAAGGAAGAAAACCCCAACCCAATAACCTTCTTCCTCCCCCTTGGCTCCTCTTCCCCCTTCCCTGGGCTTATACACATAGTTGCAAGAGCTTTTTGTGCCGTTGCTTTTTTATTTGTTGTTTTAAAAACGCAGGGCTTTTTTTTTTTTTTTAAGGCTAAAGTCTGAGTTGCATGGCTTATTAAGTGCTCTTGAAAGGCAGGTTAAATGCACAGGTTTGGGAGTGTTATCAGTGTTTGAAGACTTCTCTGATGTCCCCCCTCCCATCATTTACATTTGAAAACATCCAGAAGCAGAGCTGTTTGTAGATAGTGGAGGAAGGAGTTTCTAGCATGCTAATCCCACAACTTTCCCTGCGACAGCCTGTTCGCCTTATGCCTTTGCCAGATCGATCCGACACCTTCGCCCCACGGCTGCGTGCTCCAAGTTTTCAGAGAGGAAGAACAACTGCAAATAACTGTTGGCTTGTGTCACACGGGACTGTCACGGTAATAAACACACGGCTTCTCCCCCAGGAACTCCTAATCCTCCCTGTGTGGCTCTAGCCCTGTGCATAATATCATTACGGACTAAACAAATAAACAGTCTGTCCGAATCAAGCGGGAGGCACTGGGGACCACAATTCCTCTCTGCAAAGATGATACAAGTAAATCTACACTCACGGCTTGGAGAGGATCCAGTGGCTATGAATAGCTGCTCAGTTCTACAGCACTGGCTCTGGGCTGGGAAATGGTTCTGACCCTCCTGCTCTGTATTTGCTGCAATCAATGTGAGCTATTCAAGGCTGTGTTTTCCTTACTGTCCTCTGCTGGGAACATCAAGGACCACTAACACGTTTATGAACCCGGGCTCGGGGAAGACGCTTTTACAGCGAAGTTGGAGTATTAAACCCAGTGACATGAAAGAGAGGTCAATGCGCTTCTGCCAACCAGGAGCTGGGCTTTCTTATGCGATTTCTTGTTCTTCTGGCTGTTGCCTTGTATTTGATAAACTTGCTCACATGCTGGGATGCACAGCCACATTCTTCTTGGTCCTCTAAAAAATATAAAAATTAAGGCTAATCCATCTGCAATCAAGGTCTAACACATACAACCAAGACATTTTAATAGCAGTCTATAAATTCTGGTTTCAAGTTGCTATAAAAAACTTGAATGGCATATTGTGAACATTAGCATTTATATATCTTGTACCCTCCCACCTCCAACCTACATATATCAAGCTTTTCTTATGAATCTGGGTACACGTCATAAAAATTCCAAATCCCTAGACATTTAGTATCCTCGCCCCCCACAACTGCCAATTAATCAATTGTATTTCAATGCAGTCTTTTTCCTATGCATTTTTAAGAAGATTTAGTTACCTAAAGCTGTACACTTTCGGGGAGAGAGATGTTTTATTACTTTTCAGAGAAAGAGAGGAATAAATTGCTGTGTTCTTATCTGTAAAGTCTCTTAGCAAGGATTGTTCTGAAATCTGTGTTCTACAACTACAAATGTTGGAGATGTTCAGCTCAAATTAAATACTTCCATTTTCTTTTTTTTTCTGCTGACAGCAATAGAATCATCACACCAAAAATGTGCCCTAAAGCATGGGCTCCTATGGAGTTGTGCTCTTTCAGAATTTTTATTGACATTATCTTAGACTGTACTGCAGAATTCTTCTGCCAGGAACTTAAAGTTCTCTATGGCTACCACTTTCCTGGGAGGTGCGTTCAGGAGTGTACTGCTCAGGATGTAATATATGTGCTTGACTCCTTGTTGATGCCCAGCAAAGGTCTATGAATAACCATCCAGATGGGGTGACTTCTGACTGCATTGAGAGTGCCCTGCATCACAAAGTGTAGAGGGAAGGAGCTCCCAAAGCTTCTGTGCTGTTACTTGTTCTGTGATGTGGTTGGTGAAGCAAGAAAGAGGCACTCAGGCCCCCTATCAGCTTCTTTCCCAGGGAGCTGCCATTTTCCCCTTCTTTCTTACCTTGTAGACAAGCTCTGGCCTGTCTTGCTCCTTACTTCGATTTTGGTCCTCCTTAAAGCTGACTTGCTCACTAAAGCAGATATCCCCCTGTCTCTGCTGTTACGCAGTGGTCCCTGGAATGGGGATTGTTCTTGCTTTGGAGGACAAGTTCCAGGCATTTACTGGCAATTTTAGTGACAGAGCAGGGAAGGAGGGGAAAAACAATGCCTAGCTGCCCTTTCTACAAATTGGGATTTAGAGTCAGAATCCCTTTCCTCAGCACACAACCATGCTGAACCTGGGAAAAATGAGCCCCTGATAAGCAAACTGCCAACCCCATCTTTTGTTAGTGCAGTGACAGACAGAAGAATCCTGAAACTGTTCTGAGGAGAGATCACAATTCATTTTCGTGGGATATGCTGAAAATAGGACTAAAATTTTTGTGTCATTGTCCAGGGACATAACATATCTATTAAAACCAGGGGGTTAGCAGTTCAGACCACAGGGGAGGAGAGCTCAAAGAAAAAATCAGATTTATTCCCTTAACAAGATGAGTTCAGAGTCAGGGATATTTTCTTAGCATGGTTCCTTGCAGCCATCAAATCACATGGGTGGTTTTAAGATCTGCTTTGCCCTTCCCAAGCTATGCAAGTTCCTAATGTTAGTCCAGGCCTTCTTACTGGGGAGATTATTAGCATGGGAAAGCTATCACCGAGGAGGAGAGCATGCAGTTTTCCATCCATCAAGTGCAATGCAGGGGGACAGTAGTCAAAGGAAGAAGTTGCCAAAGAGTTACTGGCTCCCACTGCCCTTTTCCATTAATAAACCCCACCACAGCAGGATTGGCCCTGGCCTCCTTTCCATTGTCATAAAGTTGAAATCAAAGAACTTGACTGCTTTTATTGGCAAAACTTTCGCTCCATCAGTGACGTCAAAATGCAGGAGGCGGCTGAGGGTTCACCGGCAGCTCAGCACAGAGCGGGCTTTCTGGGTGAAAGGAGCCTTCTGTCAATGCCCCTCCTGAGACACTTAGGTTTAAGGAAATGTTTGTACTGCTCTAGAAAAAGAACTGGCTGGGTGTTTTTCTTTTGTGCTTAGGTACTCTGAAAGGAATTCCTGTGGGCACAATTATCTCACATATGGCGAGTTAGAAACAAAACAAGAAAATGCCGAAGGGAAAAAAATAGGAGGGAAGAAGAAAAAAATCAAAGGTCACTTAGATGCTTTGGTCCAGCACAGGAAAGGAGAAAATCCACCTTGGAGGATACAACTTACTTGAGGAGAGCTGGAAAACCATGATCAAAGCAACACAGGAAACTGAGAACAAGCAGTGGCCCAGTTAAAACCATTGAAACAAATCCCAGCCTCTGCAAACTGCAGGAACAGGGCATCAGCGTTGCAAATGAAATGGAAAGTGTGTGTGTACATTTGGTGAACTTCACAGGACTGTACCTGCTGCACCCAACAGCTCATCTGGAATCAAACAGAATTCAATGGGAAAGAGCTTGCTCACTATTGCCTGCACTGTTCGCTGCCAGCTGCTTAATGGGATCCAACTTAGATCTTAGATGTGATGCTGCACTTAGTCCTTGCAGCATTTCTGTGGCAAAGGTTAGAGCAAATTAAAGCCTGTGCACAGAAGGGAGAGTAAAGCTTTACCCCCAGCCAGTCAATGACAGGAAGAGAACCTACAGACTTTGCCAAGCCTCCTCTGATAGGAGGCAAAGCAGGATCAAGGAGGGATGTTGCTTCAGACATATTACCTGTGCAGGGCAGGGGTACCTACTTGAGTCCAGTCACTAGCAGGGATTAGTTTTTCTCCCATGAAGAAGTTTCTACCTCTTTTTAAAACACAAAGATTTCACAGTGACAGGAAAATCTAAAACTTTTTAAAAATAATTTTTAACCTGAATTTAAAAATCAATTGTAATTTTGTGATTAAGAATTGTTTATTACACCATAATTTAACTGATTAGACGCTCTCACTAATACTTGTGTTCGTTGCTGGAGAATGGCCTGGCCACTTCACTACATCTAGCTTGTCATATGAATGTAAGCCTCTTCCTGCACTTGAATTCAAAATTGCTTTATGTCCAAAGTGTTTTATTACCTGCCCATATTTAAGCATCAGTGCAAACTCTAGAATTGGGGAATATGGGAGTAAAGCCTCAATTTCTACAGCCTATCAGGGCTGGCTGCTATATCTCTTCCTCCACATGGGCAAGACCATCAGGCTTTTTCCTAGAGGACATTGGCTGTGTGCTAGAACACACCCGTAAATGTCATATCAGTGCATGCGTGGATGGATCAGGGACCGTGTCTGAACCTGTTTCCTAGGCTGTGTTTACTGAGTGGGTGTGGGTGAAGCCCTCTAATCACATCATCAGCAGGTGCATAATATTCTGTCAGAATACCTGGCCTCAGTGGGATCACCCCAACGATGAGGTGGTGTAAGGCTAGCAGCAGGGAATCATGGTGTATCACAGGCCTTCCTTGTCACTAACTCGGCAAAGGACTTAGCAGCATCTTCGAGTTTCTGCTCAGAGCAATAGGGTGTGAGTCAGCCTACCATCTTCTAAAGCTTTCAACAGAGCTTATTGGATTTGGTTGGTGGGGTATCAAGTATGTGGTAGATTATCAGTTTCTCTGGCATGTTTTTCCCCTGATTTGGCCCTGACATTGAGGGCAAATCAATAGATATAGTTGATATTTAGATTGTCTATGCTTTTAAGAATTGTTTCTTTTGTTCTTTTCATTATAAGTAACAGAAAATCATAGAGGTTTTTATTCACAGAAAATGTGAAACAAAGTGCTGATTCACTATTTCATTTTTTAAAAGTGTCTCCCCCTAAATTAAAAATAAAAAAAAACCCACTCCATACCCAGCAAAAAATCCAGCAACCCCACCTGTGCTTGTGCTCTCTAAAAATTTGATGAAGGGACCAAATGACCTGGACCATATGTTTGTGTGGGCTTCCCCCATTGCCTGGGTCCCCTCACCTCTGGGGTCACACTCCCAGGGTTTTGTTCCGCTGCATGTGTCATAGCAGAGGAAGGAGCCCAGCCTCCTTCCACTGCATGCCAGTTACTGCAGCTGAGTGAGCAAAACTGCAGAGAGAAGCAAAGCTGCCTTACTGCCAGTTTCCCAGGAGATCCAATGAGCTGCATAATGGTGTGCTGCTTGCGCTCTCAGATGGGATGGCAGTAATTATTCATAATTCAGCTATGCTGCCACAAAGCCCTATGAAAATATATTCCTTAGGTCCAGCTTATCTAATGCAAACTCCTTGTCAGAAGGCCAAAAATCACCTGCTGTAACTACGTAGCTGTGTGTGGTCAGGCCCTAGTTGCTGGGCTTGAAGATGAGATAAAAGCATACAGTACATTTATTCTTCTGTATCTTTCTTTTGTCTGACAGTGATGGAGTTCTTGTTTTGTTTGATCCATTTGAGCAGTGTGATTATCTTGTATTTCTGATCTCCTTAGTAGTAAAGACCAGAGAAGACATGTCTGTTATTATTTTTAGTAATAATTGCCTATTTTTATTCCAGTCAATTAGTTTCTGACCAGAGGGAAAAAAACCTTCTGTGAGGAATTAAGCTGCATAAAAGGAGTATTAATAGTGAAGTTGGTGCGGAGCAAAGTCTGTGGATTAATTCTTTCACTAAGGAGCACCAATTTGAAATACAGGTTTTCTCTATTATGATCACCAAACCTGTGTGCATCCACTAGAAATGCATTGGCTATAATGTATACAGATGCAATGGATCCCAAAATTTGCCTAATACTTCTGTAGCTGTGATTCTGATATAAATATGAATTCCTGGCTTTCAAGAGCTGCCTCACAGAAATCATAAGATTGTATCCTGCATATAACTGCTGCGCATGTGTAGAAAAGTTGCACTGTTTATTTTTCTGGCATGGAACTCTTAATATGAGATTACTTAATTGAAGAAAACATTTCTTGGCATGTTGCAAATCAACATTTGAACCAAATCTTCTCCTTTTGCGTAAGGAGAGGATGAGTGCACTCTAGCCTGTTTAATCCATGTGGAGCTCAGTGAATTAACTTTAACTACTGAGGCATTTGATTGGTAAAGCATAATGTTGCACAGTGTGAAGCAGCTTGCCATCAGTTAAACAGTTTTGCTCAGCCAGATTGCTTTGATAATTATTTGTCTTACGGGGGTCTTCCATAATTCCTTCAGATAGTCTCTAGCTCCACAGGCAGAGAAACAGCAGTGTAGACAGAGAGATTAGTTCAGATAGTACAGGTTTCTATAAACACCTACGGCTGAGTGTTGCTGTATGTTGTCCTTTGGGTATACTCTGTATGAGCTTATGCCAACTGTAAGTATTTTTAAACTATATAAACTAAAAATATATAATTGTATATATAAATATATATATATATATTTAGTAGAATCTCTTGGTAATAAGATTTATAAATTTGGAACTGTGATGGGTCAGCTTCCTGGCAACAGGAGATATCAAAAGGAGCCAAATTTATCGAGATTTATCGAGATCAGAAAACTACACAGTATTAATGCCATTAGTGTTAGAACTCATTTTCTCTGAAATTACTGCCAGCAAGCTAGCTACCTTCCATTACGAGTTGTAAAGCAACAGAAATATGTCATAATTTGGAAAATAACTGGAGAGAGGAGGTGATGCAAAGTAGGTCACCAAAGCGGATCTCAGGTCCTGAGAGCTTCCTTTGCACAGCGTAATACCAGTAGTTTCCCTGGGGAGCCTTACTGCCCCCTGTTCACATTTTTCTGAAGGCTGAGGCATCCTGGTGTCACCCATCGTTGTAATCAGTGGTCCTCTCAGTATGGCAAACTTGGGAGTTTGCTGGCTCTCAGAGGGAGGTTGCTGGTTGCAACCTGTTGTGGTCCAGAAGAACTCAAAGGGTCTCATTTTGGACCGCTGTTTATAGGGTTGCAAGAGACTGGGCTTTAGTCAGAGTAATTTTCCATCCTGGCCACAATTCAGGTTGGTAACTTTGAAAGTTTGATAACAAAAATATTATTCCACTTGGGTTGTTATTGAGGCAAGAAAAAATAAGTCTCCAAGACTATTCATTTTTTTAAAAAAGCAGCTTGTTAGAAAATGTAAGTTTCTGGGAGCAGACATTGTTTTTAATAAGCTCAAGGGAACCTGAGCCCAGGCATTGTTCATCAAGACCAAAGTCTAATGAGCATTTCTCAGATCACAGTGTGGCCTTGGGATAGGGTGGGGGTGTGGGGGGGGAATGCACCATCACAGCATGTTTTCTTGCAATTTCTTTTCCTTTGTTTCTTAATTTGCTGCTTTAGGATTGGCTAATTGGGTTACTCTGTATGTGTCTCATGCCTACCTTGTGGAATTTCCCATTTTCCCTACGCCAAGCCTTACTTTGTAGTATTTAGCCACCCTGGTGACTCCACTTCTGAGTGTTAGCAGTCTCCAAGAGACAGGATTCTGTAGAGCTCCAAATTTATCTCTGCAATGATGACAATCCAAAACACAAAAGACAGCAAGAACTGCATATTCACTAGCCCCGCACCAGCTCCTAGCAGGTGACTGGGAGTCACACGCTTGGAAGCTGTTGGACTGCTGCTTGATGTCATGGTCTAGTCATCAAATCACAAGAAAAATACCTCTTTGTCAAGTGCAATGCTTATTCTTTCTACTTCTGCTGATTTTGTAATATGGGGATAGCACTGTCTTTCTGATTATTTTTGGAGAGTCATTATTAGTTAGGAACTGAAAAATAGTAGCTGGTAATAAACCCTTTCACATTTGGAGGGTCTTAGGATGCTTCTGCCAATTAAGACATTTTTAATTCCCAGCTGTAGCAAAAGCAAAAGAATACAAAACCATTAGGAATCCTCTAATTACACATGCAGTTCTTTTCAGTTTTTGTGTGAAACCTATTTTATAGCTTTAAGAGATACTAGTAATTTTAAAGTGCAATTCTTACTTGTAGCTTAATATCAAAAAACTACAGGAACAAATTAAGCCTCAGACTGAAGGGACTGAAGGAAGCCGTAACTCCCTGCTCAGAATGGGAGGAGGATTTGCTGCAGGTGTTGTAACTGGATGGTACAGCCCTGCTCCCCCACCTGGTGAGAAGATCTGCTCTGAATCAGCTTGGCAGCATACGGAGCTGCCACTGGGGTGCTAGTGTTGTCATCACAGTTAGCTGAGAAGGTTGGGGAAAAAAGACAAAACATATAATTTTTTATGCATTCACATGCATCTTTAACTCTGCTTTGAAGTGTAGCTTTGGCTTCAGCTATACTTTGAGAGACATTGATGTGTAGGAGGCATAAATCCAGTTCTAGAGCCACATGATTTGAAATAAAATTAGTATTATGGAAGTAACTTCCAAGTTCTTCTGTCTTTAGAGCCAAATAATGCTTGTAACTGAATACCGAAGCAGAGCATAGTACAGAATAAATTCACAGAGGCTGCTATGCTTAAGCCATGTTCAAAATGGTTGCTTGGGCTTCCTTCCCAAAGACGCCCACAGGCCATTCATGAGGTCAGTGCAGCTGAAAGCTGAGACTGCCAGTGGAGTAGACGGAGGGAGAGGGAGCTCAGGCTGAGAGGTACTTGTTGCCTCTTTCTGTTTGTTGGAGTGCTGAGAGTATTGCTTATAAACAGCAGCTCAGCCTTGGGCCAATCTAAAGAAAAGATCAATAAAATGCATTAGTCATGTGTGAACATGAACTTGATTTCAAAGTTACTTGGGATATGAGGTATGAAAATAAAACGGAAAGAGCAGAAGAGCCATAGAGTCCGAGGCAGGAAGATGAATTTAGCTGTTTTGCTTTCACTGCCTGGAAGGACATATCTGCCATAGCTTGTCTTTCCTAGTGCCTCTGTTTTACTTGAAGTAATTTAGGCTCCAACCCATCTGTCTGATACACTTGTGTGCCAGTTTGGGCCAAATTCAGGGAAACGTCCAAAAGGAACATCTCCTCAAAGGAAGGAAGGTTAAAGCCGCCCCTCCCCCACCAGGTTCAGGAAAATAAAGATTTTCCTCAGAGGAAAGTGAAGGAGAAAATAAAAACTATTTATTTAACAAACACTCATGAAAAGAATAATAATAATGCTAAATAAAAAAACCTCTCTCTGTGAGAGAAAACCTGAAAGATTTTAGAGTCCTGTGGGTGTGGTCTCCTGCTCCTTGGAGCTGGGTCGGTGTGGGCCCCCTCTGGGCCTAAGGTGGAAATTGTCCCAGTGTGTTCTGGTGTTCTGATGTTCTGAACAAGTCCAGAAGAGAAGAAGGGACAGGCCAAAGTCCCAGAGGAAAAGAAACTTAACTCTCTGTCTCTCTCCGAAGAAACAGAGCTGAAAAGCCGAGTGAAAAGCAAGAGGATTGCTTCCTCTGCTCCTCAGCAGCCGTAGCTAATCTCTGTGTCCTTGAAGCACAAACTGTTTTGAAAAGTTTGCTTAGTTTTTCTCTCTCTTTCTTGCACCCAGTTTTAAAGGCATAGAAAGGCTCAGGAATCATGTCTGGGCACAGAGCGGTGATAGGGGATACAACAGCATATAGTCACCCCAAGACAACTTGGAGTAAAGCCATGAGAACATGAAATACAAGGTTTACCTAGTCAGACTAAAGTGTCCACACAGTTTCATATCTTACAACACATTCTAAGGGAAGGATATGGGAACGAAACAGTACTCCCATGTGAAGCTCCAGCCACTTGGTTATTGTTGGAGGACCTAATGTGAGCCAGACTTGTCTGTGAGGCACTCAACTAGATAACTTACCTACCAGGCTACGCTGATCACAGGTTGCCCTGTGTTAAAGGGTCCTCCAGTGTCTGTGGTCATTACAAGCAGTCCAGCTAGTTTTGAGTTTCGTAGTTGCCCTAGACCTTTCCGGTGCTGTGGGTCCTTTGGTCACTGGGAGCCTCAGGATGCTGTTGAGGAACCTCTGCTGGTCCCTGAGCTGTCTGGCCCCTGCAGGTTGCTCACACTTACATGAGCCCAAGGTATTAGTTTTGTAAGGATCACTGGGCTTCACACGCTGCTCTTTTTTGGCTTTAATGTTTTAATTCATTAATGAATGCGATTCAGTGACAGGATGAATAAGAAGGGAATTAGGGGCTTTCTCACAATATATTCAAGAGGCAGACTTAAGGCTGAGTGATCATTTCACAACTTGGAATCCTGGCATTAGAAACATTATTTTAGCATGACTATGCTATTCATTACTGCTGGGTCCCTTCCCTTGTTTCACTATATGAGACACCACAGGGTCCATTATCTCTAATGATACTAAGAAATACTGGAAAAAGGATACTAAGAAAGCTGGAAAAAGGAGGCTTCATAATAATATTTTTCCCTCTGTTTTGCAGAACTGTTTTCCCAAAACTATGGTTGTAAGAATGGAATTTGTTTCTTGTGGGATTCCAATAGCAAACGGATGCACAGTGAGGAAGTCATGGAAAAAGCCTGTCTCCAGCACAACCATCTTCAGCTGTTCAGTGTTTTGCTCAGTACAGCTTCCACAGCATTTGAAGAGCCAACACAAATGAGAAAACCCCTGCACAAGAGCTAATAATCTTACATATGACTTTTGACTGAACTTGTCTGACTAATGTTCTTTAAAGCAAAACCCCGTGCTTACCAAATCCAACTTGGAACAGTTTCTTTGGCCTGTAGCTCCCTGGCATTCAAACACTGGTATTTAAATATCACACCAAAGAACGTGAGTAATTCTAACTTGCATCAGTTCCAGCCTTTCCAATGACAACACTGTTTCGCATTGATTATTTTTATGAAAGACTGTTTCTCTAGGATATATTGAGGCCAAATGCTTCAATGGATTCAATCAACACAGCATCACTGAGCCCAGTGATGCAGAGCTAGTTTGTCTCAGCTGATAATCTGGCACATTTGTATTCCTGCCTACTTTTTATGGGATTAAAGCAAATCTAGCTGCTCAGGTTATGGCTGAATGTCTGTAGATGCCAAGCCATTCGACCATATCAGCCTACGTTCTGAGTAACTAATTGGGGTAGCTTCAGAGCTGCTGTGCAGAGTGCTCAAGGTCAGAAGGTGAGCGATAAAATACCAGCTAAGTGAGAGATTAGAATATAATAAACAGTTCTTCAGTGACTTTGAGTATGAGCTTTTGCCATTAGAAATACATTTGCCTTTCAAAAACTTCACCTATAACTCTCTAAGCCAAGATTTGCATCCTATTGGATATATGCATAAATTCAGCTGCAAAGAAAGCTAAAAATTCAGCTGCAAAGAAAGAAGTGTTTGGTCAGGGTTACAGACTTGTATTGTGAATGATGTCTTCAGTGGGAGTGAGGTCTTTGGCTTCAAAAGAAGAAAATGTCAGTCTTTCACCAAGGATTTTGTGACACAGATCTGGTGGTATTTTTGGGTTTGTACTTTTCTTTTCCTCTTCTGGCAACTCTAACTCTAACTGTTTAAGGAGTTACAGCTCCCTGCTGCTCATTCTGCTGTGGTGCAGAAAGAGCCAACAGAACATGTGCCCACCCCTTTGGCAAGTTCTCTGCAAAGCCCAGTTAAGCTACCGATGAGACAGGGTTTCTCTGTAGCACACAGAGCAGCAGCAGTACACAGAAAGCTGGTACCTCAGTAGTGATCTAAATTTCTCTGCTGCCAAATAATATCAAAATTATTTGGTGTAGATACTATTGCAGTAGCTCAGTATCTCTTTTGTTGTCCTGGACACCTTTCTAAAGCCGGTTTTGTCTATTTTCTGAGCGGCCCAACTCTGACCTTACTTGTCCCCATTCCTCTCCATGGACTATGATAGCTTTGGAGAAATAACTACTGTGAAAGATTCAAATGACACCACTATTCCCCACATCTCATCAGAGAAGTTTAGCTGAAACCAGTGTGTCTTGGTTTGAAAGACAGGTGTCTGCCAAGGGAGGCAGGAGTCTCCCTTGGGATGGAAAATGTGGCCCCCTTCCCTCCAAATTATTATAATTTTGAAATTAAAGGGCTCTCAGGCAGTTATATGAGAACTAGGAATAACAGTTCTTTACTAGTGTAAATAACAAGGCAATAATACAGAAACACTGGCTTAAACTGACAGAGTCAAGGTATGACCTGGCACCCTGCTGGGCAGGGTGGTGGTAGCAGTCTGATTAAATGGTAGCTGCAGTTCTCTTTGAAGTGGTTCTGTTGAAGCAGTAGATCTTGTAGAAAAAGGTCTGGTCCTCCTCAGAAAGTCCAGTGGTGGTTGTGTGGCTCTTGTCCTCTGGGATCCCAGTAGGTAAGGATGCTTGTGCTGTTCCAAACCCCAGATTATATCCACATGGGAATGCTTGGTTCTTCCCCCTGGGCAGAACATCTCACAATGGGGTGATGTAATTCTATGAGTCATGTGGTGGGTCCTTGATTGCCTAGTAAGCAGAGATAGCTCCCGGAGGGAGTTATCAGGGGCGAGTCACGGTAGGGGATAAGGAGCACTGCCCCACCTGCTTTAACGGCTTGTGAAGATGATAATAGAATACATACTTCTGGTTACATCTTATATTGTAACCTAGGACACAGTGCCAGCATTTTCCTGTACTGACTTTGGTCTGATATCTTGCAGCAAGCGGCAGAGCAGTACCTTACACCTCCATGACTTCAGAATGAAGCATTTGAGATGGTGTTCTAAACTGTTTTCTAACAGCTGTAGGGAAATCCAAGGAACAGTAATAGTGATGGAGAAATGAGGAGCTGGAAGAAAAATGAAAACAGAAAGAGGATGAAAGAAAGGTAAAGAGAAAGGTAGAGAAAGACTTTGTACACACTAGAGTGAGTAACTTTAACTACTGTTTTATTCATGCCAATTATTTGTCTCTCTTCTCTTAGGATATAGCTCATGCACCCAACCTAGTTTGTCTCAAGTTTGTCCATTGCTCATGATATCTTTTGAAGGAAGCCCTTGAAGGAAGATTATGATTGTCTTCACAGTTGTACAGTGGGGTTAAATCAGCACAGCTCTTCTTCCTTGGAGCTCACCTGCTTGCAGGAGTTATGCTCTACTTTACCAGTTTGAAAGGGTTGGAAAGAACAGGAAGATGAGGAGATGGTGCCTGGTCACAGCTACTGGGACACGTTTTGTTGAATGAGGTTGGCACGTTGTTCTCAGGTCCCATGCAAGATCTAGAGAGGCAGTGAGGAGGCAAGTACCAGCGCCAAAATTACAGGGGTGGAATAAAAACTGCTGAGCTCAAAGATGCGCCCACGCAAAAGGAAATGAAAGGGGAGGAAGGAAGGTGAGGAAGAGCAAAAAAATAAGATGACCATGTATTGCTAAAGAGTAAGGGATGTGGATCCTCCACATAGTCTAAATGGAGTCTGAGAAGTTGTGAGTTTTCCCTCCCTTTCTGTAGGACCTTCTTCTTGTCAGGGGAACAGGGCAGACAAGTAAGAATGAGGGTATGAACATGGAAATTTGCGATCTCTGAGAAGGAACATGATACAGAGAGCACGAAGTGCTTTGGGAAGGGATAACGTTTTCCTGAGTCACTAATGAACTGAAAGATGAGACTGCAATTTGTGGTGATGGGATCCTGAATAAATGAGTTAAATCAAATCTGGTAGCATTTGCCTAGAGGAGAGCAAATGTTGTACATACTGTTGTAGGAAACAGGAAAGTGGCAGGCTGGAAAACTAGTCCTTTTAGTCTGACCTCAGCAGTATACCAGTTCTAAGACAAGGATAGTTACACACATGGAATTTAGTGAAAAACAGGATTCCAGTTAGAAATAGGTGAAACAAGCAAGACTAAAAGAATTACTTTTCCTTGTTAACTGCATTACTAAACAAGGAAATAAGAATGATTTCTTTTTATCTCAGCTTCAGTGAAAAATATCACATTTCTTACACAAGAAATTACCAGTTTATGCAAATAAGAAATGGGAACTAGTGGACGATCAACAAGACGACCAAAGGAGCATCTCATTGGCTAAGGGTTACTGAGAGACCTCTTCAAAAATTAATCTAGAGCTAAACTTGTTTAAGGATTTAATTAATGGTAGAGAAAGTGACTTGGTAGAAAGCATGGAAATCTTTTAATGACATTTGTTATCTGCACAAAAGGAGAGGGTATGGTGGTGAGCCAGAATTGATAACATGAACACCTGAATTACTTTGGGTTTGAAGTAATAGAAATAGGATAACAGTCATTAGTGCAAATGTTAAGATCATGCATTTACTGCTAGGTAACATGGATTTTGCAATAAAAATTAAGATTGTCATTTGAAAATAACAGGAATACAAAATAGATATGGGCATGATACAGCAATGAATAAGTCAAGCACAGTTACAGTATATGCCAAAAGAGGCATTTTCACTAGATAAAAAGGGACCAATGCTAATCTCTCAGATACCAGTGAGACCCTTGAAATAAAATGTGCCTTTCTGAGCACCCATGTTTTAGGAAGAAGGCTTCAAATAGGAACAGAGGCCAAGAAGGGCTGACTTGGAGCACATTTAGGGGAATAAGAACTGATCTTATAAGAGAAAACTAGAATTGCTCAACAGCATTTAGTCCAGTGAAACAGTCTGAGAGAGGATCTGCTTGCTGCTTAAGCAACCACATGGCCTGGCATTTAAGAAGGAAAAAATAGCTTAATGACAGCTTAATGGTGTCCTTATCAGAAACACACAAGCAAGCATCTGAAATAGCTAGGAACAAGGCTAGGCTAGGAACTGGAAGAGGTTTCCCTAAATTAAGATGGGTGTGGTGCTGGAATAGGCTTCTGGCTGGAGCAGGAGAACAGGACCATACCTGCTTTTGGGAGAAGCTTGCTCAGGTCGAGAGAAGGATGACCTGAAGTGCACCCCAAGAAAACCAGGGATATTCTGAGGACTGATTTCTGTATTCCTAAATATTTTCATACCAGCTGCTATCAACTGTTCACCTCCACACATAGGGAGAACCCTGGGGAAGAATTATTTCTTAGACAGGCTCAATCTCTTTGACTCTTCCTGTGTGGCCTTGAACTGCTCTCTATTTAGGGCATGTGGTGCACCACCACAATCTAACCAAAGGTCTGTAAATGGTTTGCAAGAGGTTCCGTGAGAAAATTCTGTCTTTAAAATGTGAAATGTGTTTCAAATTTTGGATGGGCACAGAGGTCATGTGACAACCTCTCTGCTTCCCAATTGGAAGAATGTACCTCCTAGAACTGACTTTCTTTTCAAATACTTGTATCCATATTCCAAGAATATTCTGACCTATATTCTTCAAATTTGCTGTGTCTGCAAATACTCCTGCTAGAAAATTCATCCTCTATACTCGAGCCAAAAGGGTGTGAATGCAGCATGAAATAAAACCATTTTTTGTTCAATTGAATAGTCCTAGTAAAAATTTCAAGGAATACACATAGCTCCTGGAGGGACACAGGAAACCAAGTGCTAGACAATCAGGAAGAGCAAGAAGAGGAACAGAGGGAGACAAATTGTATGAGAGAGCCTGAGGCGTGTCTGAGGCAGGCTTTAAAAACAACAAGGACAAATTTGAGTTGAATAGGGAACCACGGAGGATGCCTGAGGATAATGCGAACGTTGATCCCTGACAATTGCAAAGGAGAGAATCCTGTGCATCCGGGTGAGGCCACACACAAGAAAATCCAACAGTTGAGCTATGAGAAGCTGAGACATTTCCAAGGTAGAAACACACGCTGTGGAATAGAAGAATGAGGTCCACAACTCGTGACAAATAGGGACAGTAGATATGGAAGAAGATGGATTAAGAATGAGGAAATATGCCAGTACAGCTGTCAGAAGAAGGTAAACCACAGGTGGGAGCTGAGTGAGACAGGGAAGAGCAGAGCTACTCAGAATTCCAAAGTCACACTGGAAAGCTGGTAAGATTTGTGTGGTTTCAGGTTGAAAGCATGTAAAACCACTTGTACAACATAGGCATCGTAGGATTGAAGGAGAAAGCTTTGCAACTCTGAACTGAGTCTTGGGTATTTGATTAATCCACAGACCAAGAAAAGAGTTCTGGAAGAGCAGGTGGGATGCTAGGTTTCATTGATTTAAGTCTTCCTGCCTGTAAATGATGTAAGACAGTAGAAAATTATGGTTTTTTCTTTTCTCCAAGCATTTTTCTGGATAGGGGTCCCTTTAAAACAATCCCTTTTAATGTGAAAGCTTTCTTCTGCTTCTGTCCCTTCCAGCTATTAAACACTTATGCTCTGCATAACTATGCAGCACTTAGGCATGTATGCCCCCAGTGGGAACTGGGGAATTCAGGTGACCACTCAGATTGCTTAAACTTTTGTGCAAATCATGACTGCAGGTTGCATTTTACTCCTCCTCAACTCTCCTGTATTGAGTCAGCAGTACCTAGTTTCTCTGACCAGCCTCTTTTGCCCAGTGAGGGGGATCTTTAGAGGATCTGAAGAAATCAAGGGGAGGAAAGTGAACAATGATTAGAGACTTCTGAAAGGGGCAGTGAGGAATTAGGGACTATACCCTTTGAAAATTTGCGTGACACTCCTTAACGGTCCCTGCCTCATTTTCCACTTGGCTGCTTTATGACTGAACTGTAAACTAAAAATGACATGGGCTCATTAATTTGGCAGCAACTGGCAAGATGTGGCCATTTAGCATATCCACAAAGCTATTGTTTAAGCCTGGGTCATGTCAAAGGGCAAGCTAAATATGACCGAACCTCTGAAAGGCTGAGTCTAGGAGTCCTAGAGCCTAAACCTTCTCCCTAACCTTTGCTTGTCTTCAGCAGTGTGATCAGCTTGGGTTTTCAGGGGAAGGCTTTACATAAAGCTGTCAAGTTACTAGCAATATTATGTCAGTTTGATTTTTTTTTAAAGCAGGCTCAATTATATCATCCTCTTTTCACATCTGACAAGCAGTGCAAAAAGTGTTTGCAATAGCGGCTTCAAGGGAACGGAAATGCTTTGGTTGTGGGTTACTGCTACAAGTCCAGAATATGAAGGGAATTTAAGCCCAAACACTTTAAAACGTCAGATGACACAGAATGACTGAAAAACCCTCTGGGACATTGGTCTGACTGCATTTATTTGGTTTCGATAATAAGTGGTTAATCCCTATACTATCAAGGGTTTAGTTTGCAGGGCAAATGGGCAGCATTTGCACAGGCTGAAGGAGCTCATCTAAGTTCGGTATGAAAAAGCCACACGGCAAATTACGGGTTGAATATTTGTACCTATGTCTTCTTCAGGGCAAAAAAGTGAGTAAGAATGAAAACAAATGCAAATACAAAAGCAGTTTTTCTCTTTTATTTCTGCCATTCTGTGCTACTGCCCCTCAGGTGTAATAAAGGAGATTTTCTTTGTGTCTTTGGTGTGAGGTTGGCTCTCACTTTTCCTTGAGCTGACAATGATAGAAAAGGATGACATCCCAGCCCACACCCTCCCTAGCCAAAAACTGCCATTTTTTCAGGGGACTTGGAAGGAAGCCTTTCCCCAGCTGGTCCATTCCTGTTTGGAACATCTACATCTGAAAATAATACCTCTGCTATTTATGCACGTGGTCCTGTCATGACCTCGTCTACTAGGATAGATTAACTGAATTTCTCCAATGTTTTCTTTACTTCCTGATGGCCACTATTGACTTTGCTGTGTGATGAAGGCTCTCCCTTTGAAGGAGCTAAATACGTATCAGTGTAGGAAACATGGGATGCCTGAATGTTGGGGTGGTTTGCTATTTGGAGGATTTCAAATGTGATTTCTTCCCTTTTAAAATGAGTCACACTAGAGTAGAAGGGACAAATAACTTAAACTGGCTTTTCCTCCTTGGTAACGAGACATTTTAATGGATTTCACAGAAGGCAAATTACAGTTCTCAGGTGCCAAAATTTAGTTTGCTTTGTAAACAAACAAACAAGAAAACCCAACCAAATTGAAAATGTAAATGCTGCACTCTGGCTTTGTCATGGAAAAAGATCTTGGCCTGGCTTCTCATGACCGTATTTAAGCTTGAAAGAGTGTAGTAATAATACAACAGCCCTTTTTATCCTCAACTTCATATTCTACTAAGCATAAAATGCAAATGTTTTTCCATGCTGATTGGTTAAGTCATCTTGAGAAAAAGTTCTTACTCATGTAAGTACCACAAAACTCAAAATCTCTTTTTTTCCGCTTCTGTTTTCCGATATTCTCCTATATATTTCTATTTTTTTTGGTGTTGTTTTGTTTTGGTTAAAAGTTCATGCAGGGTTGATTAATTTTAGCAAGTTTCCAAAAATGAACTAGGTTTTTATGCCCCAAGGAAATTTTTTTTTTTTGACATTTAACAGCAAAGAAAACTATTTCCTCTCCCATTCAAAGCTAACCATATTTAATTGGCCTAGAAGTCTGTTGCAGTTTGGAAAATGTTTGTGATATTCCATCTGCTTTTTCATCCAGTCATTTGAGCGGACCTGTGTTTACCGTCCCCTTGGGTTTACATGTACAATGATGTTGATATGACAAGTTATTCCCTTGAACCAATGCTGGATCTTACAGGCTGTGTGGCTTGATAAACCTTTGTTACACAGGTAAAAACAGCTCTGAACTTTTAGTGATGGTTTCATAATATCTCAAGTTTATTTTAACTGCTTGGACGCATCAGCTGCATAATAATACACAGAACACGGAGACACACAGGGACATGCAGCTGTGCATTGGGGACCACTTGAAGTACTTAATGGGGATATATTTGTTTGCTTCAGTGGACTCAAATGAATAGTTTTCTATCTTTTGACCTTTGGATGAAATTAAATAGTTTAATGCAACAAACAACTTCTAAATTCATAGGCTACCATTTACATCTCCCCCTGAAGATCATTAAGAGGCTTTAGACTTTAGGGTGACAAGCAATATATTTTGTAAAACAACAGGGATTTAAGATGCAGACATGTACAGATGTTGCGTTTTCCATACATTTTTGTGGTCAGATAGCAATGTTTGAAGATGTATGTGTGAGGTCATTTGAATTCACTTGGAGATGGGAGCTTCATAGGCAAAGAGACCATCTGGCAATCAGATGTGGACTGCAGGTAGACCTATTTGTTTTTAACTGAAGTCACTGGGGAATGAAAATGTCAAGTACCCTAACACTGCAGAAAAATGATAATCACTAACCACCCAGCACAGCGTCTGCTTAACCAGTCTCAAATAAGTAATTCAGTCAATAAAGTAGGAAATTGCAGGCATTACAGCCCTTTTTCTCTTGTGTGTATGTGTGTGCCTGCTCCTATATGTATATGTGCAAGTGTGTATATTTTGCCAAGTCCTTACTGGAGTGGTGAGATTTCTGGGTGTCTGCTCATGGTGGTCCACACAAACAAAAAGACTGGTAATTGAAGAAATTGCTCTAAAATCACTTAGCCTGGAGTGTCTGACAAGCTGCAATCAGTCTCTGACATGTGCGTAAATCCTAGTTTTTTGGATGTTATTTGACTCTGGTGGTAAAGATTTCTGGTTAACTTCTGTGCTGTTGGTTTCAGAATTGGAAGTCAGGATGTGCAGGAATGTAATTCAGGATGTCCCTCACTCCTCTGCCTATTCACCAGTCCCAGATTTCAGCTGTAGGTACTAAGATGGTGGCTGGCGGTATTGAAATGCTGGTACATAAGAGCTGAAATGGGCTTACTTGCTTTTCTGGTACCAGAGACCACATCAAAGAGAAAAGACTGAACCACTGTGGAAAATGGGAAAGAAGACAACACTATATTGCCTGAAGACAGGGACTTCCTTCACAAGCTTTGGGTATATTTTTGGATATAAAAATGAGCCTTTCAGTCTTCCTTTAAAAGACAAAAAAAGAAAAAAATTAACCACACAAATTTGTAAAAAAATATATTAAATTATGAATAATATATGACTTGGTATGAGCACTTTCTGTATGACATTATAATTCAAGGCACAGCATCTGGCAGCTGGTCTTACATCTTACATACTTGAAGCACCTCAATATCTCGAGAGCTGCTGCTTGTTTCATTGACTGGGGGTGACATTTTGAACCCTCAGACCTTCTGTCACTCAAAGTGATAGAATTTTGGTGTATCTGGGCAAAGTCACACACCAGCTGCTCATGGAACGATACCTATGCAGCATAACCCAAAAGTGGCACCCTAGTGATTAGCCTGGGCAAAGTTCAAAGTTTAGATAAGCCTGGAGAACAAAGAGAACTCTCAGATTTTAGACATGTCTGCAGGACTTCGTGGGAGACGTTGGAAGTGCTGAGCAAAATGCTATGCAAAACCTAAGGCATGTTTCCTGTCCACTTGGACAAGACATTCCTTTTAAATTTATCTTGTTCCCTGGGAGAAAAACCTTTCTCACCCTCTTTATCTCAGACTCCCAGATATTTGAAGTCCTATAGACACATCTCTGTCTCTCTCTTTTCCTCTTTCGTTCTATTCTTCTCTCCTTCTTTTCTACTTCTTCTTTTCTTCTTGCCTTCCTTCTTTCTGAACATATTGTTCAGATTTATCCAGATGTTTATGAGGGCTTTGCCCCTTCTTGCTTTCTTTCCATTAGTGTAGTTCCCTGATTCAGGTAAGCTTGCATCTATTGTGGAATATTTTTGGTTTCAGGAAGGGACAAGGCCCTGAACTTGTCCTTCTCTTTAAAACATGTCTAATCTTCCTTCAGTGTTGTCTCAGTTCCATGTCGTTCCTCTGCCTTGGTGATTCCAGTGAGATTCATCTGTCGATTTCTGATTTTTTATCCAATTTGGGCAGCATGAGGTTATCTTGAACCTAAACTACGATGTTAACACCATGGCACCTCTATGTCCTTTGGTGCATGAGCTGTCTTGATGGCACTCATGCATTCTGAAACGCCTGACACTTGCAACAAAATGTATTATGACCTAGATTATCACTTCGTGATAAATCACCAAGTGGATTATCAACGAACAAAATCCATGATATTTTTCCACAGAAAAGCAGTCTAGGATATGGCACAGAAACTTCAAAGCAGTTTCACCATCAAATTATGGATACAAAAAACCTTAAATATCTGCAAATAGTTTGTGGGACATGCTTTTAAAGATTACTATGGAGCAAAACAAAAAGTATGGAGTTGATAAGGATTTAGGTGTTTTCTTCTGTGGCTGTGATACTAACAAAAATCCATCAAAACTCCAAGCTCTTAATAAATATTTTTCTTCTCAGAAGTTTTGAGTCTGATTTTTAGGAGTAACCATTTCTTATGCAAATAATTTCACTAATAATTTAAAATAATCTTACTTTCTCTATGTGTAGTTGACCAGTTATTACTTCTTATCAGGAGCAGACAATAAATAGATGAGGAGTTTGAACATGCTCTCTCACCGTCTAGCAGGTAAGGCCCCATGGAACAGGAGCCAAACTCACTTTCCAGAGATGCAAATCTAGGCTGACCCACTAATATAGCAATCCCTAATGGAGTTATTGAAGACTTATATCAGCATGACAACAAATAGAATAAAGCCTGAAAACCACAACCAACATTATGTCAGGCAGCCATCTCCGTAACTTGTGGACTGTGGCCTTGAGGGCTCCTTTCAGCTCGGGTTGATAAGCACTGTGATGAAGTTTGCAGGGTCTCCAACAGACTGTCTCGACTTGCTCATCCCTGGCTTGAGCCTATCTGCTCATCTGTCAGCCTAACCCTCTCTATCTAATCTTTGTCTGGTAAGAGAAATAAAAATTTGTTATGAACATCAAGACCTCTTTCAAGAGGATCAAGAATTGAAAGTAATGAAGAATTCCTTGGATTTGGTTCTGAGTCCTTTGTAGAAGGAGAATATTACAAAAATTCAATACTCCAGTACATGCTTCAGGAGACAATTCCATCTAGATGCAGTGGAAATTCTGTATGGATCTCCCACGACACATTAACAAGAGTTGCAGTACTCACAAACATTCTCTTCTCACAGGAAGACAAGAATGTTATTCCTTTGGGATGATTTCTGTCTTGCTGAGGTTCAAACTTGTGTTAGTGTCTCAAACTGGCTGGTGAAGGACAACATAATTTATTGGAGATCTTCCCTTTGCTTTTGTGATGATCTGTGTTGGTGTGTTTGGCTGGAGGCAGGATTTATCTCTGAATTTGTCTTCTAGACCCAGCCATATATAGAAGTGCTCTCATCTGGCACTCTTATTTGTACAGTATGTCTCTTTATGGCTTTTTAATAAAGAACAAGTTTCCTGGAATTTTCTTTGTTGCCCTTGGGGTAGGAACAATGGACTGATCCTGAGTTTTCTCCCATAATCTTTTTTTGCCCATGGAGAGCTCCTTTAGTTGAATTGATGCCTGGTTTTCACTACAGTATGTCAACTGGGACTACAGTCGCAATATTTTTATCTCCTTACATACTTTAATTAATTTTTAGAGGTCTTTTTAAGTGCTGACTGTTTTACTTATGACACATGCATAAGCTAATCTGAAAGAAAGTACTGGTTTAAATAAACTGTGAATTAATAGCAAACAACACACACCCATTTTTTCCAGGTTTTCTACATTAATGAATTTTAGGACTAGCTAGTAAAGTGATGATCCTTGATTGCATTAAGTGTGTCAATGTTCATGGAAAGGTGATCAATCTATTTGAAGCTGAAGTTGTGTCTCATTAAATATCATTTGATGAATAGTATGGAAAACCAGGAGAAACATCAGAAGTATAATTTTCATTAACTGAGAACAGAAACTCATTAACATGGTCCCCTTTTGTACTTCCTTTGAAAATGGTATACATCTAAGCAAACTTAACCATTATTGAAACATTTCCTCTAGGTATATTCCACTCTTCTTGATGTGTTTTGGGACTCTACCAGCATCCACCATTATTTCAGCTTCCTTTCCTCACTTTCACACAGTCTGTGCATTGGGCTTCCTTTTCTTTTGGATGAAGCGAGTTGGACAGCCTTTTTTTGAAGACTGTCAGTTCTTCTTTCTGGGCCTGTCAGTGGAGGTTTACATATCTGTTTGCAGATTAGTCAGATCATCCATCTGGTCCTACCTGTGTCTGATCTGGGACTCAGTTTTGGCACTGTTACTAGTAAGACATCAATGTGGACACTGTCTTGTTCCTCTCTGATGGTGCTGTTTGCCTTCCAGACCACAGGGAAGCTCCAGTCCAAGGAACGGCTGGGCATCTATGGGGCGGTTTGTAGGAGAGCACTGGATGTGTGGCAGGGCATCAGTGGGGACTGCCTCCTGCCAAGGACAGTGTGCAGCCTGTACTTCTTCTTGCTAAGGAGGTTCACCAAACATCAGCTATTATAGGAAAGGTGGAGTTCAACTTTTGCTTTTAGTCAGATTAAGGCCATTCAAAGTGGAGGTCTCTGGCACCATGTGAGCAGAGCTTACAGGATCTGTGCTACTTGGCTGCTCCATTTATGGACATCTATAGCTGCTTAAGAGCAAAGCAATTTTGTGGCTTGCTCCCTTTCTCTTTAGTGCCTAAATTCCTCCTAAACTACCCTCTCAGGGCTCTTTCAGGAACTTCATTGTGACCTCCAAGTTTGACGCTGGTCTTGGGTGAGGATTTACTGAGAGACATAACACACTGTAACATGGTGACTTTTTTTAACCACTTATCAGTCTCTTCCTGGACTGATTAATAAATGGATTGCTCTACAGATGTCTGTGTACTCCACAACTGATTGTGTAGAAGACACTCATAGGAGGTTATATCTCAGCGAAGGCTTTGCTATATTCATCAGAGCACCAGCCTTATTGCTAGGGAAAATGAGATATTCAAAGCCATTTTTACTGAAGGATGTATATATGGAATTTTGTATATGTGGAAAGCTGCAGAAAGGTAAAACATGAAATACGCTGTAACAATAGGGATCCTTGTTGGCTGCTCCATTGTCTCAGCACTACCGTCTGGAAGGTTAGTTCACTTCTGCTGATAGATGAGAGCCAACATGTGCCCCAGTTGTTGGAGGTTACCACCAGATCAACTGTTCTTCATTGCTGTGTCCCTTCCTTGTCTAGCTGGAATGACCCAACCTCGTTCTTGCCTTTATCAGGTTTTCTTTTACTGTAATGGCTTTGCACTGGAATATAGCAAAGGACTGCACAGGCTTAGGTCATTTCCTCCTGCTTCCTCACTGACGTCTCTTGATTAATATTTCAGTTGTGTATCTCAATGGGGACATCCCCGGCTGTGCTCCTTTGTTACAGTCTCCTCAAAACGTGGTAGTGTAATGCTGTAAATTATGCATCATGAAAGACTGATAATACTCGGCTTGCTCCAAGCTTTCTGTAATGTCTACATGTGTCTTGGACAACAAAAGAGAGTTTTGAGGATGTGCTTGTCAAAACTGCACATTTCCATCCTTCCCCTCTTGCACACACCCACGTATGCATATACACACTTCATTAGATTAAGAGAAGCCCTGGGGGACACTGTCACAGCTGCCTGAGTTGTTTTCTTGTACCTAGCCTTCAGACCTAACTACGTTAATACTTTGCACAAGCCCTGCCATACCTAGAAAGCCTCAGAATGAAGTTTTTGTTTTCTCCCATACAAACTTTGCTGAAGATACTGGGGGTTACATGGAAATCAGGATCAGGCCCAAACTTTCAAGGTTTGCTCTGAATTTCCTGGGGTTTGTGGTTAGAATCCAGACCCTTAACATTATCTTAACATAGGTTTTGCATTTGTATTTATAAACACAGTGTACTGCTGCCTATTTGAGTTTAGAATAGATTGTGGTATAAACATATTTCCTCTTTACACATTATAATCAGTGCACAATGGCCTGCTTTATGTAAAACATATCACAGTCTTTGCTTCTCTGCATGTGCTTGCATGCACATATAGCTTAAATTAACTAACTTAATATTCTCATGATGTGTTCAAAGAGGAGATCTGTGAATGAGGTAGGGAAAGACAGTCTTGCAGTTCCTATTTTGGAGTTTGATATTAAACACTGTATTTAGAGAAACATTTAATGATGATTCATTTTAACAGACTTTTGGTTGATGACTTATTTATAATTTCATCAACCAAACACTTCCCTTGACAGAGTATGTTTTGGCTCACTGTCATTCCTGACAGCTATGTAGAACAATCCATAGTAAATGTGTCCTTTGGAAAATTAGCCAAACATCATTCCAATGCAATGACTCTGTAGGCGATAAGATGAAAACGATTAGTTATGGTTCATTGAATATTGCCCCAAACCTGTTCATAACTACTGCTTGGCATAATCCCTGAGAAGGTGTTTTCCCTTTTTTCACAGCATTGCTGAAAACTGGTTGAAATCAAAATTGAGTTTTGCTTAAAGGGTGAATTAATAAAAATTGGGGCCTGAATTTTGCAAGTGTTGTTTGAAGAGTCTAACCTAATTCTGCAAGATATTTTGCTTAACTGAGAGTGTGTGAATTTTCTTTATGGTGTTTATTCACACATTCGTGTTTTTGTAGTAAGATTTTTTGGCTGATGTGCTTGCACAGTAACTTTAGTTTCGGAGCAAATGCACAAACAACAGTACTAATACTACCAATAAAAATACCCAGGTTTCATATAGCATTTTCACATGTTGAATTCACAGCATTTACCAAGGGAAGTATGTATAATTATACCCATCTTACGGAGGAAAAACAGAGACTGAAAATTTTCAAGACACTAAGAGGTGTGTTGTTCCAAGAGCTCGCTTCCAGTTCGGGAGAGAAAATTGAAATCCCTTTAATATCAGACCATTTAAAGATGGACTGATTTACTCCAGGCTTACTTTGCTTGATGTTCCTGTAAGATGTAGTAAGTCCTGCAGGATTTGCTGAGCACCAACAAGGATGTTGAAACAGTGAAGTCTGTAGCTGAGGTGTTATCTACAACACAGAAATTACAGCAGGACTTTGCAGTGATTATGTCCACTGTGGTACTCTGGCAGAGCAGCTGAAGAACAAAAATGCAATATCCTGTTGCCCTCTTTCAAAACAGATCAAAAATTCAGAGTTTTAGGACAAAGTGTTTATTTATGATCTCTGCTGGGTGCCTGTTCCCAGTCTCATCTATCCACAGACTATTTGTAAGCTGAAGAAAGAACTGTACTGTCTTTCCACTCTGCTAAGGACCGAACAGAGAACTGCAGTGCTTAAAGCTGGTCACAGAGGCAACTTTCCCCTCAGCTACATCGTTCTCCAGCACATCCCCCGAGCCCACACCACTACCTGTGGCAGCTCAGCATGATCCCAGGGTTTTGTGGTGTCCTGTGCTGTGTTTTTCTCCTGGCTGCTTTCCCACCCAGATGGTCCAAATGGTCCCAGGAACACAGCAGGGCATGAAGGGGAAAAGATGAAGCCACAGAGGACATCACTCCTCTTCACCTTTATCCAGCAGGATTACGCTGCACTGCTCTGCCTGTCTGCCTAAGACTGTGAGGATATATAATTTTTTTTTTTTTTAATGCAGGAAAGGTATGATTTCCCAAGCAGTTTCTGGCATGAAAGTTTGCATTATTGTACTGACTTACATATGTTTTTGAAAAGCATTTATTTGTTAAAAACAGCAATATATATTTTCTTTTTTACAAAATACTTCATTTTTTTAAGAGCTGCAGACTGTTTCCCAGAATATAAAACTTGCAGAATGGATTAGGTATATGAAGGTCCATCTGCTCATATTCTTAATCATTAGACAAGAGAAATTAATTCACCTACAATGCTCTTACTGCTTCACAGTCTTTTTTAAAGAGATGTCAGGCTGCTTTGGAGAGAGATATGTGCTATTAGGTTTACTTTTTTTGTTCCAAACTAATGGGAATTGTCTGAAATCACTGCTTAAGTCAGCTGAAGAGCTGGGGTGAAACCTCTGTCTTCTCATTCCTGATATGAAAAATTATCCTCAAGTCAGCTTTCAGACTCAAACTGGTTTTAATGAAGATAAATGGAAACCTTAAACCCTATTAATATATTTCAATATGTTAGCTGTAAGTCCCAATAGCAAACTTCCACCAGGGAAATTGCTGCATATGAAAAATTTTTCTCTGTCCTCACTCCATGCCTGGAAATAAAGATGCATGCATAGATCTACTAAAATGCAATGCTAACTGCTTCAGCTAAAACATTTTATTAGTGAAAGATACGGTTTTTTCTCTCTTAGTAATTGACAAATGCAATAAACAGCTCTTATGTCATGACTTTCTTTTTCTAAGACTTGTTGAAAAACAAAATATGAATAATTTATCTTTTTAGGGTTTTTTTACTTTCACACACAGTGAAATAAACTCTTTGAGTTGTGTGCCATGCTGGTCCTCACCAATGCAGAGAAGAACAGGATTTGACTTCCCTTGTACTCCTGAACTTAATCAGGGATTTTAGCCTTATATGTAGATCCGCCAAATGTTATCCACACTGAGAAGTTTAATTAGCTACTGCTCCCCTCCAGCCCCTGGGTTCCCTTCATTTGCATGCTGCAGGTGGGGGACTGCTCCACCACAGTGTCCTGGAGGGCTGAAAGTGGAACCTCTTGGTCTGTCTGATGGAGTAGAACATTGGATGGATATGAATTTTCTAGGGATGTGAGAGGAGGTTTGCCTCCTCCACCTCGGATTACACATCGTATCTCATTGTATCAAACAGCTGTGGTTGTGCAGCCTCTTTAGTTAGATTGGGGCAGAAAAAGTAGGCTAAGTGGGAAGCTTTTAAAATTGCAGCCCCCACCACTCCCTTTCCATCAGGGAAAATATGCATATGTAACGCATGCATCGTGTATACCTGTGTCTGTTTCCTGTCCCTTCCCTGAGCAGTAATTAATTTAAATCAGGGATGAAAGCTGAGTGAAATACAGATTCTCGGAACAGTGCCAAAGATGCTCTAAACAGATGCCTGCTGTATTTGTGTAACCATTTTGAACAAAATATCATAGAACCTGAAATTAGTATCAGATTGATTCCTCCAGTGCTTAATGCAGTCTGCTCGAATGCTGAAGGCGATAGAATATCACTAGGCATTGGTGAATGTAATAAATTGTAGCTAATATTTTAAGAAGAGACCATACCTCTGCCACTTCATGACACAGAGCTTTTTCATAAAGGTAAAAAGTAACAGGAATTTGAGAGTCCTTAATATGGTGAAATGCACTAATTACTCTCAGTCAGATTCTTGAACACTCAGCTGCATGGAAATACCTAGTTTGAAGGAGAAGAGACCAGTGTTTCCACCGCATCTCGATTTTCCCCAGTTTATCTGTGAAAGGCAGCCTGACACTTGGTAATGTAGGCAGGATTGAGCCCATGGATGAAGGACAGGACCTGGCTGGGGTCACGTTGCTTCTGCCACAGCAAGATTGAGGAGGAGAGCAAGGAAAGCAAGCCCTGGAGACCTCAGGTCACCGCTTTTGCTGCACTTGAGGGAGGAGAAGACTGAAGGGAGCAGGAAAGAGTGCTTTCTCAAAGTGCTTACCACCAGCCCTGGCCCATGCTAAACATCCTGCTTCAGCAGGAAGTCCACCTTGCCAGGGCACTTGCACCACTGGTGTAAATAGCTTGCAAGAGAGCACTTTTTTCCCTGAAGGAGTTTTCTGTGGTGGGCAACTGCCTTGTTACCTGTGCTGAGTCAGACCCATAATGAATTTTCATTTCTCTGCAGAAATATCAAATTTTAATTTTTTTTTTAAAGGGGGGAAGTTGTGACAGGCTCCTCTTTAGTTTCTGTGTGTGCTACTCTTGTGTCATTCCTCTGCTGGTAAAATATTTAAAGACCTGCTATTGAATATAGCCTTTCAAAGAGATACAAAGAGAGAAGGCTTGATTATTTCATTAGCAATAGAATGGGTTACATGAACATGTTATTCCATCGATGAATTAAAATCTTGCCACTATATATCAAAGAACCATTATGGGTAAAATAAGGACCATATGCATCATTAAAATCTTGTTTTGTGAGCCTTGAAAAACAGAGTGTTTCACATTTTATTTTGGGTCATTGTGCTTTATTTACTTAGCTGTAGATCTGGGGAGGGTTGTGTTTTTTTGGACAGGCATTCATCTGGAGGGCTGGCCTTGTACTGGACGTGGCTGATTTGTATAGAAACATTTAAGTTGGTTCTTATGGAGAAATTGACCTCTCATTTGTGTTGGCTTTTTGCATATTGATTTAGCAAAGGTTGGTCTTGGCTTTGTTTTTTGCAAAGTCCTAGGCTTTTTTTTATCTGTCTTATCTTTGCATACTTGTCTTTTCGAGCTGCAAGCTCCTTGGGGCAGGGGTTGCATTCACAGTGTTTAATGTGCCTTGCACAAACGAAGTCCTGAGCTCAGGCTCATAAGTATCAGCTGAAAGCTAATAAGAAGAATGAATTCCATCTGATCCAGCTCATTGCAGAGGCTGATCCTTAAACTCTAATCTAGTCCGCTTTGCCTACAGACTTACATGTTTAGTGACCACTATGGAATGAAAAGAGGAACGTGATGTGAGGAAAACAAAATGTCAATAGGTAGTATTTGGTCTTCTCTGAAGAAAATGTGCTGCTTAAGGCAATCTTTCTTTTTTTATTATAGTTCTACAATAGGTGCTAGTGTTTGTTAGGACAATAAACTTGTCACATTGAATTATGGTAGTAAAAGAGCACAGATGCACACAGAGCCAAAACCAAACCTCAGAGTGTTTTAATTCATTAGCTCAACAACTCATGTTTTAGGAAATAAAAAAGATGGAAAATTAGGAAATGGATTGGAGTCTTACGTGAGTGGAAGCTTCATGTATCTGAATGAATCCAAATATCATTAATAGGGCAAGAAAAAAAACTTGTGTTCATTGCCAGATATTAAATCTTGTTTATCCTTCCTTAAACTAACCAGAAACACATTGTGTTTGAGTACTGTTTAACAGCTGAGATGCTGCGGTTGTGCTGTAACTCTCCTCTGCTGCTTTTATCTTCTTTGAAAAGGGAGTGTGACTGCCAGGCTTGGAGCCTGGCTCCCCCTGCTTTGAACACTTCGATGTGGGAAGCCCAGGGCGGTTCTGCCTGTGGCCTCCCACTCAGGAGAGCATCAGCCTTCAGGCTGAAAGACATCCTGATGTGCAACCAGTGGCATCTGAACAGATGTGTAATAAGGGTTCCTCTGAGCTGTGTGTGGATAGCCCTTTTTTTGTTAGGAGACTGTGAGCCCTTGTCTACATGAACTAAGTACTTCTGTTTATACTGTGATATCTATATTACAAATAAAGATTACACTTTCATGAGGAAGGAGCTGCGGGGTTTTTTTCCTTGCTACACAGGGCTATCTGTATACATTTTCTTTTATTTCAGTAGAAAATTGCAAGTGTGCTTCTGCTTTTAGATGCCAGCTCAGGAGTAGGTAGTTCAAACCAATAGACCCAAACATTCAAAACTAATGAGTACGGATTAATGTATTACAATAGATGTTTTATCTGACGTACTGCTAGCTGCATAAAAGAGACACTTATCTCCTTGATTGACTTTAGAATATCCATAAACAAAACGTGAAAAGATGACAGATAACCAGTCTGTGTCTAGGAAAGCAGATGGCTAGCTGTAAACAAAGAAGGCCTGAGCCGGTCTCTGGACTTGGAGGTCCCTTTAATATTTAGATGAAAATCTAGAGGTTCCAAAAGGGAAGTGAGCAGAATGCATAACTACAAAAGATGGCGACATGAGAGGCACAAAATTTGTTTTTTATCCCCTTGGTTTTGAAGTGGGCTTGCACTGCTGCAGCTCCTATAAATCAGAGCAGCTGGTGGGAGACTGTTTTATACCAGTGGATATAGTGTCTACCTCTCCTCCAGCACAAGCTTGCACCCTGCACCTTTGGAAAGGGCGTGACCTTCTGGCCTTTTTGTTGGCCGTGTGCCAGACCCATTAAACTAGCACCTTCCATGACAGTTTTGGTCTCCTTGCCATGACACATACAGAAAGGCCTCTGTTTACATTGCTCATATTTATTTGTAAGGTGGGCTAACTATTCATGCTACTACAAAGGTATTTTCTCATATTCCACAGGCACTTCCTCATTAGCACCTCTCTGCGGGCTGCTGTCAGCCCATGGGCAGGTCCCAATGGCAGTGGTTTCATCTGGAAAAACTTGATGGAACATGGATTGCCTGATTAGAAGAGGGCTGCCCATCTCTTATTTCTTCTCCTTCAAGCCAGGAATAAGTTTCCATAAAGAACTGGGTAAAAAAGTCTTCATACGAGAGCACAGTCTTTGATCATGCTAAGGGAAATGACAAAATATGCTGACAGCTTGATATGGAAGGCTTAATATCTGAAAAATTATTTAAAAAAACCTCTTCCCCAAAATTTCATTCTGGATTTTCAGATCCCAGCCGAAATCACTCAGTGCTTACCTGTTCTTTTTTGTTCAACTCCCCTATTATTCTAAGAAACTGCATATTAGAAAAATCTCATTTTATCAAAATAAGTATTATCGTTGCAGTCTAAAGTTTTAAAAGTCTCCTTGAATGCAATTATGCAAAAGATTTTAGATCACTAGCTCATGTTTACTGGATATAGTTCCTACCAGCAGCAAATGGGCAGACTTGCATTCCTTTCATGGTAGCTTTGCAAGCTTGGGAGCCCTGTGAGCCACATGAAAGACATGTCACTGGGATTTGACTAAGAAACAGAAATCAAAATAGGTACAGAGAAAAGCAGGTTCACAGCTCAGTAGTGGGCAGCCTCTGTGGTCATGTTTTAACATTTTACATTCCTGCCTAAGGGGAATGGTGCTATTATTCCAAAGAGCAAAGATATCAGGTGTAGACAAATGTGAATAGTCATTGTACAAACATTCTTGTCCACTAGAACAGAGAAACAGTTTGAAATAAATGTGCAAACAGGTTTTGCGGTGTGGATGCTCTCTGTACACTTTAACAACTAGTTCAATTACTTTTGAAATACATCCAGTGGTAGGGTGGAATATGACAGCTTTTTTAAGAAAATGCAGCAATGCGACAAACTCAGGGCATGAAATGAAGAAATATATCACCTTTATGTTTAATTTTCTTTAAAATTGTACATGAGCAAGTTGTAGTTGCTTTAACAGGGAAATTGAGTGAACAACCTAGTTTTGGGACACTGTGTTGCAAGGAGTTAAATGATCACAAGCAGTTTGTATTTCATGTTCATGGCTTGTCAGACTGACAGTCCATTCTAATCAGCATCATGAATATCCCTTTTTATCCTATCGAAGTATTAACTCAGTACTGTTTCTGAAGGATTATATTTTCTGAAGAATTAGACCAGGTTGGAGTAAAGTTTTGAGGGCTATTTAGAACTATGCAATTCTAAGAATGATGTTGAAATCATTAGAAATGGAGACTGGCACTCTCAGGCTAGGCTAGCTGAGCTGTAATTTAGCTATTGCAGTACTTTACAAATGGCTGATTGATAATCCAAATATGCCTGCTTGTAATAGTTCTAAATACCAAAGCACTTGCATGTAGCAGCTGTAAAGTTTTGTGAACACTTTTAAAATTCAATATATTTACACATATTCAAAACTATGTCATGTGAAAGTGGTGAGATTTCAGCATGCTCCTTCCAACATATAAATTTCAGTCAAAAACTTACTGAAAAATTGACATTTTTGGATTTCTTCTTCCAACTTCCGCCACCACCAATCACTGACTGAACAATGATAAGAATATTTTACTGAATTTATTTTGCTTTTCCCTAGTTACTACTCTGAAACGTTTTTTTAAAGAAAAGTTCATTTTTATTGAATTCTTTCAAACAGAATTGTAACTCTCTCAGTGCCATAATTTAGAGAGAGGAGTGTTGCAGACTGAATTGCCATTACCTTCTGCTTTTGCCAGGCATTTTTCTTTTACAGGTAGACTCCAAACAGTAACCAAAACTACTCCTGCTGAGCATGCCAGTGTGTCAGTACTACATCAAGACATCCTAACACAAGACTGGGGCAGCATATTGTCACTTTTACCATGTTTCTGTATGACATTACAATTCACGATTCTGATTGATATAAAATTTCCTGCACACTCATATTCCTACTGCCTGCTCTCTGCAGCTGTTAAGTAAGAGTTGTGTTGAACTAAATATGAAAACGTGCAGTCCCTCCTTCCAAAATCCAGGAATTTGGGCAAGGGTCTAGAAAGCAATGGGAGCTGGGACAGGTGAAGGTACAGGGAGTTGCTAGGACTTTGATATAAACACAGTACCTGAGTACCTACAAAAAGACTATTCATGGGGAAATAATTAATACCAAAACAAAAGGTTTACAGATAATTTTTAGATTCAGCTTCTCATTCAGATGAAAAAAGCTGATCCACACCTCTAATCTGTTCTTTTAGCATTGTACTTACCGGTTCAGGGAGCTGATCTGTCAAGACTGAGTGCAACGTACAATTTTTAAGGCTTTCTCTACAATAATGACTCCTGAAAAAACTTTGCCTTCTAGAGCCTACCTAAACAGCTAGTTCCTGGGGTAGACAATCACAGTATAAATGGCACTCCAAAATATGGTCTGATGTTGTTCATGCTAACTCACCTTTCACTTAAAGGGACAGACATGAAGGACCCATGAAAAGGTAAAAGAACCCACAAAAACTCCAAGCAGAAAATGAAATCTCTAATTTCTTTCTCCTCTTGAGGAGTGAGTGCTTCCCCCATCGTTGATCCCCTTCTCAACCATTTGTTGCATCAGCGTGTTACATCTTGTCTTAATTATATTGCAAGCAGCTTTGACTGCAACTATGATCTTATCCTGTGCTATGTACAGGGGCCCAACTGTGAGTGAGGCTGCTGAGGGCTTCTATAACACAAACAAATATAATTATTTCTCTTTTTTCATAGGTGTCTTTTCTCTCTAGCTCTTATATAAACACTGTTTCGTGGAGCTGAAACTGTAACTTTGCTGTCAGTATGGGGAGCCAAGGACTGACTGAGCATCCCACGAGATGAACAAATCTCTACCTTATGTGGAGGAAGAGAAAACAGCAGGGCTAACTGATTCAGAGGTACTCAGAGTAATAAAATAGCTCAGTATGGGTTGCAGACTTGACTAGGGATCAGGCACATTTTAAAACTGTTTATTGACAGAAAATCGGTGTGCAGCTAAATGAATTATTTAAGTATCAGTTTTCTGTGAACAGTATCAGTTTTTCAACAAGCTTTTTCCATCCCATACTCTACCCCCTAATGTCTGAAAATTGAAGTATTTCCACACTGAAATGCTGCCACAAAGTTTCATGGGAGCTGTGGTTGGAAGCTGAATGTAGCAGCTCTCCTCATCTCAGTCAGGATGTCTGGTTATGCTCAATCTGACAAAATGTGCTACTCAACTGACCTCCATCCCACAGAGCAGGATGAGGTGGGCCATCTCCCCATCTCACTGGAGGAGTGGGAGAGCTGGTCTTGGAAGCTCCTCCAGAGCCAGCAGTACAGCATTTCCAGGTACAAAGAAATACCTGCCAATATTTTGATTTTCAGCTCAGAGTTTTCAGTGTAGGGGGACAGAGGGGTAGGAATACAACATCACTCTCCAACCAGTGTTAACATCTGCCTGTAGACACGGGGAATGCAGTGGTGTGAGTGCTCAGCCCTTGGGGAATCAGGGTGACAACCCTCTGGCAGCCATCTAGCTAAAGATAAACTTTATCAACTGAGAAGGAGCAAATAGCACTTAGATCTCAGTCACAGTGCTAAATGTCATATTTATATGGACTTTCACCTATTAACAAACTGTTCTTTTTAATTCGAATTGTACCATGTAATACAACTTTCGTTTTACCTTTCAGGTCCTGCCATCTTGTTTGTATTTTTCTTCATCCATGATTTGATTCCTGTGAAGATTATGGCCAGACACTTGTTAATTGTGGTCAAGAGACTAGGTAGTACTTCAGTCCATAAGCAATCTCAGTGCTTGCGTAGGGCTTTTCAGATAGCAGCATCATTTAAAACATGGTCTACAACTCCGGTGTCAGAATCTGGCCCTCTCACAGAAGAATTGAGAGCAGGTTGTGCTGGCTATTGTCTTCAGTATTATGAGACAGAGTGCTGCATTTATTGGTTGCATTGGCAAGTTATTACTACAGCTAATGAAATAATTAAAAAGCACGTTATGAATATTTTGTTTGACATGCTCGACATATTAAATGATTCATATTTGTTTGAGTGTTTGGGTTGTTGATGGGTATTTGTGAAAACTGCACTGAAACGGAAAAGACAAAATGATAAATATAAATGATCAGAGCTTCAGATGCTAGTTGAAGAAATGTGCAGCTTTGTGCTAAGACTAAACATATTTCCTGAATCTACAAGCAATCAACAAAAGTTTTTTTTGCTCCAGTGCACTGGAGCAAACTGTCATTGAGGTGATACGGACTCAGATTGCCATCCTTGCAGGGGACCATAGAAGGTCTAATTTTTCTCTCAGTGATGTAAAGGCTGTCCACGAGAGTGATGAAGGTCTGCGGAAGAGCAGAAGACCCCAGAGGGGAGGAATGGGGAGAGAATAAAGTGAAGTGCTGGCATAATTTCATAGCACTGCTTGTTTGTGTCTCATGTCCTACAGCAGAGTCTGAACTGTTCTGTCTGCTCTTCATGCTGGTGTCACAACCTTTGTGGTTCAGCTCAGAATGGCACAGGTCATTAAATATTGGTGCCAACTCCACTAATCAGGGGAAGCTTGAGGCCCACTGCATTGCCTGATGGGATAAGATGCCTAACATAAGAGAGACGGAAGAACTCAGATCTTGTATCTTTCAGTCACGCTTAACCATACAACTTGCTCAGGAGGATATTACTTGGCAAAACTGAATGAAAGAAAAGGAATTGGAGAGTACGGACTTTCTTATACTTGGTTTCCCACTGGAAATTAAAACAAGGCATTAAGCAACAGGGGTTTGCTCCCCTCAGTTGACTTAGAACAGCTGCTCACCAATTTCTGCTGCACAGAGAGGAAAAGCAGAACTTTGCCATGGGTCTGAAAGCTTTTCAGAAGCAATCCAAGTCAAACTTCCACTCAATGACTTCATTCAAAGCTGGTTTACATCATGAAGAGAAACTTCGTTTATTTATTTGTAATAACTTCAGGATTTTATGGACCCACAAGAGGATGTAATTTAAGAAAACATCAGCAAGCTGTTTCAAATAGCAAGGGTTCAAAACAGGCTATGTCAAAAACTCATCAATGGAAAGAGTCCATTATCAAAAAATAAAAATTAAAAAAAAAAAAGGAAGGAAAATGTCTTTTGTAGATGGCTTTGAACTGAAAAGTTCCAAAACTTGATTTTTATTCTGCAGTGATACATCTTTTTAATAAGACTGAAGTCATATATAGGAATGGACAGGCTTCTTCAAAGGGCACTGAACCAATCATTGAACAAAATTGGTAATTGTAAAGTCTATTGTCTCAAAGAAATGTCACAGCAACAATGTTCTAAAACATGCTATGTCATGCAAACCAAGCAATTAAGAAAAAAACATTAGAAAAGTAACTAAAAAACTCTGAACCTGGAAAGCAGCAGAGTCTAGCCTGGTGATGCTTAGGAGCAATGGAAATTTTCTGCTGAGCGACCCAGAACAAATCACTTGGACTATCCATGTCAGGAGCATAAAACAGGCCTAATACTATTTGCTAATCTCTGGGAGAGTTAAGAGACCCTCTAGACCTCTGCAGATGTTCCATAACTCAGACATGACTGGAGGCTGCTGACTAGAATAAGGTCACCAGTTTCGTTTCTAATCTGGCTGTTAATTTACCAGGTCAATTATGGCAATAATTACATCACTGTTCTGTTGCCTGCTATCACCCATTGCTGGAAAAAATCTGCAATGCCTTTTGAGGTCTTCAGGCAGAAGGCTGTGGCAGCCTTCCATGGGGGAGCAGAACATGGTGAGGTGACATGGGAGAGGTGGACTTGACAGCTGAGCCATGAGAGCCCTTGGCCAGGCAAGGGGCATGCAAAGGGAGCATCTGCTGCCAAGAGCACCTCAGGAGGCCCCTGCACATGTGCACAGCAGAGGAATGGCAAGAGTGGGCAGTGGTGGCTCAGAGAACAAAGGCAGCTTGGAATAACCCAGAACCAGGTTGAGAGAAGCTGGAGGATGGGTGAGGGAAGACTTTGGTTGATTTACTGGATCCTCATGACCAGCAGCTGCACAGCTCTGGGAGGTTAAGAACAGAGGGTCTGAATGTGATCCCAGAGATTATAACAGCCAGGGGTAAAGGCAAATACTTGGCTGCACAGAGTGTTGACAGAAGGGTTTTGGCTTCCTTAGACACCAGACAGTATGTTGCAAAGGAGAATTAGTCAGAAATGGGATCAGTTTAGTGAAACACTTTCTGTGGGGCCTGGGCTTCCACTGGCTTTGAGATCCTATTGAGAGGATCTTCAAGTGGACAAAACCCAGAAACAGATATCCGGGAAAAATCTTGGAAGTAGATAGTGAATAGGAGGAAAAAACATGAGAGGAGAAAAATGAAGTAACGGAGCAAAACAATTTGCTGATGCATCTCCACACAAATGGCAAGAATTTGAGGACCATGTCAAAGTAGGTTTCACCACCAGTTTTGTAACAACTGCGTTCTCTATTTTTATTTTAAATTTGTAGATTTATTTATATTATTTTGTAGGTTAATTTTGAAAATGCAAGTGTAAGTCCTATTACGTATGGATATAAGAACCTAAATATTGGTTATGCAATTACTTTGAAATTTCAGAGAGGTGCATGAGGCAGCACTGTTGGTTATGTCTCAGGATAGCAAGATTTTGCAGAGTTGGACTACAAATCATCCTACTGGATGGTGACGTGGAAGCTGTAAAATACATAAACCCCAAATCCTGCAATAGTGAAATATCTAAAGGACAGTTTCGGCAGAGCTTGCTTATCTTCTGCAAGAATGAAAAATGGTCCATCGTATTCCCAGAATGTGTTGAAAATGTCAAGTTGTCCTCAGAAAATGATTCAAGGAAAACGACAATTATGGGGGGAGATACACTGGTTCTTGGAAAAATATGATTAGAATCTGAAGGCAGAGGGAAATTGACCATAGGATGAAAAAGGAAGGCTGAACAGGTGGAAGGAAGTAAGAAGAGCAGTTGAATAACAATATCACATTTCAAAAGAGTAAAGTATTAAACTGAAAGAACCAGTGCGTAAGGTTTCAGAAGATGAAGTATGAGCCAAAGCAGTCCAACCTAATGAAGGCAACCTAAAAGCAGACTATTCTAGTTCAAAGAAAATATATATGTAGGGTACATTTGATTCACACTTGGTGCCCTATGGGATGCACTCAAGCAGGACAGTTACGTTCTCAGAGGTGTTCCCTGGCTAAGGAAGCTGAGGGTGAAGTTGCTTTTTGAGTTGCTTTTAACAGCACATCCATTGTGGCGAACGTGAGGTGGGCAAAACTTTGCTCTCTGTGTGTTCGGCGAGTTACTAGGACTGGAGACTGGCATGTATGTCATTGCAACTAAAGACATGACATGGCCATAGAGTCCTGGGACAGGTCACAGATCGCAGCACGCAACAGCCTGTTTGAACTATGGCAGCTGGTATCATACAGGCACTCTTTGCAGGATATGATCAGAATAAAAAATAGTCTTGGTAAATAGAAGAGATGGTCTGAAGCCTTCAAGATGAAGCAAAGGAGAGAGAAATATGTTAGATGGCTTAAGAAGAATCTAAATACACAGAAACAACATAAGAAAGATTATGACTGCAGCAGTATTGTAGAAAGTGATCTGGAAGTCATAGGCAATCACAATACCGTGACTTGCTGATGCAGTGTTAGGATAAAAGCAAATATTATTCTTTGGTGCTTCACCTGGAATGTCTTACCAGTGAAAAAAGTAGTAAGTGTTCTGCTTCAGGCTACATGGGTAAGGCCTCAGCTGATGTGCTTTGTACAGCTTTGGGAACCACACTTCAGGAAAGATGTAGACAAATGGAAGAGAGTGCAAAGGAGAGCAGCAAGAATGATCCGAGGTTTAGAAAACATGACCTACAAGAAAAGGTTGAAAGAACTGGGTTTGTTTAGTCTAGAAAAGAGAAGACTAAGCATGAGGCTCAAGGGGAGGGGGAGGAAGGGATAACAATTTTCCAATATGTAAAAAGTTGTTATGAAGAGGACAGCGATCAATCATTTTCCATGTCCACTGGGGACAGAATGTGAAAAAGTGCACCAACTTGAGCAAAGAAGATAGATTAGACAATTCATTAACTCCAAGGCTAGTGAACAGACTACCCAAAGAGGTTCACAGAAGAAACTTAATTTTTAAAAGGGGTTATCCAAACACCTGTAAGATATGGTCTTTGTGCACTTAGAAGAAATTTGCATGCTAATCTTTCTAATCTGTTCAAACAGTGTGTGCTGAACACCATCCACATGGGAAGAACTGCTGTCCCTAGCATTGTCACCATACAATCCTTAGACATTTATCACCAAAAATCCATGTAGTAACCATGATAAATGTCTTGTTGTTTGAAGTAGAAGACTCTAAAAGTTGTGTATCATGGTACTTTACCACTAAAACTTCATGAAGCAATGCTTCAGGATACTTTACTTGTCACTACGCTGTAGCTTTGTTTTTTTGGAATACCAGTGTAAACCTTAATTTCTTTTAAAAATACTTGGGCATCATTTAAGGATGCTTCCACATTTAGCACTTTTAAGTCTTGACATAACCTGGACAAGACTTTACTTCCTCCAACCCACCTTTGTATTAAGGATATGTGGGGATTTTTTACATGCATATGATCAGACCTTTGTCTTTCAAATGGATCACCTCAGTTTCCATGTTCATGTCATTTTTGCTGTCTCTGATATGGTTGCCATCAGGGCTGCCAGTTCAATGGGTATGTCCTGTCTAGAAAAGAATAAGATGAAGACAGTAATAATTATATTTCATATAATCCCTAAATTCAGTAAAAATTGGCACTTGATCATGAATGACTTGACCTGTACTGATCATCAATGACTTGACTAAGTACCCAAACATGGAAAAATTCGTGACAGCTTTCTAGTCCATCCTGTCTCATGAGTGTCCTACCCTTATGTAAACTCACCAGCTGTAAAAATATCTGCTAGTGCAACTCAGTTAACTCAGACCAGGTACTCAGCTTGTTTCCTCTTAAGATCAAGCACATTTTGTGAATCAAAATTAGGTTTCTTGGTAATAAAGAATGTGTAAAAGGGAATCTGGATGCAAAATCAAAATAGCAATATTTGTACATGGAAAGACTATATGTGGCATAACCACTACGCAGAGCAAATTCTTAATGAATCTTATCCATTGCACAGAAATCTTTTAAGTGTGACAATAACTCTAAGACAACAAAAGCTGGGTCTCCATGCAGAGAGCTTCTGGAACAAGATACACATAGTCAAATTTCTAAATGCAAAACAGATCTTTTAAATCTTGTTTCACCATTCTAAATTCACTGCAAATCACTTCAAAACCAGTTTTTTTCTTTTATCTCTTTTGGTAGACATCCTTCCATCATTTATGTTTATTGGTTTGTCACCATGACCAGTTACGGCGACTCCTAAGATTCTGCACCCAATTCACCTCTTCAAAAAATTGTTTTCATTTCACCATTTTTGTGACAAAAATGACTGAAGCAACATATTTATTTATTTTAGACAAATTAAACATTTTTCTTTCAGTTATTAACATAGCTCTGAAATCAGCTTAGTGAGCTTACTGGCTGCATGGTATGTGACCCACATATGATAAATATTTCAGTAATAAAGATACAATACAGATTAAGAAAAAGGTAATATTGTTAATTTCATGTTTGTTTTAGAATTGCTTCTAAAGCCGGCCTGAGGCTTAGCTGTGGAAGCCTCATCTCTTCTTGATGCACTGCACAGCTTTGCACGAAATGGTAAATGTAAGTAGGATCCTGTCAGCTGTAATTACATCCAAGGACTATTGGACACTGAAATGTTTCCTCTCCTGGATCACTTAAGTTAGAGAATTGATCCTCCTTCATCTCTTAAACTGTGTGCTTGACTGTTCTCTTCCTAATGTAAACAAGTTTTAAGCAGTCTGGGTATTTCTTTTCCCAGTGATGACAGCCAGAGGAATAGGACACTATAGGAATATGTGCACGTTGGGCAAAGCCAGCAGAGGGGCTTGGTCCATCCAGTGCCTAGCAGGGGTCTCATAGACTGTCTGCCTGCTTCTACCCCTGCCTGAAACATAACCCAAAGTGACACTGGGGACACTTTTGTTTCCTGGCTATGGCATTTCTGATGCATCTCAGATACTCTAGCTGTGAATGACAGGAGCTAAATTGTTTTATAAGGCTTATTAGGGTTCTTCAAGGTGACAGGCAAAAACAGATGGAAAATTTATAGGTTCAGAAGCAGTGGGAGAGTTGAGCGGCAATACGAGCAAGGAGGCAGGCAATAGAAAATAAACACCAATAAACATTCTGCTTTGTGATAGGAGAGAAAACCCCAGGACCAGCAGAAGGCTGATTGCTGTCTTGCAAATTACTGCCTTAAGTTTGGCCAAAAGCTTTACCATAGTAATTTCCACAGCAGCATCAGACTTGTCAAATGCTGGTGCAGAAACCTTCTCCAGTCCCTCTCCCTGGGGCTGCTTGTAGGACCATCAAAATTCTTCTTCCACATGGTGATGGCAGTGCCTGCTCTGCAACATCTTGCCTGCTTTGCTCGGCAAGATGTTCCTGCGCCTTCTAAAGTATCCCTCTTGCTGCTTTGCGGCACAATGCGCCTCTTTCTCTTTGGGATCTGCAAAGAAGCTATCTCATTTGGGTTCACAGGCAGAATAGTTTCCACAGCAATGCGTCAGCTTGGATAGGGCAGTCACATTATTCTTGACTTCTCTGAGACTTTTATTTTTCCACACAAGCATCCCCTGCCCTTGAAGAGCACCTCATCTAGTGTCTGCGAGGCTTCTGCTTCTTGTTTGACATCCCTTATTTACAAAGCAAACAAAATGTTCCTTTTAACACACATCATGCAAAGTTTATTAATGAAGAAAACAGTCCCAGGGGGTCAACCCAGGGGACCCTTGAAACCTGCCAGCAAAAACTCTTCAAACGCTCAACGCGTCAGATCCTCCAAAACGATATTTCACACAATGAAGTAAAAATAATATTTTTCTTTCAGCCTTTCCAGCCGCTTTTGTGGAGAGCAGACAGAAATTATTTTCTTATTCTGCTCCCAGAGCAGAGATCTGTATGAAGCTGCGTTTATTTGTTTAACACGATGATTTCATCCTAAATGTCTTGACAGCAAATAGTTGGTGGTTTAATAAAGGCTCTTTGAAAAAAGGGCCTGACCAGTTATTTGTACAGGGAAAATGTGAAGTATGTGGCCCTCAGGAGGAAAGAGAGAAATGCCTGTTGTGATTAGGGGGTGCAGGGAAGACCCTAAAATCCCCTCTGTCTGCCAGAGTTAGAACAGTGACTCTTGTGGCTCTTTTTCCTCATGGCCCCCAAGCTGAGCTGCTGCAGCAGACCATGGGACTGAAAGCGATCTGACCTTGTTATTAACAAGTGACTGATATGCCCTTCGCCCTCCAAAGCAAATGCTCTTACAGAAGATAAAAGATCTGCTGTTCAGGCAGAACAGTTTGATTATGAAAGAAATAAATTAATGATAAACAGACTTGGGACTATCTGGAGAGCCCTGTATGATAATCAGCAGAGAAAAATGTGTGCTAAAGTTATAGGGGACCATTTCTTTCTTACCTGGAATTCCTAGTAGTAGAGTCCCTGAAAAGTCCACATGCACCTGTTGTCTTTGCAGAAGCATCTCTCAGGGAAAGGTTGGACCAAAGCAGATCTCACATACACCACATCAGTACATTAATATATGTACCAACTGTAGGCAAGCAGTCAACATAGCTTGGAAATTGGTGGTGTAAGGTACCAAATAGGGAATTTCTTTCCAAAAGCTGCACCAATATTAAACCTCAGATGTATGTGATCTGGGTTATTTTCTAAAGTTGTAATATGTTTCACATTTGTTGTTTGAGTTACAACTGAAAGCAACATTATTCAACTGCTTCCCAATTTAGCATCCCTGTGGCTGAGCAAACATGTCTAGCCACAGCAAAAGGGACCAAATTCAAATCTGAATCAGGGACTTAGGGTAAAATCTGGATTTTATTTACATATGCACTTTTACAGTGACAGATTCAGTGTCATTTCATCTCAGTCAATATTTCTAAATTCTGTTATGATTCACTACACATGGACTAAGGAATATAGGCCATATCATGCATAGACAAAGACTGCAGACACTATCCTCTAATATTAGTAGGTTTTTAAAATAAGTTAATAGGTTTTTATAATATTTCATGTGCTGTATTTGTAGTTTCCAGTAGCTGTTGGTAACCCATGAGGTCATATAATGGTGCTCTGTTACAGGTGTGCAAGCGTGTAGTAACTCTGATGAAGGTGAAGCCATTAGTCCCAGTGAGACTGGGACTAATTCATCAGATGTGGGAACAGACCTGTCCGACAGGTACCACTACTCCAACATGATGTTACAGTGAATGCAAATATTTTTATAATACAAAAGAAGAAACTTTGTGTCCACAAAGCCATTTGTGAATATTTTAATTGCCTTTTCTCATTCTACTAAAGATATTACTTCCACTAAATGTCATTGAAATTTGAAATAAAATTAATTGAGGACTTTAGTGGATTCAAACTTTTATCCAAGGATCACTGAAACACTATGAAGTGCAAAATAGTTGTGGGCTGTCATTTATCTGCTCAATATGGTCACACTGTGCAATGTAGTACAGCAGGATGGATGGAATCAGTGAGGTTGCAAAATTCAATACTGGCTACGTAATATTCATCAAAACGTCTTACTACTCATAATTACTAGTTATGATCTCTACAAAACTTTCAAGCAGAAAGCCAGCTAATTAAAAGATACCCAAACAACATGATTTTATTTAACTTTTAAAATGGGGAAAAATACTTGATACATGAAATAAAATTGGAAATAGGAGGAGGAAAAGAATTTGAAAGATGAGACAGCTAGAGTGTAAAGCTAGTGTATATTCTTTCATAAGTATGCTGTGGGCTATCTTCATGCTTTGCTCAAAAGCAGTGCAGCAGCACTCTGAATCTGGTCTCTTAATCTGCAATTCTTTGCAGCATGAGCTATGTACTCCTTCCTCTGCAGAGGCAAATGAAAATCAGTTTGCTGAACGCTACTCGTTGGCCATTCAGACAAGCAAACACAGGGGAGGTGAATGGACTTGAAGACATATTCAGCAATGTCTGTGTGGTGTTGAAATTCAGGGAGTAGCAGAAGGGAGGCTGCTTCAGGTATTTATAGTATAAGAACTGCAAGCATCTCAGAAAAAAAAAATCACTGCTCAATGATTTCTACAAATTTATTACTATTTTTAGAGCTATCACCCATGGATAACTGACAAAAATCATAGGGAAAATAACATTTTCTTTTTGCAAACTCACAAACCAAGAAGATCTGCTTTGTAATACTTTGGTTGGTGATAGCGTTGGCTGCAGCAATCACTTTATTGAGTTTGGGACTCATTTGAGCACACTGAAGGTTAGTACTAAGAGAGAAGGTTTTAGATTTGACGAGGTGTTAGAATAGCAAATTTCAGCTCACTCAGAGCTCTATTGAGAGGGATTCCAAGGTAAGCTTCTGTGGAGGACAGAGAAGCTATCAAATGCTGAGAATTTTCTCAAGACTGCGCTCCCTCATTACCCCTCTGTACAAAAATAACCTGTTTGGTTGATGCGGGATGACTGGTGGACATTGTCTACTTGGATTTCTGCAAGACTTTTGATACCACTTACCACAGCCTCCTCCTAGAGAAATTGCTGTGTTATGCTCTGGACATGTGGTCCATGTGGCATGTGAGCAACTGGCTGGCAGGTGGCACCCAGGGGGTGTTGATAAATAGCTCAATTCAGAAATATTAAAATTTTTAATAAGCCTTTGCTATTTCCCAGTAGCAAGCCCAGCTAAAATCAAATTTGTTTCAGACAGGACTGTTTTAAGCATCTGAAATTCTTTTATCTGCAGATATACACTGCATAAAAATAGGTTTATCAGTTTTTAATGTGAGACCTTGCAAGTCCTGGTATATTGGTGGAGCCTTTGCAGACTATAATTTTTCCTCAAAACCTGCATGATTTGTCCTTTGCAAATGCAGCCTCTGTGGTTATTTGCACCACTTGCTTCTCTGTTCACAGCTTGCTTTACCTCTAAGAACCAGAAAATTTCCTTTTCTGCCCATTTCTGTTTTCCTGAAACCTTTTATGGCATTCTGAAAGGGAGAAAGGCAAAAAATGTCCACAGATCTCCCCTCTGTGATTCTTTAAAAAGATATGGCCTTTGCTGGGAGAAGATACTCTCATCTTCTTGTAAGAAAAAGAATTGTCCATCAGATACTGCTTCAGATATCTCCTGATTAGCACATGAACTGATGAGTACATTGACTGATGAGTACACTGAAATATCAACCAGAAAAGTAAGATCTTAACCTGAAAAATCTGGTATTTCCTCCTTTCTGTTACAGTCATCCAATTGGTGAGATTTTTTTGCTCAGGACACTGGGATTTAGGTTTGATATAAGTTCCATCTGTAAGATAAGAATGAATAAACCAGTGCTAGTGGTTGAAATGCTGTAAAATGTCACTTAAATGTGTGACACATTTCTTCACATGTTGATTGCACAACTCTACCTAAGAATAGTATGTCTTTCTCAGTAAAACCACAGAAGGATAAGTACTTACAGTACAATCCAATTTTTTTGTTGTTGTAATCAACACATTTAATTATTTACAGAGTTTTATGCTGAAGCAAATCCTGAAGGACTCAGAAATCTGTTAAAAAGACTGAAGATAATTGGAGCACAGAGCGTATTTCCAATAAGTAATGTGGACTATATTTAGCTGAACTAGGTTGCCCGACTTGCTAAATTTTCTTTGCACCACCCTGAAATTAGAGGGATGCCTGATGGCTTGAGGACAAGGGAGCCACAGAGCTGTCGTGGTTCTCATTGCACCACCAGACTAAGTCCTGAAGATCCGACATGCAATGTTAAAGAACAGGAGACTCCCTCAATATTGAAAGATTAATATCTACCTGCAAAGCGATGTCCTATTGTCAGTGTCATAGCTCAAGGCTTGCAAGGCTACAACATCTGATAGAATAAACACACATCCAGCAGAGCAGATATGAAGACTATGTCTAGTTCATGGCAGCTTAGATGAATTTCAGTAGGTTGCAGTATTTTCTGATGTAGTCAGAATGCCTATCTTTTAATAATTATTTGAGTGTTATTGCATCTGATGGATCTTGTTGAGTGTCTTAGCGTTAGACCCACACTTTCAAAGTCCAATGAATTGCTCTTCAGAAAACAACTCTGACTAGGGAAAATATCCAACATGTTTGACAACTGCTGCTGAGAAACTATTAAGGAGCCAATAAATCAACACTGGCCTTTCCATAGCTCATGCTGTATACAGCAATATTCCATGCACACACAAAAAGGTGAGGTTTGCAAACATAATGGACTTGAAAGAACTTACTGTCTTTGGGGAAAGTATCTATATAGCAAAAGAAATGGGATTCATAACGAAAGTCAGCTCCATATCAAATGAATGGGCAGACAGGACGGGAAAAACAATCTTCTCTTTAGCAAACAGGCAGAAATGCAGCTGCCTAATATTGCCATCCATGTTTGAGACAGTCTTGGTCTAATTAATCTCTTCAAGGTCCCCAAGGTAGTGTTAAGCAAATTTTATATATAGGGAACCCTGGCTTACATTTCTTAACTGACATGATCATACCGTGTCACCCTTTGGAAAAACTAAAAGAATAAATAAAACATGATGAAAAAGTACAGTTTTAAAGTGCAACAGCTGGAACAAGTGTATGGTAGTGTGTATGGCAACTATTAATATGTTCTTAAATAACAGTCAAAATGTTTACTTTCTGCAGATTGTGTAAAATTCTCTATTAGGTACATGAAAACATCATTGTTATACAACATGCTTTTCATTGAGGTTTATATTGTCAGTTACCCCAGTTTTTTGGCTCTCACATAATAATAATATAAGATTTCAGAAGCAGTTTCACTGCTCTGGCAAAGACCATAATATAATAGACATAATATCTGAAAAGAAATAGATATGCTAGTCTAAACCAAAGGAAAAATAATAATTCAGCCTTGTACAATTAATTTTAATGCATTAGTGCAGTGACGTGTAAGAAAGTTGAATTCTTTTCATTGCCCTAACATGGTGGGAGATAAGCTCACTGTGACCTGTAGTGCATTAGTCTTGATTTCACAGGTTCTCTGATTTAACTGGAGTACATAACATAAAGAAAGGGTCAGTGTCCCAGCAATCATTGCGCAGCAGTTGTTTTTAGAGAATTTTTGCAAAAAAAATGACACTGCTGTTTGCAGGAACTGCCCTTCAGCAGAGAGCACACATAAGCTGTTAGCAAATGCCTTGATATAAATGATGGCACTCGCTGGGGAGAGAAGTGACCATCCCCACAGGTGTTTTTAGTTAGGAAGCATATGCTTGTAGATGGCTGTGCAGAGAGAAAGCAGGCTGTCATCTCACTGGAAAATAAACCTTCAAAGCATCTACTAGCCAATCATATAAGAATCAATGGTTTATTCCACCAACGATGCCTGTCTAATTGCATGTGGATTGAACTCTGGTAAATAAAAGTTTTTTGCATTTAGATTGCAATTTTATACAATAACAAACTCCTGTGGAGGATCTGTAGTGCCTTCTTCTGTCACTGTTTAACTCTTACAAACTTCATGGACAAAGGGCATTCTCTGTACTCTCATTTCCCTGGCTTAAAGAATAGAGAAGCTAAAAATTTACTGTATTCGAAAATACAGATGTCGAGAAAGTGTTTATGTGTTCCAGACAACATCTCAGTGACAGAGTGAACACCGTTCCTATTTTTAGGCTACACAGGACTAAAAAAAATCTTAAAGAACTACTGCCCTGACACCACCAAAATCTTATTTTTGCAGATCTCAGCTAGCACCAGCTTAGTTGCCCTGTCAGCCTGATCCTGACAGTGTGAGTTTGTGATCTGGGCAAGGTGTTGATGTTGTGGCATGATTCAAACTTGATATACGGCAGATGGAACCTGGCAACTGGACCTTGTGGCCCACTTGTGAGTGATGCTCAGGGTGTCCTTATGGGCAGGAGTAGTGCTTTGCCCACTCTGCTCCTCCATGATGCCAGCGCATCTCACCCCACTGCCTCAAGGGCACCACAAACCTACAGTAGTTTTTTTGTTTATTGTGAAAATTAACACAAAGCACTTTATTATTTAAATGATCAAATACTTCATTAAATCCATGATACTATTTACTATTTTCCATTACTATTTACTGTTGTTATTACTGCTATGGTTGGTGCTGTGATATTGCTGAGAAATGAAAGAGATGGATGTGTAGGTGACAGAACCAAGCATTGTAACGAAAATAAAGGGAAAGGAAAGCTGTGATTTGCAAAAGGTTAGGGGTACCTAGTCTCTAGAAAAACTTAAAAATCCTAGACGAATGTTGACCACTTAAATTTACTCATGTGTATGTAACCTGTCACTAGAAGTCCTTTCTGGAATATGCTGCTGGACTAACAGATCTGTTTAAGCTTCTTGACTTCTATAACTCTGTGATTGCTACAACTTCAAACATCATAGGAAAAAGGCATCTCACAGTATTTATTTGCAACCATGTTGTGAATTCCTCCTGTCTAGATGCAGCTGGTCTGTAATCCTTGCTCCCTTCTCTTGTGTTTCACTGGATTTTTTCTACAGCTGAGTGATTAAGATATCTTCACTTTTTTTTCTCTGCATTTTCTCAGAAAGAAAAGACTAAGCATAAGCTGTTCCATGGGGTTCAACAATCCAGGAACATAAAAGCAAAGAATAGAGGGACAGGTGAAAAAAGGAGCAGAAGTACCTTTTGATACCATCTCTCACAATATCCTTCTGTACGAAACGTCCAGCACACAGCTGAATAACCATGTTATGCAATGGGAGAGCAACTGTCTCACAGGATGAGTGTAAAGAGTTACAGTGAGTGGAGGGACATCAGACTGGCAACCTGTCACTAGTGGGGTTCCACAGGGCTCCATCCTCGACCCTGTGCTCTTCAACATCTTCATTAATGACACAAATGAAGGACTGGAAAGAATACCAAGTTTGCTGACAACATTTAATTGGGAGGAGTTGCTGACTGCCTCGAAGGCAGGGAGGATCTGCAGGGAGACCTCAACTAATTAGAGATGGGCAATGACCAACCACATGAAGCATAACAAGGAGAAGTGCCAGATTCTGCACCTGGGATGGGGCAACTCTGGTTGTGGGTGTAGACTGGGGACTAAGAGGATGGAGAGAAATGCTGTGGAAAGAGACCAGTGGGTCCTCATTGATGGCAAGTTGAACTTGACTCAGCAGTGCCCTGGCAGCCAGGAGGGCCACCCGTGCCCTGGGGGCATCAGGCACAGCATCACTAGCCAGGCAAGGGAGGGGATTGTCCCACTCTGCTCTGCACTGGGGCGGCCTCACCTCGAGTGCTGGGGGCAGTTTTGGGTGCCGCAGTGTAAGAAAGACATTCAGCTGTTAGAGAGTGTCCAAAGGAGGGCCATGGGGATGGTTAAGGAGAAGCCATTGATGGGTTTGGAGGGAAAGTCTTAAAACGTGCTGCTGAGGTCAGTTGGTCTGTTCAGCCTGGAGCAGAGGAGACTGAGGGGAGACCTCATTGTGCTCTTCAATATCCTCAAAAGGGGAAGTGGAGTGGCAGGTACCAATCTCTTCACTCGCATGACCAGTGATAGGAATTGAGGAAGTGGCATGAAGCTGAGTCAGGACAGGTTTAGGTTGGATATCAGGAAAAAGGTTCTTCACCCAGAGGGTGGTTGAGCACTGGAACAGGCTCCCTAGGAAAGTGGTCACAGAACTGGCCTGACTGAGTTTAAAAGCCTTTGGACAACACTCTCAGGCTCTCTGGCACATGGTGTGATTCTTGGGGTGTCCTGTGCAGGGCCAGGAGTTGGACAGGATGAGCCTTGTAGGTCCCTTCCAAATCAGCTTATTCCTTGATTCTATGATTCTATGATAAGTAAAACTGTGAAACAGCATTCCTTTCCCTAAGATCAATCATCACAATTAAGTATGTGGCAAAATGTGGCAGAAGTAGGGAAAAAAAGAAGTGGTTTCTCATGATTTAAGTTTTGTCATATAGTACCATAGGCCTGGCTCTGTTCAATTACATCTTTTCTCAGTTTTGGATGTTTGAAAATTGTTCCAGCTATTTTTTATTGGTGTTTCTGTGGCTTTTTAATCATTGAGGACTTTCTGACTTCTTTTTTCTAGCTTTATGGCATTTTATGGGAGTAATGTACACTGTTTTCCTTGCTGGTTTTACTGTTAGGCAACTCTGAAGGGCCTCTTTGGTTTGGCAGCTCAGCAGTGATTTTCTGGCCTTTAAATGATTGTTTGTTTGCTTAGTTCTGACTTCACTACTTCTCTGGACTTCTTTTCTTAACGTGTAGTTCTTTTTTCTCTTTCCCTGGTGTAGGCAATACCTTTGTTACTTCAGGAGTGGAGTGAGCCAGACTGATCTGACCTGCCCTGGGGTGGTACCCAGGTTCACACAAGTGCCCGGGAAGAGGAACCTAACACTGCTATGGGAACAAGTGACTGCCTGGCCCTGCCTCACCCTTCAGCCAGCAGGCGCTGACTGCTGTGCTGACAGGAAGCAGACCCTGACTCAAATGGAGCCACAGAGCCAGCTGCCTGAAGCCAAAATGATGACTGTGTGAGAGGCTCCCTCTGGACATGCAGGCTGCCTTCAGCCCTATCCTTTTCTCTGGATCCTGCTCTCAGTTCTGTGATCTGGGTCTCTGCTTCTGGCTTGCTGTACAAACCGCAAGTTCACATCACTTCATTTAAGTAACTTGTTCAGTATAATAGAGGAATTGGGGGGGGGGGGCAGAGATGAATAGTAGTGCTACAAGATTTTTCAACTACCTTAACCTTGAGACCATGTCTTTATAACTAATCTTATTCCCTGAATGCTTTGCAACTTCTTCAATAAAAGAGGCAAAAGACTTCCAGACAGCAGATTTCTTCTGTAAACAAACCTATTTTATTCCCCAAGCATCACATCCCATGCTCTGACTGTTAAAATACTCCTGTAAAGAAAAAAAGCACATAAACATGCAATTGGGCTACCTCATCATGCCAGCACATAAGGGGGATTGGTGAAATAAGCTGTACAAATTTCTTTCTTCCTTAGATTTTGAGTGCTTGGCACAATCTTCATGTTTTATTAAAAATGTACTCACTTTCTTTCTGAAATTAGGCTAACTCTTTCCAGTTTGAAAAATTAATGGGGCCGGACATTTCAAACTCTAAGCACAGATCGTAATCACAAACCTAACACAACAAATGTAATATCCGGCTGTCACCCTTTTGTACAAGCTGTGCTATTCCAAGAACAGAGATGCACATTTTCCAAGGCCTTCACTGCCATTCTGCTGTGTGGGATTTCCTGATTCAATCACTGGTTTTCAAGAAGAGCTTTTTCAAAGTGCTTAGAACTCATCTGTCCCTCTCCTTCCTTTTCTAAACTATTTATTCACCCAACTCATCACATGCAAGTTTTTACACTACTCTCTTGCTTTCCTCCATGAGTGGAATGACTTAATCTGCTTTACAAGTGAGACTAACACATGTATGATCTAAATTTAAACGATCCTGATACTTTTAAATCAGCAGTAAGTTCCAGATTGATAACCAGCAGCTTTACACTGAGGAAGCCCAATCATAAAACCATCCCTTTTTACATCTAGGCATTCTGAACCTGTGTAACTCAGCTGACCTGTAGTTCTTGTGGGTGTTTTCCAAGCGGCAGTGAAGGACAAGAAATGTTAAGAAACCTGTAAGCATATAACTGTCTATGTCAGCATCTGTATGGCACAAAAATCAGTGTATGTGTACCCAGAAGTTTTTTGTTTCATTTGTTGCCTCGCTAAGAGCCCTCAAAATTTTAAGAGGTGAATGCATTATTTTATGACCAATGACAACTGATTTATCATTTTATAGGACAGGAACTGTAAAGTCCATTTCCATCCCTCATGGCCGAAACAGGAAAGATGAGTAAGCAGGTAGGAAAATCCTTTTTCCAGCATCAGTACCATTGCTATGTCACTGAAATGTCACATTGCTAGGTGTCTGAAAAATATTTTCTTGGAAATATAAAAAATTTACAATTATTACTTGCCAGATAAAATCCTGGCAGCCAGGTCAGGTCAGAAGAAAGTTGCTCAGCCATTGTGCTATCTTCTGAAGGTTTGGGGCAAATGGAACAGAGCTGTGAGGAGTCCTGTCCCGCTTACAGCTTCCCACTCACACCTAGGTCACTTCTCCGACCTTGCAATTTCAGTATCTTGCAGGAAAATTCTGACTGGATTTGGTGAAAGGGACTGTTTTTGAAAGCAACTGAGATGCTGAGAAACCCAGAGTCCCTGTTGAACTCAGTGTCTGGTGCCAGGCAAGCATGCAGCACTGAGGGTGTGTGTCAATAGACCGTTGCCCTAAATGAACATCCCTATAGCACTTAGTTTCTTGTAAAATATCCACAAAATTTAAACTAACTGTTTGCCTTATCAGCGAGTATAGCAATTAACAGAATACTTTTAGTATAACTGCCTGTTTTCATATGATTGGCAGCTAGATGGAAAGCTACAGTCAGCGCTGTTCAACAGGTAGGTCCTGCATCTCACCAGCAAATTCTCCATGGGTCACCTGTGGCCATGACCAATTTGGCAAAATGTGGTCCCAGCTGCTCAGGCAAGTGGCAGCTCAAAGGAAGAAGAGAGACAGACTCAAACACAGACCTGGCAGAGCATCAGCTTGGCACACATCATCTGGGCTAGAACACTTGAGGATGAGAGCCTTGGTCACTGTCAGATCCCTTGTTTATTTCTTGCTACAGACTCCATCTTTTATGGCAGTAAGAAATTATTTAACAGCCTGTCTTCCTACTTGAAACTGCTAGCACTCATCACTACTTCTCTGCTTCTCCTCTGTTTCCCCACTACTCTTACAGGCAGCCACATACCTTTTCCTTCCCAAGATGTTTTCTACGTGGATCCCTCTTGATTCTGTGTGTTTCACTGGTATCCAACCTCATTTTCTCCAAACCAGGCTCCTTTATTTGTTCTTCTCTTGAATGATTTTACATAACATTCCAAATGACATTTTTATTGCAGTATTTTCATGGTCCTGCAAAATTTGCCAAGGGAGGTGTTTTACAAATAATATTATTACTTTGAAGACTTAGTTCTGTGGAATCACAGAACATGTGGTTATGTTTAAATACATTTGTTTTCACTGTGTGTCCTCTATTATGATTTTGCCTCACTGTGTGATATTGGTGCAGTAAGTGGTATTTATCTGTAAGACACCAACATGATCTGCTTCAAGTGCAACATGTTGGATTGTCTCCCTCTGAGAGATGGAGGTGATGCTTCAACATAACCTTTCCTGACCTTCCAGGGGAGTCTTCTAAATCGAAGGCAGAACTAGTGATTGTACTGATCCAGGACAGCAGCCTGAGAAGATTCTCATTATATTTTCAGGACCATCACTGATAGGTCAGTTGGTCCAGATCCTACTTAAGGGCCTGGTTTCTGAAGCTTCTAAAGCTTCTGAAGCTTCTGAGCCATGTAAGCCCAGTTACTTTCTGTGTGCAGTAAGAGAGCAAGTCACAGCAAGGTGAGCGGGGTGGCTGGTTTATCTCTCTTCCAGTGTTCTCTGCAAGCTGTTTCTAGGCCAACAGGCTTGGGGGCTGACAGTGTAGGGAAAATAGCGATGCTGTTAACACACTGTGAAGACTCCGGATTTCTGTCTTCATTGGTCTGATTTTAACCTTGTCACATAAAAGAATAATTCCAGAGATAATTAGATTTAAATAATGCACAGAAGACGGGATTGGCAATGGGCTAACTGCAGCTGAGAGCCCAGGCCAGACAGCAGCAAGGAGGATACACAAACAGTCTGAAGGAAGCTCAGCTGGGAAATAGTGAGTAACTTGTCTTCACATTATGATAAGAGAAGACAGCTTCTCTGAGAAAGTTTCAAAGGCTGAAGGCTCTCTCTTAAACACAAGGTTTATTCCTCTAGAACCAAATTATCCTGTAAAGAAAAATCTAAAAGGGATGGTTTAGCATGATCTCTATTGCCCAGTTAACTGCGCTTTGTGCTTTCATCTGGAATTTTGGTAACATGTTTGAACCAACCAATTAATTTTTTTGGTCAGCTTGTGGTCCACAGACCTATAGGTTTCTGTATTATTTTAAAGGCTCTGGGAAACTTGACGAAGAAAGGCACCTGTGCAAGTTGCAAGACTACATGTGGGGTTCAGTTATCAACAGCTCCAGTGGAAGTTTGGTTTTGGCATCACAGACTCAAAAAGGTTGAAAACTGTATGTTGAAGGTGATAATAACCACTTAATGGCTTATATGCACATCCTCCTAGGGATATTGTGGTGACCAGAGCAAGAGGAACATTCCAGCCAGGAGCTCCATGATCTCTGTGCAAAGAACTTCTACCACCATATATTTAAAACTTCCTAGCATGCATGGTGTTTTAAATTTGTTCAGTGTTGTTAGATATGACCACACTTCATAGATGTAGGCTTCAAGCCATACAGAACTCTAGCTCCACTGAGATGCTTGAAAGAAAAAAGCTGATGTCTGGATATAATTTACAATTCTCTCCTATAAGATGTCTAGGCCTCACAAAATGTTTCCTCTGGTGCATAATTATTTCAACCATGTTTGGACAAAGTTTCATCCTGTTCTGATCTTATGAGTACTGGAACAATTCTTACTTAGGTTTCTCTACCAAAGTGAAATGTTCAAGGTCACTTTCATTGTCCATTGTATCTAAAGGCAAAGAAATAAATAAGTTTGTGTCTGGACTTTAAGAAAGGTATAAATTCAGTCAAAACACAATCAGCTTCCTTTCCCCATATTTGTATTTACATAATCACAGGCAGAAAATTGCCTGCTTCCGGAACAGCTGATGAACAGTTCCGAAGTCTCATCTGCAAAGGATGCTCACTGTTTCCAGCGGCATTACTGAAGCAAAAACTCCAGAAAATCCTTCATGTGCATATCCTCATCGCAGAGAAAAATGGCTCTTTCAGTTATTCTCAAGCCGTCTCCTACATACTATTAGGTTAAAAGAAGTACGTCAGAACACAAGTTTCTGTATAGGGCCTACTCCCAGCCCCAGCTTACAACTGGATAATTTCTATTTAAACAAGCACTCACTCTTAGGAGTTGTCTGTTTTCTTTTACACCAAAAACCTGAAGAGTGGATAGACTTATCTCTGGTGAAAGACCAGTAATAAAAAGGAACAAATGCTCTTCTGGTAGGTTTTATTCTCAGACATTCTGGACACACTGACTGAATTACAGACCTGCTTCCTCATGCTTTGTAAAACCCGGCAAGCAGTTTTTCATTAATTAATGATATCTGTGACTATCAAGAAGATGTTTTTAAACATGCTGTCTTTTGAGAAGGAAAAAATATCTCCCAGCTCTCTTCCTTCCACTTTTCTTGACTGGTTGATTCTTTTACATCAATCAACAGTCTTGAAAGGGTAGATTTTGTTAACTCAAAAGTGAACAGTAGAAAGAATAGTCATTTTATTTACTTGATCTGCTCTTTCTTCAAGCTCAGCACCTTGCAATCTCTCACAGGTAGACTGCACATGAGAAAATCAGTAGTATGACAGTGCTCCACTATCACTGCTTACACTTCTATCTGTCCTCCTTCACTTCCGTGACTTTGCAGTCTGTCAGTAGGTCTCAGAGTCCATAAATGTGCTCAGGTCCTTCAATCAACTGCAAAAAAGTGTGTTGTGCAACATTTTGGTTTCACAAGAAGGGACAACTGAAATTTCTGCCCACATCCTCTTCTCTGTGACTCTGGCAAGGTTTATGTGAAAAACATCCTTGCCCCAACAGTGACTGGAACCCTCTTGGTTCCCAGAGGACCATGGGTGCTCTGGGCCATACCATTCTGAGCCTTTGTTTCGCTGCCTGTGTATTGTGAATGCACGGCAGGGATGCATTGCCGTCAGTGTGTTGGAGATATGTCTTCTCTCAAACCTGGACATCTTATACCTGTCAGAGAAAGAACTTTGGGCACTCTCATGGATTAACCCCATCTGGCAACTAAATACCACACAACTTCTCACTTATTTCTCCTTCACGCCCATTCCCACCCCCGTGGGGAGGAGAATCAGAATGGAGAGGTAAATCTCTGTCATGGTTTCAGCTAGGGTAGAGTTAATTTCTTCTCAGTAGCTGTTACAGTGCTGTGTTTTGGATTCCAAATGAGAATGGTGTTGAAAACACACCGATGTTTTGGTTTGTTGCTAAGTTGTGCTTATCCTAAGTCAAGGACTTTTTTCCCCCTTGTCTCGTGCTCTGCCGGTGAGGAAGTAAAAAAAACAAACTGGGAGGGAGCATAGCTGGGACAGGCAACCCAAACTGACCAGAGGGATACTCCACACCACAGAACATCATGCCCAGTAGATAAACTGGGGGGAGTTACTTGGAAGGGGCTGATCTGGGGGAAGAGGGGTCTGACATCAGTCATAAGGTGGTGAACAATTTTATTGTGCATCATTTGCTTTTCCCTTTTTATTATCATTATTATTATAATTTACCATTATTACTGTATTTTACTGTATCTTCAATTATTGAACTGTTCTTACTTTAACCTACAAGTTTTACTTTGATTCTCCTCCCCATTCCAGAGGGGCAGCGGGGAGAGAAGGGGGTTGAGTGAATGGCTGTGTAGTCCTCACTTTCCAGCTGGACTTAAACCATGACAGCCTCATGGGCTGAGATGAAAACAGTATTATAATTGAAACAAAAATGTAACTACACAATAATAACATAGTAGTAGTAGTAGCAGCAGCAGTAGTAGTAGTAGTAGTAGTGATAGTAATGAAAAGGAGAGGGAGAAAGAGAACCCAAGAGAAACAAGTGATGCACAATACAACTGTTCACCACTAACAGATACCCACTAACAGATACCCAGCCTGTCCCTGAGCAGAGATCGGCCCCTTTTCCAGGGAACTTGATGCAGTTTATGTACTGCACATTGTTCTGTAGTATGGAATATCCATTTCTCCAGTTGGGGCCACCTGTCCTGGTCCTGCAGCTTTTCATGCACCTCCTCACTTGCAGAGCACGGAAACTGAAAAGTCCTTAGGGTGAGAGTTACTCAACAACAACTAAACCATCAGTGTGCTATTGAAATTATTCTCATAGTAAATTCAAATACAGCACTATACCTGCTACTAAGAAGAAAATTAAGTCTATCCTGGCTGAAACTAGGACAGGCACAGGCTGCGTCTGACATGCAGTCCAGACAACAAAGAGTAAGCTTTAGCAGGTAAGAAGAGCCTTTAGAGAAGGCAGATACACCAGATGTTTCTATCACGTTTTTGCTAAAAGCTTGCTGAAGCAACAGTGGTTTTTTTCCTTGAGTCAAATAAAAAACGGTGGAAGGACATGTTATCTCAAAGTAGCTACTTTCACTGTAAAGTAAACAATTCCTATTAAATTTAAATGAGTTTGATATAAACCTAAGCTAAATCAAACCAAGAATACGCAGTCCAGTAAGTTGTATTTAATTACATTATACCCTTAGAGTTTTCCAGTGTAGTTCTCATCTCAGTTTCCTTTGCTTTTTCAAACTGTCAGTAAAATTTTTGCAACACACTGTATTCAGGGAAGAACTTCCACTGGGGAAACTATTTAAATAATTTTGTTATGTCTTTCCATCTGTTGGTCCAAGTGTACACACAGTTTTCACTAAATATGAAGTAAACAAACTGCTGCCTCAGTCCAAGGCTATTTTGCAGACTTAACCATGTCAGCACAGGGCTGAGATAAGCTGTTTAAGTATGAATTCTTATATTATCAGTGCTATTGAGATGTTCCCAAGCAATCTGGTTTACACAGAGAATAAAATGTGCCAGAATGGGAGGAAAAAAACATGACAGCCAAGTGAGCTGAGAGTCATACTGACCTGCAACCTCCTAGCCTCTAAAAACCTGCACTTTAGGAAGTTACTGCAGGAACAAATCCATGGGCTGTCCTGCCATGAGCTAAGCACAAATTTACTTTGTTTTTCAACTCATTTACACTTACAGGCTCTGAGGGCTTCTGAGTTAAAGAGTTCCACATCTGCACGGTGGAAAACAGACTTCTGGGTGCTTCAGGCCCTCTTATGACTTTGTCGCCCTTTAGCTCCAGAACAGCTTCCTATTTCCCCCTCCTTGCCACCTGTGGTTTACAGGTGTCACTGACTGCCTCTTAAGACTATTTATTTTCTGGCAGATATTTTGTTCATTGCTCTGTTCTTCTTTTGCTCTCTCTGAAATTAGGAGACCAGGACTTCTGGCAATACCACAGCAGACATTACACCATGATGAGCACAAACCAGATTAATTTCTGACTAAAACACCCCATGATGTGCTTACCCTTTGGCTAGTGTAGAACACTGATTAGACAACTTTGGAGCCTCCCCACTCCACCACAAACTTTCCCCTGCCATATTCTCTCCCCCTGTTTGTGACCAGCTTCTCTCTCGGGTTGGCGTCTCATAAGAGTTTTGCTGAGGCCTGTTTTATACACCCCTATGCCCCTGTCAGAGACTCATCTGTGCCATCTGGTACTTGGTCCTCCAGGGACTCCTGTAGACTTGTGGGGCACCATGATCTTTCTCACACATTTAACAGAGTGCATTCTTCTGCCTTAATTACCATGACATCTGGAGGAAAAATAAATGTTTTCATATGAAAAAATTATATTCCTGAGAATCCATGACCACACAGCTAGCATCTGGGGAAAAGACTCTCTTTGGGACAGCCTCTTGGGTATGAGGTTAGCATCTGCATGTGAATGTAAGCTGTCTTTCTAGAGGACTCCATGAGTTTTGGGCTGGTCTGCAGGGAACTGTGGGGAGCCAGCTGGTCTGCCCAGGTCCAAAGCCACCTGATGAGGCTCCCATCCTTGGTTTATCTCTCTGTGCCATCAGCAAGCTGTCTTTGTGCTTACCAGGCCAGCCATGTGGGTGTGTGTAGGAGTTGCAGCTCCTGAAAAGAGTGACCCTGGACTTCAGAGACAAAATAAAAGCCTTCCAGATGGGCTGGGCATGAAGAGCCATGAGACTGGATCAAGCATGGATCTGCCTGGTCCCTGGGTGCCAGTCCATTTTGTTCCCTGCAGGCAGGGACCAGGTGAAGCTGCACTAAGCAGATTGCCTGTGCTTGCTCCTCCACTTGCCAGCTCTTGCCAGCTCACAAGACCTATCTGTGCTTGCAGAGATCTCTCTGAGCAGTGGATTTGCCAGAAACACATCTAGATGAAGATCTCCAGGCACAGCTCTCCAGTCCAGCACAAAGCTGCAAGGGATGGTCCAAGCCATTTTTGCAATGCAGGGCATCCGTGTTGCTGTGTTTCCTCTTCACCTTCCAGAAAGTAAGGTGTCCTGATGGATAGGAAATACACAGTCCAGACCAAAAAACATGTCCCTGATGTGAACAACCCATCGGATAAGTGTTGAGAGCAGCTCACTGACTGCACGGCAAGGGCTGAGTCTGATGTGTCCTGAGAGCCAAGCTGACTCGCAATAAACCACTGGAAACTGGGGAGAAGTGTCACCCCAGATGCTGCAAGCAGACTCTTGCACTGGGTTAGCTGTGTCTGAATTTCATTCTGGTCCGGGGATCCAACCACTGCCCCTAGGCCTTTGCGCTCTGGGCAGCGCGTGGGCACTCACTGTGTGGACAGGGTCCCTCCCTCCCTTTCCTTGGGGCTTTCTGTGCTCTCGGTCCCGGTGGCCACTCCTTCTCCCCTGCAGCGCCGGTGCCTGGCTCGGTCGGGGCGGGGGGAAAGTGGGAGCAACGGAGGCCGGCACATCTGACTCCCGTGCCTGAGTGGGACAGAGTGCAAAGGCGATGGCAGTCCCAGGGGAACACTTGGGGACAGGGAGGCTCCCCAGAACCTTGCCGCGCTCCGGTCTAGCCGTGAAAAAACAAAGAAAAAAACCAACCAAAAAATACAACCCAAAGAGACATGGCAAACAAACAAACAAACAAACAAACAAACAAACACCAAAGCCACCTAAAAAGTGAAACGAGACCTCCTCTCCCCCGTGTGTCCGGAGGACAGCGGAGCGGAGCAGCCCGAGGCGGTGGGCGCTGGGTGCCGCGGGCTGGGGCGCCGTGCACAGCCCACGGGTGCAAAATTCAGTCCCCGCGCGGCTCTCCCGGCTCGCGTGTGCAGAACGCGGCGGGCGGAGGGAGGGCGACTAATCCCCCTTTCAAAAACCAGATTTGTCCCCGCCTGGCCCTCCGGTGCGGCGGAGGACAGATCGGGACGGCGGCGGCCCGTCCCCGGTGACGGCCGGCGCAAGCTCCGCGGGCGGCGCGGACGGGCCGCGGTCCCGCCAGGCAAAGGCGGCGGCGTGCGAAACCGGGGCTGGGTTTGTGTTCTCCGGAGGAAAACGGGAAGCAAACGCCGGCTGCTGTCGGAGGGAACATCTCTTTGTCGCCTCGGACAAAACGCAAATAAACGCTATAGCCCGAACTTATCAAGTGATCTTCGTGACCGAGCGTTTCTCACTGTGTGTTCGGTTTGTTTTTCCAGGACCTAAGCAATTTTTAATGTACTATACACTTCCCGCTTAATCCCCCTCGTTTATTATATAATTACGGTTTCAAAGTGATTATGTAATTAAAATCATGTTTCACTGCAGCGTACTTCAAAAGGCAGGCAACCTTCCCCAGCATTATTTGCCGGTGATGTCATAATTTCCCTGTGATATTTAAAATAAACACATTAGTCCAAGAATTCTAAACATGTCTGAAAGTATATAATGGAATTGATTGGCATAAAGCAACGGTGAAACCTATCACTAGTTTAATATATTTCTATGCTCCCATGCAGTGTAAATTATAGGATAATGGGGTGCAGGCGATGGTAAGCTCTGTTTATATAATCCATTTCTTCACACAAGTTCCCATTGCTTTTCCTTCCCTTTGCTGTATGTGGTGGTTCTCTGATCCTACTGACCTCAGCCATGTGTTTTCACTTTTTCTTCTGATCTCAATTCCATGACCAGCGGGGAATAAAATACAAATTGAATAGTAACCATTCACAGGCCACTCTTTTCAAACTGTTGTTAAGCCTTCTTTGTCTTGTCTAGCAATTGATAGATAAATGTGTCGTATTTTACCCAAGTCTTTCTTCTCTCCTTGTAAAGCTTTGTTGCCCCAAGTTCCTTAGTCTATCTTTCTCTTTTTCTTTTTAAAGAAAATCATTTCATCAGGGCTTGTCACCGAAAGGAACCGTTCCCTTCATTGGTAGTACAACGGGTGATGGCTAAGCAGCGGAATTGGACAAAAATATCAGAAGGGGGAAATAAAGGAATCCCCCCAACATTTGGTCCGATCTATTCCCAGCACGACCGGAGGTTAATTTTAAATTTGACTTGTTTCTTCTGTACATGGTAAATAAAGTGCTCCCTGGGCTGCACGAAGTTCCTTTCTGAAAAGGAGAAAGTTAAGTACTCGAAAAGGGAAGAAAATAAAAAAAGCCCTCCTCTTTTCCCTCTGCATGTCTCTTTCATTTCAAAACTACTTTCTGCACTCTCAGGCAGGGCTGACGCTGTTTATTCAGCTTTTCTTGACAATGAAAAGCAACTAAGAGAAGTTTAAACGATCTCTTGTTATTTTGAGGCTTGTTTTTCCAGCGGTCTTCTCCACGGCTGCTTCTTTGGGGATATAATGCAAAAGAAAATAATTTGGAAAGCCATTATTCCATAGAGAAAAACATGTCATCAATCCCATGCCCCTTATTTGATAAAAAAACAATTGTTGTGAAGATTTCTTCCGTGATCATCTAAACGTCAGAACAGCGATGGTTATAATTATTACCAAACTGCCAACGTGCTGAAGGCAGTCTGAGATAATTTAGCATATATATTTTAAACAGCTTGGTTTAAATGTCCCTTTTTTTTTTTTAAAGGCTTACTCCATCTCTATTGCAAACCGGGGTTTAGCTATTAACAACTGTTTTAAAAGCGGTGGTTGAGAAGAGGGATCTTTTGTTGCGCCCCTTTTTGAAGAACTCCTGCTCATAAGCAAACATTTTGAAGAGTGCATCGGTCTCTAATCAAAATAATCCAGATTCTTGTGTGAAAGGTAAATATTTTGCAACCACATTACTGGAGCTGAAATAACTAAACAAGTCAGACACCGAAATTAGCAACGTGGTGAAGTGTGGGCAGTGAGAGAGCTGCAACAGGGAGAAGAGGTCCTCTTAACCTGCCAAAAGCTGTCGAGTGTTTCTTCAGCAGAAAACGCTGCCGTGAGGTTTCGAAGGAAATGCAGCTTAGCAGAAAAATAATTTTCGAAATTTTTCTGGAGACAACGACCGTCTGAAACGAAGCTGTGTACCTGTAAAACGAGCCCCTGTGTATCACATGCTTCATATTAAACTTTCATGCAGTTTTCCTTCTCTGTTTTTTTCCAGCTAAAGGGTTCTTATAAACTTTCCTTAGTTTATTTAAGTCTGGTTTTCATTGCTGCAGTTTTGCATGGTTTGCCTTTGTTTAGTTTATTAACCCACAGGGTTACTTTAACTAAATATTTGGGCTGAATACTTTGGGGTTGGATTTCAACGTTTTCTAACAAAATTACTGAGTTTTTTGAAGCCACACAGAGAACTCTGTGTTGACTTTATTAGTCAATTTAACAGGCTATAAGGAAAATAAAAATAAGAAACATACTAGTGTATCCCCTCCAGTGAGGACTGGGGCTGAAACTGGTCTCTTATTTAGTATTTCAGATGCCATCGAGGCTGTGTTAACTTTACTGAAGTTTTAGTAGAATTGTCAAATGTACAGCACCTCTGCTCTGCCGAAGCCTCGTGCGGTGCCCGATGTCGATCGCGGAGGTATTTTTAAGCCCCCCACGAAGGGAAAAAAAAGCGCCAACTGAAAAAAGTACCTCTCTTTGTGCTTGCTGCCTCACGCCTCGGGCCAAGGGTGAGGCATAGCCTGGCCGCAGGGGAGGCACGGTCAGGGAGGCTCGTCCGGCCCCGGAGGGAGCCCGGGGGGACCGGCGCAGCCCTGCAGCGGCACCAAGAAGGGTCCGGAGGCTGCGGACTTAGGCTGAGCCCGGCCTCATGTGCCGCCTGGGGAACATTCCCCACCCCACATCCTGGCAGTCTCTCCTTGTAGCCTCCCATTGGGGTTGGCATGCTCATTTCGGGTGCTTCTTGCTTAGTTTAGTTTAGTTTAGTTTTGGTTTTTGTTTTGTTCTTTGTTTTGTTTTGTTTTGTTTTGTTTTGTTTTGTTTTGTTTTGTTTTGTTTTTAAAAGCATTTGCCCTGCTGCCTGACTGGGACAGAAAGTAACACATTAGCTTGGGAGATATGGGCACTTGAAGAGAAAGTGAGCTGCAGGCAGTCATTTGTGTTGGGAAGAAGCTCTTCTACAGAAAGAAACCAAAATCTCCCTGGCATGATGCCACTTGCCTGGGTTGTAGGACCCCTGGAGCAAAAGCAGGGTGGCAGCAAGCTGGACAGCTCTTTAATGCAATGCAGTGTCAGAGAGAAACCAGAGGACTCCTCCAGGATACTGCTGTGGATACCAATCACCAGTCCATACAGGAACCCTTCCATGCCTGCGGATTTTCTTTAGGGCACACGTCTCCCAGCAAGTAACTGTCCAGTGCTGTGCTGGGCACATCATAGGGTGCTCTACAGATGGGTCCAGTGCTTGAACAGTGCACTTTTATCACTTAAAGGCTAGTAACATCTGCTGGCCTCCCCTGTGTGGGGAACGGTAAGTGGAGAGAGGTAAGGAGTTTACAGCTCCCTTTTCCAATGGGGATCTGCAGAGGCGGATAATCTCAAACCCCAAGAAGGAGAGAGGAAGGGTAGCAGAGTGTGGAGATGTTACAACAGCAATGAGACAAGAAGTCCTGTCTGTTGGTGTCTGCTCCCTCAGAAAAACAAGAGCCAACAGAAAGATGTAAAGAGGGAAGAGGAAGGGGCCAAATTGGGAAGGATCTTTGCAGGGCATCTTTGAAGGAATAAACAGGGACAAAAGCTGTCTTCGTCACCATCACAGAAAAAGACATTGTGGCTTCCAAAATGCAAAACACCACAAACCAAAGTGCAAGCTATGCCTGTGTGGGTGAAAGAGAAAACCCCTGAGTAAAACCTGGGTGGACACAACCAGGAAGTCAAAACTTGTAGAAAAGCCTGATTGAAGCTAGAGACAGGTTACAGGCCTGCAAGAGGCCCAGCAGGTCTGTGGTCAAATATTGGAGGGACAGTCCAAAATTTTAGAAAAAGCAGCTGTGTGGTATTAGTACCCATTAACTGCTCTAATAACTTTGAATCTCAGACCTAGATATTAGAGTTACGTGAACCCCAGGATAGATGTATTAGTACATCTAGCAGGGAGATGTGCCGTCACTTGTTTTACGAAGTCCTCAGCAACACCTTAGAATGAAAATACAGAATTTTTGCAATACCTCTCATCATATATCAGTCTGTCCACAAGGACCAACAATAATCCAGCAACAAATGTATGTCATGTCTGTCAATGGGATTAATTCAGTGTGAAAATGAAGCTGTCAATTCTGATAGAGCAGCTTACTGACAACACACAATAGCGAGGTTGTCCACTGCTATCTGGATAATAAAATGTAAATATGTAACTCGCTAAACATGTCCCATTCAATACCATTAATGTAACATTGATATGCTTTTTCTGGTATCAACATGAGAGAGTAAAAGAGCAAGTGCTACCTTCAAATATTATTACATATTTCTGGTTTACTTACTTGCCATTGCATCTTGCAAAATATTTTGTCATCTCTTGAACACAAAAGGGCAGCACAGAAGGTCTGTGTTACAGTCAGGCTTAGGTTTCAGAAGAAATAAAAGCTTGGAGCTTAGCTAATAGTGAAGAAATAGGATAACTGCTAAAAAGGGCTAATAAATGTTTACTCTGTTAAGTATTGCTTTTATTTCTCCCTCTCATAAGTGATCTTGCAGTACTATTATATCAAAAAATTAAGATTACTGTATTAAAACCAGATTTCTAGAGCTCATTCAGAATTTTCAGGAGTAGTCTTTTATTTCTCTAGGTAATAAGAAGATACAGATTTTTCCTTTTTTTGAGAAATCCTTTGTTTTCCTTCACTCAAAAAAGCAAAATCTGAATAATGATTGGTCATACCTCAGTCTGAAATCTGCTGAAGTGTGGCAGCAAGTAGTGAGAAGAGCAAATGAGCTAGAGAAACCTGGATCAAATTTAAAGAGAATGAACTGGGAGAAGAACAGGTTAAAAGATGAAACAGAGTAAAAAAGTCATGATGGAAAAGACACCAAAACCAAAAGTTTTCTGCAGTAACTGTGCAGCTTAATAAACTCTTCCATCACTTTTATTCCCCTTTGGACATGTAGTAGAGAAAAGCATTACTAAATCTCCACCTCAGACTTGATGCCATCAAAATCTTTAGATTTTCATCTTGTTAAGTATATGATACTACAAAACTCTTGGTCCCAGCTCTCAGCTACAGTTCCCTGCTTTGTGAAGTCCCAAAATACATACTTCAGCTCTGACTTACTTCAGTATGTTAAATCCAACTGCAGCCAATATTAATTAACAAAGGAAGAAAGGGTGAACCAATTATTAGTTGACTGATCTCCCTGCCTGTCATGTTGGAAATCATCCTTAACAGCTATAGGAAAGAATGAAAATAAAAAAGAGCTTAGCACTTATTTTATATAGGACTGAAGATATGTTTTCATGATATGTGTATTAATTTTTCCTTCTGATTTGAAGGATGGCCATCCACATCCCGTGGCACAGCAATCAGTATTTTAAAAAAAGATCATAACATGAAAAACCACCCCACAGCAGAACACAACCCACACACAATAATAATAAATTACATAATTATCCACTAATTTGAAGCAGTGATATACAGCCCACAAAATAAAAATTATTCCCACACCCCCAGTTTTATTTCTGTGTGGGTTAGATGTGCATATGGAGGGTGATAGACAGACACTGTGTATATCCAACATGACAGAGCACTTATTCTCAGACACAGAACAGAGTAAGATATCAGATTTTAATGCCATTAGTATTTTCCTACAGCAAATTCTAGTTTTGGAGATGAAAACTCAGGCCTATCCTAATTAAAGATGAGGAACTACACAGTTTCATCAGTGCATTTTTTTTAATGAATATTTTAGAGCCTTGAGTATCTATAATATAAATGCTTAACTATTTGTTATGCAGAATTTTGGTCAAAAACAATAAGAAGTACGGAATACATGGTAGCAATATTGGTGTGATGCAGTTTAAAAGGTAGATAGGGTTTACTGTCAGATGATCTGTGCATGGTGACTCACATGGTGGCTATTTCAAAACAAGACAGACGTTTCGTATGCGTGCCATGTCATCATTGATACTTTCCATATTTTATGTGCTAGTGGTCTTGATCTTTTTTAGAGGTTTCTATTGTTGTGGGCACTTGAGGATGTGGAGTAACAGACAATCTCTGCAATTTAAACAGAGAAGCCAGATGTTGAGTTAGATGGGACATCAGGGCACAGAGGGGTAAACAGACCTCCCCAAGAGCAGGCAGCAGCTCAGTGCTGCTTTCTACTATGCGTATTTCTTTATTTGATCTCACAGTAAAGCCCTAAATTTTGTGTGTGTGTGAATTCTTTGTATAGTACAACACAAGAAGAAGCAATGCACTATTTCTGCAACTGGCTTAGTGGACTCAGGAGCAGAGGTATAGAGGTGTAGACGACTAGACAGAAGCAAATGCTGTCTTCTGTGAGTGTGTGCCAGTGTATTCAGCACTATAGCTCATAGCTGTGACACCACTGTAACCACCTTTATGCAAAATATTTATGTGCACTGCCACTGTGTCTTCTTGTATATTATTTTGTAAGACAGAGGGTTTACATATTTGTGTAAACACATACATGCACATAAATACTCAAGTGTTATTACCATCATCAGGGAAAGTGTGTACTGTTGTAGTTCCTCCAAGTTTCTCTGGGTTGTAACACTCAGAGAGGCATTTGAGAGAAACAGAATTAGAAGATAAACAATTGTTTCTAGGTGTGTTTCATTGACTGGGTAGGAAATCAGTGGCTTGTGATAAAGACAATGATGACACCATGATTGCAGGCATTAGTGTTATCTGTGAGAGAATATTTAATTTTCCTGTGTTTTAGACATACTTAATAAGAAGCTACTGTATCAGAAATAAGGATAAAAGAAATACTCTGGACAGATTTTTTATGGAAGTAACATTTGTCTGCAAAAGGGGTATACTGACTGCCTTGTACAAGTAGAGATGTGTAGATATGTGTTTAGGTAGTCCAGAAGTCTGGCAAAGTAGTTTCAACTACTGGTTACAGACTTTTATCTGCTCTATTTTAGAAACTGGTGCTGATTTGAATCAGTAATTTGTGGAGTCTATTACTGTTATTTTCTTATTGGTGCTGCTAGAATACTGCAAAAATCTTCCTTTACAAAGAAAGGTCTTCATTTAGGAGAAAAAAAAATCCAATGATTTTTGAAATATATTTCCTTCATGTCAGTGTTATGCTGTGAATGGCAGGCCTAGCATTGCTCTGCTATACCTAAGTGAAATGCAGTCACTTCCTAGTGTAATAACATAATTGAGAGTACAGTGCAGTTTAAAACTTGTGAGGATATATGAAATATTCCTCCTAATCTATTAAATCTGAAACATAAGGAAAGACACAGTTAATCTGTGTCAACTCACGCCCATTTGCACGGTGCTATCCAGTCTACCCTGATTTCTAAGTTAACTTTATGAACACAAAGTTAGGTACCTCTATGCTTTCTGAGCTCAAAGAAACAAAAGACAACATTATCCTCCTGTTCTTTCAGGACCTGGTGCTGAAAACCGTCACCATCCTGACTGACAGAACAATTAGTGTTGTCAGCAGAGAAAATAGTCAGTGAACCAACTGAAGGTCAATGTGTTTATTTTCCCACTCAGAGATGTAGTCTTCCCAGGTGGAGACTCTGAAAACATTCCTGCTAAAGCTGACATGGTTTTTACTTCAGTGAGGGATCGGTCTACCCTGAACAGGAAATTAATCCAAACATTTAAGAGAAAGCAATACAAGCTGCACTGAGTGCAGGAGGCATACAGCTATGCCACTGTCTCCACACGGAGAAAAATACCTCATTTTGAGAATATTAATTTTTTCTGGTTGGTTGTTTTCCAAGCTGACCACATATAAATGATGAAACAGGATAGTGGCTGTAAGGTTAGAAAAACTGCATAAGGCAGCATGAGGTAATAGCCTATCAGAGAAGACTTGTAAGTGGCATCACATGACCCTTTAATTAAGTTACAAAATGAACTCAGAGTTATTACACTATCTAAACATACTCCCTTGTTTTTCTTCAGTTTCCAAATGTCTCTTTGTATAAACTGCGTACTACAATTAACAGCACTGAGTCTTCTGTTTATGAAATGTACCTTTCTATTGAAAACTAATGTGCATATTTTCTTAAAATCAGTTCAGCTAACAAAGCCAGTTCTCTTTCTGCCACCGAATACATTATTTCTTAAGACATTTCTATTAGATGATAACATAGATGATATCAGAGAAGCAACACAGGACACATCAAAGAGACGTTTCAGTCTTCTTTTTTATGCCTTTCATTGGGATACTGCAGTAGAAGTGTACACCACTCTGTGGTGCAGCAGCTTTATTTTTAGAAATGCTATCAAATGCCAGAAGTTCCTCCTGTTGTCATCTGTATCAGCAAGGAGGAAGTAATTTTCCCTGGGGTATTCTGAATGGAAGTAATAGCTAGAAGGAGACAGAAAGGCATCCATGTGTAAAAATGTAAACTGTTTAACCTGCAAAACACTGTAATTGTGCAATAACTTGTATTGATCATTTTTCAAGACAGGCCCATACAACAGTGGGGAAGGGGGGTCTACAAAAAAGAGGAGGATTGCCACAAGCACAACCCCCTTTCAGAGCCTGTATTTGGTGGAAATCCTGGACTCTAAATGGAACTCCTAAGTAGTCAGCCATCCTCCATGAGCACATGAAGAAATACACAATCTTAGCTGGAGGAATTTTATCTGCAGTGCAGTAAAGCACAAGTACAGGAGATGAAAAGTCAGATGAAGATGTCACCACAAGCAATTGGTGCCCCTATGCTCCAAATCCGACACACACAGCATGCAACCTAAGCCCCTTCTTCCTCCCCTTTCTGTATCAACTTTGGTGGAAAAACCTTCTTCATTTGGTGGAAAAATCTGCTGTGGAGGTTTCTGAAATGTGCCATTATGGTTGGATTTGAAAGAAGAGATGGTTTTATTCTTCTCTCTTGTGACAGCTATCAGGTATTTTGTGTCACTGCTCTGTTCCAAGAGTGTAAAAAACTGATAAGAAAATAATATTATACATGTGGCAATGCTCATGTTTTAAGATTAATGTGGAACAATTAGAGAAGATTAGGGAGAGCACTTACAAGGAAAGCAAAATACAGTGTTGATTGTGTTTTTACTGCCTGAAAGCAACAGAGCAGTCTCTTGCTGTTAGACACAGAGCTGTTCCCTAGCAGATTCCTGGATACCATCTGCCCCGGCACAGCGCTGCGGAGACTCAAGGCCAAGGAGAGCAGATACTTGAAGCAGAGAAGGCACCCAACATGAGATGTTAAGCCTTCATGTAGCTTTTTGGCTTTGCTGTGAGAGCAAAACCAGAAAGGGAACTTTAGCAAACTGCAGAAATCACCAGTGCTTGTGGTGTTACCCCATTGTGTGTTTTGCTTTGCAAGCAATAAAACATCTCTTGATTTCAAATATTGCCTTCCACAACTTGCCCGCACTCTCAAAACGTAGTCAGCACTCCTGGCTGTTTTATCCTGCAGTGTACACCTTCAGGTCTTTAGTCTCTTAGAAAACTAGTCAGCTGAATAAAGGAAAAATGCAGTCACCAAAAAAAAGAAAAAAAAGTGAAAAGAACCACCCCAAACAAACCCTCTCTTATCTACCAAGAACCCGTCTGAAAATCTATTAAGAGATACGTGCAAACATGCAGAGGTTTAAATGAAGAAGCCTGAGGTTAAAGGCTGAGAGCACTGTGGATCCCAGCAGGACCTCTATGCCATGCTGTAAAGCTCTTCATGCCCTCCAACACTGGCATGTCAGAGGGCATTAACAAGGGTCTAAGAAATGTACAGAGAGGGGTTTTTTGGTAGGATTAGTGAAAAGAGCATGTGAATTTGTTTTTAAAAATTGTTAGTGTGTTTGGACACATAAATTCCAATGATGTGGGCATGCAAGTACAGTTTGCTACTGCTTCTCTTCTCGCTCTAGGTGCAAGATTTCATCAGCATCATGGACATTTGCTGAGTTTGTTTGCTCTCTGCCCTCTATGAGTTTGAGCATTTACTGTCTCTCCCCTGTTGTTGTCCCTGTCCCTTCTTCCCATCCTTCTGTATTCACCAGCAGATGCTCACCCTCCTCTGTGCCCCACAGTGTGGCTACATCCTTGGGTGGTCCAGCTTCCCTCAGGGAAACCAAAACCCCTTGAAAAAGAAAATGGAAGCTGCAGGAAGGCAGATAAAGCATCTTTCTTCCTCTTACTTAAAGTACAGCAGTACTGGCATATTTTCAGTTCTTTAAAAAATATGGGGATGGTGATGTCTCTTCCAGCAACTGTGGCTTTCTCTCTGGTGCTGGTCTGGTCTGGCTACCCATGACTGAAAAGCAGAGAGCTGCACTATGACAGGAGCAGTGAGTAAAATAGCAGAACAGTCTGTGCTGGTGGTGCCATTCTTGGGGACAGCAGACATTTAAATGAGGGCAGAGGGGCATTATGTGCAAGTCAATGGGAAAAGAACCCACAGCCAGGAAAATAAAGTACCTGGGCAATCAATGATGCATCTTGCAGGGGACCATTCCTATGGTGAGCAGTTCAGTTGCACTGAATGACACGACAGTGAGTTATGCCTCTCTGGATCACAGAAGTGTCATCTTCATCCAAGCCCAGGGTAACACAGTGAGGTACACTTACATAAGTCTTTAACTCCAGGATAGGAGCAAAGCTCTGTGCTGGGTTAATGGAGAACTTGCTATCCAGGTAAAGTAATTTGCTGGCCTGAGAACTGGAGGATGCTGCTCCACTACTGTGAGCTAAAATTCAGTTTTGTAATCTGAGGCTTAATGCATGACTCATGACATAAGCCCTTGCTGTACTGATGGCATCATCCTGGGAAATGATGCATCAGGGTCAATGGCTGTGCCTGCTCTTGCTTTCTCAGGACTGCTGCTATGTGGCCTGAGAGTGGCAAGATCAGGGAACCAGCATGAGGGAATGTAATCCCAGAGGTACAACCATGCTAGAGGGAGAGTATTTCTCAACCTCAGGTCCAGGTAGGACTGTGGAATGTGGGAAAGAGCCTGGTGTCATGTCCAGAACAAAGCAAACAAAACCTAAACTGGAAGAATCCTGTGGCCTGAGAGACAGCTAGGTTAGGGACTGGGACAGGATTAAAGGATCTCCTCTCCTGTGCCTTCCAGTGTCCTTCTTTGCTAGAGTGCCCTTAGCCCTCCTCTTCCTGCTTAGAAGCAGCCAATGATTTTCAAATCTGCACTACTCAGAAAGCCAAAATCCCCCAGAGGGTCAAGTTGTATTGTTAGCATTCACATCCTGCTGGAAATGCAGTCAAGGTCTCAGCAGGACGTTTCTGTCACTCTGGTGCTTCTGTTGCTTGCGACTGTCTGAAGCCGCACTTCAGATGCCCAGTTTTCGTCTTGTGCTGGTCCTGGCCTCAGCCATGTCTGTGGCGAGGCATTTGCAGGGGACTAGCATTTCAGGACGTGGCAGGGACGGCTATAAGCCCAGGGCAGTGGTCCAAGGAAGCTCCTGTGCCTTTGCCGGGTGTCACGCTGGGAGTGCCTGTGACCAGAATGGTTCAGGGCAGGGTCTCTCTTGCAGGTGATTTGTGTGCAGGGTAAGCCAGGTACCTGAGGGTGTTGGTTTAGTGGGTAGATGTGGATGTGACTGGAGGTCACATGATAAGCTTCACAGCAGGTAAAGAGAATTCCAAATCTGGTGAGTGTCAAAGTAAAGGAAAAAGCATGTGAGTTTAAGACACTGTATAGTAGGGACCAGAGGCTTCTGGAGGACATTCAGATTTCCAAGTGTTAATGTAGGCCAGGAGTGAAAACATCTGATCTAGAGCCCCACAGATCCCTGGAGAATGGTAAAAAAGTGCTGAGGGCACAGGAAACCCAGCAATTCTGCTAAAGTGTTTCCCATGCTATCAAAGGATTTCCCATCCAAACTTCCCATTTCAATTTTGAGCAACAGTGATGGGAAAAACTCAGAGAAGCAAGTGGGAGCAAGATCTCCACAAGACCTATGAGTCAGGTCAAATGTCTAGTGTTAAGAATCCCTTCCTCTTCATGCCTTCCTGCAGCTGAGATTATCTTTCTCACATTAGTGTGGCACAATCCTGCTCTCTCCCTCTCTGTCTCCAACAGTAGCTGTAGCTGCCACCCAGCTGTGCTAATCCAGCTGTGCCTTGCAGTGCAGTCCTGGGAAGTGGGAGTCTGCAGCACAATGCCACTGCTGTGGGTAAGCCTCTGAGCCAGGCACTGCCCTCCACACTGGTCTGCTAAGCAGAGCATCCACTGGCTGCAGAGTGTGCAGCTCTTCTCCTCCACAATTTATCCTGATGTGTCAGATAGCACTCAAAGCTACATCATCTCACACTCTTGGAGGGAGGTCAGCAATGGAGGCGTCTGCTTTGGGGACCTGGGTTTTAGTGTTTCCCAGTAACTGGGTCTGCAGAGATAAGGTGGAGTGCATTGTCACTAAAGTGATAAACAGAGAGGTTTTTGTAAATTAGCATATGCACCTTATGTGTGCCTGTCTGAGATATGGATGCATTACACTCATAAGCCAGGATTGTGCTTCTGTGCTCATGGAATTTGCATGACATTCAGCTCTCGTGCAAAATAATGTGCTTCAGAATCTAGTTTCATTTCTATGTACTACACACATTTTTAGCCATGATGGGCAGGAAAAGAAATTATTAGAAATGTAACCAAGTGTAAATCTTTGTCATGCTGAGTTTCCAGGCAGCCTGGGAAAGAGCTCTGAAGTGGATGAACTGTCTCGTTCATCTCAACAGGTTATTAACTTTGAGGCTTTCAATCTGAAAGCATAAAAGCCAATGCTATTACTCCCTGCCTGTGTTAGCAGGAGGCTGTAGTGAACACAGCCTGAAATCATCCTTTTCATTGCTCAGAGAGCAGTCATGGTGTTAGGCCCATCTCCATATCTCAGCTTTTGCCTTAAATTGTGGGCATTCTAAGCAGTTAATGCACTGTTTTCCATTCCAGCATCTGCCAAGCACAGACCAGACCACCAGAAGAGAGCCCACTTTCCTATGCAAAGCTCGTGTTTCCTCTGTTAGGTGGTTAGCCGTACAGAAACTTCAGCAGCTGGACACTGAGGGGTGAAAGACACACACAGTGCTAAGGTAACCCTCTGGATTTTGCTGGAACAGACAAGGAGTGCTCACCTCTTCAGGGCCAGTGAAGACGCAAATGGAGATCCTTTCCCTCATTGCCTCTTGGATGCTGCCTAGGTGCACAAGACTAACCTAACTAACCCGAGCACGGCAGCAGGAGAGCAGGCATGCTGCAATAGGGACCTGACTCTAACCTGTAATGCAGAGGTTTCTCTAGAAATACTGCACTGGTCCTCTCCCAGGCAGTTGTCATATTTCTATGACAACATTTTTTGATGCTGCAGTACAGTTCCTGTATTCAGACCTTCAACACTTTGATCTTCAGATGGAACCTCATGGAGGAACTGAATGTTAGTCCATTGACAGGGATGCTACTGTTTATGCTCCTAACGTAAGTCACCGCTCCCCACTCCCCAAATTTCAAACCGCAAAGCTGCCATGGCATTTCTGATCTGTTCTCACAGTGCCACAAACTCCCAGATCTGTGCAGTGACACTTTAACACCCTCCTTGGGAGCAGGGAGAGAGGGATCAGTGAAGGATAGCAGAAGGCAGGGGACAGAGCAAGGCTGCACTCTGGAGAGGTCCTAAGGAGTAAAAGAAGACTATTAAAGATCAAGGTACTGCACCTTGAGCAGAGTACATAAGGTACAGGAGAGAGGCAGTGGGAAAGGAGAAGAGCCATTAGGGCACACATAGCTGGGGTTTGCTTAATACTTTGCTTTCCATCCCAACCACAGGTATAATTAAAAGCACAGTTTGGTTCTGGCTTCCTTTTGCTCATTTTCTTTTTCTAGACCTGTTGCACAAGTTACACATGCAAAGCATTTGAAATAACAAGGCACAAAGAGCATCAAAGAGGCTCACGCATAAGAGGGGTTGCAGAGGCTTTCAGCCGAGTGCTCCCCACCTCCAGGAAGCCCCAAGCTACGGATTGGCCTGCACTGTGTGTGAGGCCCCAGGCAAAAGCGGCTGTTGCAGACAGCTGGGGACTGGAATCAAGCTGCGATAGGCCCCCCCCCGTGCTTGCACTGCTGGAGACAGGAACAGCCTGCAAGGAGCAGGGTTTTCACAGGATGCTAGACCTCAAGGAGCTGCTGTGTTTTAGGGACTCTCTGTCTGTCGTTTATGCAGCGGGATTAGACCATGATGGATAATCAACACACAGAGGAAAAACAGTCATGCCGTGACTTATCAAACACACATGCAAGAACAAACATGAAGTACTCCAGGCTTGACAGTGGAGTGGATGCTGTTGGAAATGTAGGCACCTGGTTAAGAAAGCACATGGGCACAAAGGGGCAATGCTGACTGCTGACTAATTGCAGTGCAAGAACCACATGCAGGGGACAAGGCAGCAGAGCTGCTCAGAGCCTTAGGCAATGATTTGCTTCCCTTGTTTTGTGATTCACAAGCCACAAAGACTGCAGGCATGATTCAAGTGATGGTGATAACTATCACAACAGGAAAGCTGCAAAAGTTCTTGCTACATGAGATGCTGTTGGTGATGATGGCATGAGTCAAACCAAGGAGAATCTCAGAGTTCCTGCAGGTCTCACCATCCTTCCTCCAATGCTCCCAACCAGCAGTGAAGACACGGACTAAAATTCGTGGAAAGGAGCAGGTGAGGATGATGCAATGATGATTTTTTGCTTTTCCATATAGCCCTTTCAGACACCCTTTCATACAGCTTTGCATGTATCCTTAGTGCTTTTAGCCCACATGCTTGTAATTCCCTAAGTCTGATAAGCAGCTTAGACCCCAAGTTCCCTAAAGCCAAGAGACCAAACATCTTGGGAACCTCACAGTTGGGTCAGAAAGCCCCAGACACCAAGGTCCTCTCCAGAACACATTCTGTAAACTAAGATAGGCCCATCCAGGGGGAAGGTTCCGCAAGACAGGGGCTTCTCTTGAGCCCCTCATTGGGGAATCTTTGATAGATATGCTAATCTGCAAGATCTAGAATTGTATTCGCAAATCATCGGGGGGGGTGCACTTGTGCTTTTGTGCCTTTGAGCAGTGCAGTGCATTGTTCAGGGGGTGCACCCTGGTGCATTCTTGGGGTGGGCATCCTGGTGGGCACTTTCAACTGTGCATTTTCGGTGTGCACTCGGGGGTGCTTTCTACCTGGATGTGATGCACCAAAAGATCTTTGAATAAATACAGAGGTAAAACCCATTTTTCCCCTCTAACCGTGTTTGGCTTTTAATTCTAAGCCCAGGAAAAGGCAACAAGGAAATGACATGCACTGTTGCTAAACAAATAGCTTTTTTTTTTTTCTTCTGCATCTGGCAATGACATGATTTCTGAACAGAGGAGCATAGCACTTCTTTTCCTCATTCAAACAACTGTGGAGCCATTCCCAGTGACTTGTAACAGCTGAACTTAGGCCTGGTGAAATAATTTGCTAATCAGAGACATTAACTTTTCTACTTACTGAGTACAATCCTGTTATGGGCCGCATTACAGCAGTCTTTCTCTGGATCCTAGCATCCAGGAACTTGAGAGCAAACAAATTTTTTTTTTCTGTATGTTTCAGAAAAAGACTGTATCAGAATTTAGCATGTTGGGACTTTCATTTATTTCAGTCTTACTCTAAGGAATGTTCCTGAGGGTAAATTTCAGATCTTGATGTCAGGAATTGCTCTCCCAGCGGTTACATTGTAAAGTGGGGGCAGCAGCAGTGTTTCACCCTTTTGGCTATTAACAGCAACTGCATGGTCTAGCCCCGTGCTGAGCAGCAGATCGGGGAGTGTCTCATGGGCAGCACAGGTTAGGACAAGGCTTTTCAACAAAAAGCAAAACCCACTCAAAAGAAACAAATCATGTAAAAGCCAATGTGTTCTCGCTTCCTTGCCCACTCCCCCTCCCTTCAGCTTTCATGTCGTTGGCTCAGTTAATTAAAATTGCAGTAATAGGGAGACTGGATGGTTTAGCAGACTGGTAATGGGATATACAGCCTTTCACCTCTAGGTCAGTGGTTCGATTGTGGCCCAAGTTGGTAGTGACCAAAAGTTATTAGCATCGAACGGCTGCTCGGTGACCTCTGTGAGATGCGTGGGTGATTTCAGTGCTCTCCCTCCCAGGCAGGTGTCCATCTGGCAGGAACTGCTTCCATGGCTGGCACTAATTGGCACCCTTGCAAGCAACCCCAGCAGTGCTGGAGATGGCTTGGGCACAGAAGTGGCATCAGTCCTCTTCATGGTGGTCCTGTCCCCAGGGCTGCTGTGGAGCTGCTTGCCTTGCTCATGCCTTGCTGTGTGGATAGAGACACAGTGCTGCTGCCCAGGCTGCCTAGGGATTACTTCTGCTTTACCTCTGTTCAGCAGCAGAGTGAGTGTGAGTTGAACCAATATCATATTTGAAACAAGCAGATTGTGGGGAATGGTTGGCATCTGCTACTCAGTTTTTACTAAGAGCAAGAAACATGGGGCAGGACACCCACTTTCCTACACACTAGAAAAGGCAGCTGTGCAAGTGTGAGGCAGAAGATAGGGTAGCACAGGTGACATGAATGACAGGTGAAAGCAAGATGGCTGCAAGCCAGCAGGACCTGCTAGCATCCAAAACAGCCATCACAATGCTTGATTAGCTTTGGGGAGGGCACAAAGATCTGCAAAGACAGGGTTGGCCTGGGCAGCCCATACTGAAGAAGAGCAGACACAAAGATTTACAAGCTATTGCCATTCAGAGTTCCACAGCCCCTTGGGAGGAAGGGAGAACACAGATGGGGTGGTCAACCATGCCAAATTCAGCTCTCTCAGTTTTCTGACCAAATTGTTATTATCTAATTAATCTCTCATTTAAAATATTGGTATGGCCAAGGCTTCCATGGGTGTGAGTCAGCAGAGCTGCTTCGGGCCGATGACACCAGCTGGCAATCTTCCTCTCAATATTGGTGACTCTTGCAGTAGTCAGGAGAAATGCAATCCATGTTTCTGTTTTTCATAGTTGCGGCATGACAGTTGAGAGAGGGAGGAGAACAGCAACGTTTTCTCCAGCTTCCCGCAGCACAGTATTTGAGTTCCTTGTTTTCTGGCCATTTCAATCCCCACAACTCACTTACAAAAGACTTCTTTAACAGATATGACATGCAAAATTATGAAGGAAATACAGGCTGGCATGAGTCTTCTGAGTCTTCTTGCCCCCCAGCTGTCTGGCAAAAGCCTTTTCCAGTGTCATCAGGAGTCCTGGTGTTTCAGGATGTCCTGATGTTTCGGGAGTCCTGATGAAACAGTTGTTTCAATATACAACCACAAACCTTTGGTAGTTTGGTAGTAGTTTAGTTGTAGCAGGGCCTGCAGAACCATTTCTGGTCATGCTCAGAGGTGACCTTACTCAGCAGCATCTGCTAAGCAGTTTACTGAGAAAGCAATATTTTTGGCTTTCTGTGTCCAGGAGGCTCTGCCAAAGCCCTGCCAAGGCAACAAATTTGCTGAGGAATTTGGCTCTCTCCCCCAGTACACATGTTATTACTTGCAAACAAGTGGAAATGTTTCCTTTTAATGTTCTTGCTCAGCTCCTTGAGGTCAGTGCAGAGTCTGAGTCTGTCCTCTTCCTTCCCCACAGTTTTTAGGGCCTCAGCTCAGACTGCTGGTCTTTGATTCTACAAACAATGCCATCTGCTGTCACATTTTATAGTTCCTCCAGTGGTCTGTTTTCACTTCAAAAGATGATCCAGCACAGTGGGTTGCCTGACAGATTCTGTGTCCTTCCACTGCCTCACCGGCGAGTCTGTGTCCTAAAGCAATCCTGTTCCTGTGAGCTTGCCAGACAACTGGTAGCCACTAGGCCACCAGCATAGCTGCTTTGTCTAGCAGCAGTGAGAGGTGCCATGTTCCCGCAAGCTCTCATTTCAGTTGGTGATTGTCCCAGTTTGTGCTTCTGTAAGTGTGGGATTTGTTCCTCGCCAGGGACAAATGGTCTCACCTCAAACCTTTAACTACAGTGCCTCATTGTCACCTTTTCACGGTAGAAATTCAGTTGTTACTTCATTTGCATCCCTGAGTGTTATTCCAAAGTATTTTTTTAACCATCTGTATTTTGCTTTTGCAGTTTCATCCTTTCCCATGTGGTTTCAAAACCAGTTTTTCTCCGCCACTTGGAACTCTGAACTATGACTGTAACCCATGCCTTTCCTTTGCTAGTACATCTCAAAGGAAGGTTTGCACATAAATGGACATTTCACATTCCTAAGTTAGATGCCACATCAGTGACATTGTTCCTTGTTTGGCATGAGTTTTCTTCTCCCTTTTCAATTTCTCTAGAATGTTTTCTTCTGTGTTTAGCTGTGGAGTTGGTGGTCGTCTGTTGCAATTCATCTGTTCCTGCTCCTTGGCAAGAAATCATTGCCTCTTTGAATCTTGGGTCGATGTCTCTGAAAAGTCTTTCAAGGCCTCTCTTGCTGAACTCCAAAACTATTTGCTTTTTTACAACTTACTCATATTCCAGATTCACAAAAAGAACTTCTTGATTTGAGGCCAAGGAAACACCGACTCCATTTCTTTTTGATCTTGAGACCTTACTTGAAAAAAGTACATTCCAGTTTTCACTGTGATCTACAGTTGTATTATTTGTATATTTGTGATCTATAATTGTATGACCTGTAGTCATTACAGCTCTGAAGAATCTTACAACACTTAAATACACACACACACAGAGTGAAGGAGGTGAAGGAGGATAATATTTTCTGTTTAAAGAAGTTAAAACTGAGCTATTATTTGCCAGTGCTAAGCTTCAGCTATCCACAAGGACTTCCTGGCAGTACACAAAGGACTTTGCATGCAGTTTTCTCTACAGCGAGCATGTTAGTGCTGTAGTGACCATGCATCCAATATTACCATATTGAGATCCTTTTTTCTTCCCTTCAGAGATCAGTCATGCTACTAAGCTTCAATTTTATTATTGGCACTTCAGCCTACATATGATTTACATTGCTGAAGAACAACCTATAAATGGTACATATTTCTTAAAAGAATGTACCTACATATGATGTGCGTTGCTTAAGAACTATGGAGTCAACTGCCGAAATTAGGCAGAGTTCACAAATTAGTAGAGTAAGAAATATTTCTCTCACTTTCCAAAAGACGGTGTATTAATCTTCGGTGTTAGTGGGCTAAAAAACCATTAAACAATGGAGACCCATAAAGATTTCTGAATTTTTTAGGCCAACAGGTCATTATAACTCTTCAGTGATCAGGGACCACTCTGCCCGCTTGTCATCAAACTTTTACGTGACTATTTCTTGCTCCAAAACATTGCCGAATATTGTATTTCCATAGACAATATACCATGTACTCACTGTTCCTTTGTGATCCATAAATGTCAGTGTGGGAACCACTGCTATGTGCACAAAGTTGGATCAAAAATCATATAACTACGGCAAACTAGAAAAATCCCCCTATGTCCTTCCTAGAAATCTGTCTGATAGAGATGCAGCTCAGAGGTAATTAGTTGCTTTTCCTTCATTTTGTTTAAATACATCTCACTTTGTAGCTACTTTGTCTAGCCTTCAGGTTCTATTACAAGCCCTTCAGTCAAAAGCTTTTCTGGCACTGTACAACACTGAGCACAATGTGATGTTGATTGATGAGCACATCAGTAACAGGGAATGCTGGCAAATTTCTGTTGTCTGTGTTACAGCCCCACAAGTCTATTATATTTATGTCAAACAAAGATTTGTGTTTGCTTGAACCCAGTGTTTTTTCATCCATGCTTAATGCTTCTCGGAGTTGGACTCCCTGCTGGAAGCTGTGGAAGGTACATGCCTGACATGACCAGGCTAGTGGTGTTTCACAGTTTCTTCTAAGCAGTCCTGGGGAGGTTAGGGCAGGGATCCTGTACTCCATTTTCACAAGTTTTATGCACCATAAAATAAGACCCTTATTGTAGTTTTCCTTTAATACACAAGTGTTTAGTGGAAGACCACTAAATACACCTGAATACCCCCCTCCCCAAAACACAGAGAAAGAAAAAAAAAGAGAATAAATAAAATATTTTGCTTCATGATATTTAAGAACATCATCCCACCAAGCCACATTACAGGTATTTCCACCTGTACAGTCTTATTTAGGGAATACAAACATTTTAAACATGACACACTCCTTCAAAACCAGGCAAACTGCAGTATTCTGTATTTTTGTAGTCTGCAAGAGAACTGGAAAAAAAACCCACCTAATGCAAATATGATTTTCAGCATCCACTTTGAAGAAAAGCTTTCTTGCTGAAGTATCATGATTAGCAGTAAACTCAGTGTAAATCACCAAAAAGTTACATAATGAATGTAGCGATGATCAAAGTTGATATTACTGATATTGCAAAGTTAATGAATGTGAAGAAATTATATTTCAAAAAGCCTTCTCAGGTTTTTTTGATGCATCATAAAGAAATAAAATAAGATTGGGCCATTATTAAAATATATTTTTTTAAATCGCCTTCAACCCAGAAACTTTCATAGTTTGGAAATTGCCCAACTACTCCAAATTCATTTGAATTCAGAGGCATGGGATTCCCTGGTCCTGGTTCTGTCCCACTGTGACATGCCTGCAGCTGGTTTGTTCTCCCTCTATGCTGCACAGTGAACTGAAGGCCGAATTTCCACATTTGCAAAGACTGAGGAAAATAAAAAGCAAGTATTTCCTAAATCCAAATTTCTTTAAATTCATTCATAGAAGTGGCAGTCCTGGTAACGACCAATACTCAGAAGGGAAAGGGTCAGCTAACATCAAGTATAGGCAGTATACAATTAAGCTAGTGTTTCTATAAAGAAAAACATTATTTTAAGTATGTTTTCTGCCAACTGGTGGTAACACACAACAGAAGTGGTCACTTAGCTGAGTCTTCTGTTCTGCCTGAGCTACTCCTCTGTGTCTCTGACCTACTTACTCTTTCATCCAGGGCTTGAAACAAAAATTAGCAGCAAAGATTTTCTGTCTGTAGACACATCCAGCAAAACATTTCGTCATTTCCTACAGGCTGTTCTTTGCGTTCCTGTGGGAAAAGTAGAAAAATCCTCTTGCACCCAGAGTTGTGTTGACGTTAACCCAAGGTTAATTTGTGCCACAGTTGGAATCCATTGGATAGCTCAGTGCCCGCTCCCTCCTACAGCTCCCCATTCTCAGCAGCATCAATGCAGCTCTGCTAATCAGTAAAAACATACCATCCTCCTTTGACTGCACAGAGACTCTTGGTGCCAAAATACACTTTCACGTACCCTAGAATTCCAGTAACTCCATTGGCATAGTGAAATTGCACTGTAGAAAATGAGAGCAGAGCCTGGCCCCTGGCTGAGGTCTCATATTGGGGCAGACGACAGCTGTGGGGTTTGGAGCATCAGGTTACTCAGAGGCCAAGCTGAAAGCTGAGACAGACAAAGTACTGACTGTGATTTCTAAATTTCAGTTTTTCATAATAAACACAGACACCTGCAAAACAACACACAGTCTACACACACTGCTAATAACCTCTCAGCAAGTTACATTACTAAGACTTCAGATATGTCTTCAGAGGAAAGATGGAATAATAATCATGATCTTATGCAGGAAACAAAGCATATAACAGGATGGATACATTACTCCCCATAAGGGGCATCATTCATCTTTTTCCACTCCTTTTTTTTTTCCTTCAGAATTGGAAGCAAACTGAATAGCAAAAGCCCTGATATCAAACAATAGAATTTTTACACCAAAAGTTAAAAAAAAAAAAAAAAGCCTTTGTGTGCATTGTTCCTTAACATGCTGGATGGAATTTGTGACACTTGGGAGAAAGAAATAATGTTGAGTTCATCACAGTTTTGAAACTGGCTGCCTGATGAAAGGTTACGTGTATGAACATTTGATATTTTACCTTTATTTCTTTAAATATTTAGTTAAGTATGCTAGCTCCAAATACTAAGCCAGCATTTACAAAGAAATATTTGGGAGTGTAAAATCACTGTTAATAAAAAAATAAACACTGTAATATAAACACTGTAACACTTGTAGCTTACTTATTTCAATAAACATTATTCAGTAACAAACTGAACTTCCATTAAAAATGGAAGAAGCAATAAAAGTTGGTCCCTCTTGGGATGAAAACATTGCAAGATATGGTTCTCAGGGATTCATTAACTCAGTCTATTTTGTAGTTTATATTACTTACGATTTGCTAAGAGTAATAAATTTTTCATTTTAAGGAAGTTGAGTTAAATTAATTGAGTCCAGACCACCTGGATTTTCAGCAAGTTAAAGTCCACCACAGATGCAGATTTAATTCTTATAATCCAGTCCTGCCTAAATTCAAACACAGATTAGCATACCCCAGGCTTTAGAGCAACATCTATTGTGGATCAGATAGTTACCTCCTATTTTAAAGCACAGTAATGCCACACCCATCTCATATTCTCAAACCATCTTCCTACATCAGTAACATGTATCTCATAAATTATTTTTTGGGTCTGAGTGGTATCATATAATTGCAAAATCAGGGTTGTTTATGCTGTTGCTTATTAAAGTATAGTTAAGATCTCAGGCTTCTATTGGGTCTGTTTGTTTATTTTTAACAATTGTCCTTTTAGTATGTATCTGTTTTTATGCAAGCCCCTTTATGGAAAGTTAGCTATCACAAGTGCTTTTCTGTTTTAAAATGCGAGTAGGTTGCCTCGTCCTTGTGCTAATCTTCCATTGCAATGGTACTTGTAAGCCTGGTGGGAATGCTGCAGGAAGGACAAGTAAGGATCTGAGTTACCTGTACTATTTTCCTGTACAACAAACTACTACACAACAATCAAATACAGGACTAGGAGATGGGCAGAGGCACAGGACAAAGAAGATATGAAGAACAGATGATGGGTGCTAACGCAGTTTCAAAGTGAAGCTGAATGTTTTTCAGCCTGTATAACATAAAAGTAACTGCTAAGACCTTGCAGATCTTTGCTTCCAAATCTTTGAAATACCTGACACTTGGGATAAACCCATTTGTATCAAAGACAATGGTGTTTGGGAAGTTTTTTTGGAAAAATTTGTTTTAGAGAAGTAGTTTTATGTGTCCCTATGTAATTTCTGGCTGAATTGATTTATCACAGTCATGACAGAAGGTGAATACCACTAGAAATCACCCAAATCAGAGGTTATTTTAATAGTAGGACAGTAATAAAAGACAATCAAGAAGGCCACATGAGACCACTGAAGCACATGACTGTAGATGTAGTCTAACTTTTAACTCCTTTTTACACTTGTTAAAATTGTGCACTCATAGAAATGTTGCCAGATCATGATAGATCCACCTCCAACTGGGTATCTGGTTTGATTTAAAGAGTTAAATAATGATCCTCTGACATATGTTGAGTATAACTTGAGGTTTTTAGCAAAGTATGTCTTAGATTAAGCCTACAGTATGTGCCACAGCACCCTTGAGTTGTTTCTCTGAAGAGAAACAGCATTGCTTCTGCTCGCCAGTTGAGAGGACTTTCCCTTCAGGCTAAATGAGACAACAAATTAGGGGTGGGCCCTTCAGTGTGGTCTTTTGCAAATGGAAGGTACTGCACTGTGTAACCAGGGAGGTTTCTGACTAGGGAGGTGTAATAAGATTAGACAAAAACCAGTTGAAAGAACTGAATTCAGTCATACAGATGTAGCTGGAGACTGTTCCACTCCTGTGGGGAAGGGAAGGCTGGGCACATCCTGAATAGTGCTTATCAAAGAGGAGGAACTGCTAACATCTATGTACATATGTACATCACACATGGCAAATAAAATACCCATGAAAATAATACTTCTGTAATAATTATGCTGAGTAATGCTTGGGATTTGAAATTTTTATGCAACAATTAACATGTAACAGTTGTTAACATGTAACAATTGTTTCAAATATTAGAAAACCCCAGTAAATTACTACAGTTTCTCAAGAAGCCATTTTACAGACAATTTTGAAAAAGCTTGTGAATTCCTGTTTTGGTTGTAATGACTCCAAAGGAAAGATTACTTGCATGTTTCATGTTATTTTCTGTATTTTGAAAACTGACTAATTTCTATTACTCCAAAGAGCATAATATATATTTACTATACACGTCTGGAACATATCTTGCTGTTGCTTATTTCTAATGTGGTGCCAAGGTACAATTACCTAAAAATGCTTGTTAAATTAATTCAAATACATCTTCTGACAGTCTTAGCTAGCTGAATTATCTCTCTCTAGTGATTTCAAATGACTGAAGTGAAACCCACTGGCAAGACTAGGGCAGATCCAGTGCAATCTTCCTGTCTCTGTCATCCAAAAAAGGCTTCTCTCATGACTTCAGTTTGTTTTAATCAGAAATTCATGGATCATTCCTTTCCTCCTTTCTGCATGCAAGCATGAACATTGCTGTAATCTGGAGCCATCTCCTTATACCAGCAGCGAGTAGCAGCTGTTATCAAGGACACTTTGAGCAGAGGAGTGATGGGTCTAGAATACTACAAGCTAGATGCATTAGTGCATCTAAACATCAGGCAGCATCAGAGGTCACTGAGAGGGCACTGAAACAGATTCACGGCATCCTGAGCAGTACGGCCTCACTCTCAGAATAGTTGTGACAGCACAGATACACGAAATGTGTCTGTGTCAATTAAAAGAGATATTATATGTGGCACTGGAGGTGGAGGCTGAGTGAAGCTATTTTTTCATGCATGTGCACTACTGTAAAAAGAACTACCTCCAAAATGTCTCTATACACTCTTCATTTCACATTATAACATGCAAGGGCAACCGATTTCTGCGGCTGTAAATTTTGATGGCAAAGTTGTGGAAGACACAAAAGATAGGCAAAAAAGCATTTTAAAACATCACCCTTCTGCTGAATTTGTCCATTTAAAATGTACTCAGTAACCAGAACAAAAAGGTTTCAAGCCTTTTTGTGGTTATTGGAGGACTACTGACACATTAGAGATGAAATACCATCTGCAATTCTGTTTCTAAGAGCATCTTGTTTCTTCAGGTTATCCAAGGATAGCAAACAGCTCAGCATGTGATGCTACATAAAGTGACACAAGATGCCCTCATCATACTGCACAAAAAGCACAAAGAAACCAGGTTTTATTGTTTGATTGTTTGTTTTTAAAGTGAGTGAAAAAATGATAGGTTCTAAAGATGACTCAGAAAACTCATATCCTTGTATGAACCCTTCTTTTCCTTTTTCTTACCCTCCAGCTCCTAACTGTTTCTGTACAATGAACAGAAACAGGTAGCCTGTTTCAGGCAGCATGAATATCTGATAGAGTGAAGATTAGAATGGATTTTCACAACTTAAAGCTAAAATATGTAAAAAAAAAGTGAAGGTCAAATATTAGCTATTATTCCCAATTCAGAGGAAGGCAATCCTTTATTAAAATGGACACTAATTGCTTGAGATTACATCAATAATCATAATCACACCAATGCCACTATTACTAAGACATCATAAGGCACCACATTTGCTGTGTATCACAACTGTGCATTCTATTTTATAGGCAAGTCAAAGACAACATCCATATCTTGAAGAATTTAAAATCCTGTGGAGGGTGGGGAAGGTCCTGCTAACCATTATTTCCAGATGAAGTCCTTACAGAGTCATGTATCAGGCACTCTATATAGATCCTAGGAGATACTTGGATGTGAAATGATGACAAATAGAAAAATCATTTGTTTGTTTTTTAGGCCTTCACAATCTTTGAGACCTTTCTTCTTTTCTTTTTTTTTTTTTTAAAGTTTCTGTGTCCAAAGAGGAGAGCAGAAATTTGTTTATTGGTTTGCTTGAGGAACTGTGTGTTTATAGGGAGGCTTTGAGGAAACTCTGGAGGTAAAGAGCAGATGGAAGACATGGACTGATGGGAAACCTGACTAGGAGAGAGACAAAGGAGGGTGCAGTGGAATGTGCAGAGTCCAGAGACTGACTGGCACAGGAGATGAAATGCAACAAGAAAAAAGCAGGCAGAAGTGATTAAGCATGGAACGTGGATAAGACATGAAATTAGAATTTGATGTGAAAAGCCAAAGAAACATAATGACAGAAGATGAAGAGAGCTGGCCAGAGGTGGAGCATGTGGTTCCAGGTGAAACAGATGAAAAGACTGAAGAGTTATAAAGCAAGAGGCCTGGTAACTGTGGGTTGTAAAGGAGTGAAGTAGTAAGGCTTTGGGGCCAGGGGAATAAAAACCATAATGAATATGGAAAGGGAGCAGTAGGTCCCAGAGGATATGTGTAAAGGGAGGGCAACAAGGCCAGTGGCATCATAGTAACAGCAATAGGCAGCAGGATGAAGGCAAATATGAAGGGAGAAAAGGGACGGGGACAGGCCACAGAATGAAAGGGAAAGACCAGAAGGATATTGGTGTGGCCCTCAAGTCTGTTGTCAGTGTAGTCTGAAATGAAGGTTGCAGTCAGCAAGAAGACAATGGCTACCTGTCACCTGAAGCAAGCCACAGACCCAGGTGGGCACACAGGCTCTCAAGGGATGAAGATTAAGCCAGTGTAGACATAAGATTCACAAAAGAGAAGAGACCTAATAACAGATCCTGCAAGCATGTGAGGCAGTAAGCTGAACACATCTCACCACTCACGCTTTGATTTTTTGGGGAGGACAATCCATCATTTAGGGGCAGGCAGATGGAAGGGAAGAGAGAAGTGGTCCCTTTTTTTGGCTGTACCCTCAGCCAAGCAGATGGAAACTTCCAGGAATAAAGAAGATAGACAGAGGGGATTCCACCTAGTATCCTATATCTGCGATATATGTTGGAATATCTGTGAAATGTGTTGATGAAAGATATCAGCGGAGACAAACATGTCACTGTGTAAGAAGGTGAAACCATTTTCCTACTAGCATCCAGAAGGACACACTTGAGAGTATTTGAGGTGATAGCCACACTAACTGCAGGACACTTCAATTTTAGGTTATCTGTTGTAGGACAAAGACATATGATAAAAATTAAAAGTTCAGAAAGACATTCTACCATAGCCCACCAAAACTGACGCTACCTAAGAGTATCAGTGCTGATGATAACAAGAATATAAATTCACCATCAGCTTGTTGTCATAATTTTTGAGTGCCTTGAATATACTATTGTGATGCTGAGCAGCTCCTTCACTTATTTATGCCTATTGCATTATGAAATTACTTCCTTTATAAATAGTACAAAGTGAGTTTTTTCCCGCAGAAGAAAGCAGATACGTAAGTGCCATGTACTGTTATAATACTGTTCAGAAATGGACCACTGCCTTTTCTTTCCTTGAGAGTAAAATTATTACTGAAGAGGACGGTCCTATTTTTTTTTTTAAGAACATGCAAATGTTTAGTTAGTCATTTTAGTTTTAACTCTTGTCTGTAAGGAAGGCGAATGTGGGTACCTTACAAAACTGAAGACAGTCAGACATAAATAAATTTATGAACAGGATCTCTTTACAGTTCATAAACCTCTGGCTTGCTCCCCCTTTTATGTAAAGGGTCAAGCATAGTATAATTAATATCCTATGTCGTAAATCTCGCTAGACCACAAGAGGGAGCAGCTTTCAGAGGTGAAGGCAGACCGGCAAAGAGGAAAAAAACTCCAATTAACAAAAATAGCCATACAGCAGATGCTCTGTCTCAGAACAGAAAAAAGAAGTAGTGGCAGTCTCCCAGCCAACTGGGTGGTATTTCAAATTTTGTACCATGTAACCAGCACGCTCACCGTTCAGGCTGAAGTAGACAACAGGTAGATATTTGCTCTTCACAAATGACTCAGTTTAACAGATAATCCTATGTTCATTTTCACACCTTCTCCTGGACTGATCTGAACACTTTCTCCCAGTGGAAGACAGAAGTTGCAGCCTTAACACCTCAAGCTGGGTGTGTGTAGGGTCACACCTCTGAAAAAAAAGTACTCCTTTGGAGAAGACATCATAACGTCAAGTCAAAACAATGCTATATGAAATACTTCACTTAAAAAGATTCAGTCTATATTTCCAATCCATCTACTTTACTTCAGCACCTTCTATAGAACCTGTACTTCAGGGTTGGTTTTCCTCATTTTTTTTTAAGGAAAAGCTCCAGAAACAAATACAACACGCCTCACTGGCTTTCTCTAATCTTGGTGAATAAATCTGTTCACTTAAGCAAATTGCTGTGAATTCAAGCCTATTGCAATGGATCTCATCTCTTGCAAGAGCCATTAACACAGAAAGCTGGATTTTCTGCATCAAGTGAATCTGCATGCCCGGGCAGACCATTGCCCCGTTCACTCTGCTGCACAATCACATGATGAAGCAACATTTCTGGGTCAGAGAGGTAAAGGCATTCTGTTGTGCAGTACCTTGAGAGCCACAGAATTAACAAGTGGAAGCACATATTGGTCTCACCTCATATCTTTACTGGCTCAGACAGTTCTAATGGGATGGAGTTACAACACTTATTAGTCCTAATTTGGTTAATAATGCGGTTTCAGGTAGAATTTCTCCTCTTTCTGAACTTCAGCTTTCTTATAAAACATAAAAATATCAACAGAAATGGTTTTTTTTCCTTGATTACCCATAAAGCACAAGAAAGATTCTGTAGGACATTGGTTTTTTAATAAATGTCACATCATTGCATTTGGAAACTGTGACTACATGTCAGACTGGTGTCCCTGCCTCCTGGATGGCTGTAATGCCTGATTTGACACTGCATCACACCCATCCACTGTCAGTGTGCACAGGGGCACTATGCTTGCCTGTGATCCCTGACTCCTATGAAAAAAGGCACCAAGTGGCAGAAGTACCCCATGTACACTGGCATCCCATCCTTAAATGCAATCCTTACTGCAACATCTGAAAGAAATGCAAAAGCCTGGGCAGTACAGATGCAGCCAAAGAACACTGATTCAGGTGAAGGATTCAAGCTCACATCAGGTATTAAACGTAATAGCAGCATCTAAAGACTCAGTTATCATTTTCTGAAGCCACTGTGGTCAATTTATAGAATAAGAAGAACAAGGTTAGAGATGACAAAGATGTAACACTAAGGCTTATGGTCCCTTTGGGGACCCCTTCTCACTTCCTATACATACCATAGGAAAGGTTTATTATATAAGAGAAACACTTTCCTGGTGGGAAACGCTGGGGACAGCAATGTCTGAGGTAGGCAGGTGCATGATTCCCAGCTACATGCAGCAGGGATTCTCAACTACTGCCCCTTTTCTGGAAGAAGACAGTGAGGCTTCATTGCTACAGTATTTCAAGGAGGAAGGTCTTTCCTTGTGCCCTGTTGCATGCACAACCAGACTTATATCAATGGTCCCAAGACCAAGAGCTTACCTGGAGACAGAGACCACAGGGACCAGCTTTCAAATTGTCTATCGGCTTGATTCAGAGCAAGGAGTTGGATTCAGGTCTCCCATTCCCGAGGCTATCCCCAGATGAGCTTTTCTTCTCTCTAAGCTTCATAAATCCCTTCGTATAAATAATTAAGTGTTCAGTGAGCCACACAGGGGAAAGAAAATGTAAGGGAGTGATTCTCCAGCCTGCTAGTTAGCATGCTCATCTGGGAAGTGGGCAAGTCAGGTTCAAACCACTGCTGCAATGACTAGTTAATTATTCATACAGAACAGCTTCAATGGGAGCGAGGCAGCGCAATTATCCAACAGATTGGCAGTGCATCTACTCTCCTGGGATGTGGGAGAGCTTAGTTCAATCCCCACTCCAAATCAAGGTGAGAGAAGTTTTGGGAATGGCCTGCTACTTGGAATTGTCCCTGAGAGTGCCCAGTTGATCAGAGCATGGTGTCAGTAACACCAAGGTTGTGGGTTCGATGTCTATATGGACCATTCACTTGAGAGTGAGATTGATCTTTGTAAGTGCCTTCTAACTTGGAATAGCCTGTGATCTGGAAATAAAGTTAGTGCTAACAATTTGGCTGTTAGGTGAAGTGCATGCATGCAGGTAATTCTGGTAAACTCCAAATTCTCCTCCCCTTTGTGCACATGTTAACACGTGCCTCACATCTGTTGAGGGTAAGCCTCATTTGTTGTATAAAAATATTTTGTACATCAAGTAAACAATCTGTATTTCCTTTACAGTAGTGGTGAAAAAGAAGATCAAGGACATTTTCTGAATGGAATTCATCTCACTAACTTAAAATCAGTGAAATAACATCTTTTCCAGAAGCTTTAGTTGACCATAAGGGAGTCTAGATGTCCAGTTTGGATGCAGATGTCTGTCTGGGAGGCATTCAAAATCAGCGGAGACGAGACCCACTCAGGTTCCCATGATGCACCTTGTGTCGTGATGTAGCCAGTCACGCATCAGTGGGAGTGCCCTGATGCACAGCACTAAAGCAGTAGCAGAACCTCCCCTGGGGCCATGAGAGCCCCAGGCTTCGCTAAGTGACACATGCTCTCCTTGCAGAGCTCTCTCCATTACTCACCTAAAATTGCCCCTTCCTCTTTGCTGCCTTATTTACTTTGGTTGAAATACACATCACAATAGCTGCCACTTTTCCTAGGGCTTAAACACAAAACTCTAAAACACTGTCAACCTGTGAGGAGGCAGTATAACTTAGCAGCATGTGATTTGGTTTTGGTTTTAATCAGTTTACAAATTCTAAACACTGGGATATCCTAGTTCATATGGGAATGTCAGTTAATGGAAGGGCATAGTTCCTCCTTGGTGCTGTACTAAAATTGCCAGTAGAACCAATGAGTGATAGCATGCACATCCCACTGACACAGGCAGGAATCTGATCCGCCCAGTATGCTTGTCAGAGCCCTCTCTGAGACTAGCTCAGTGCCCTCCAGATGGGAAAGCCACAAGTGAGTAGAATGAAATTTTTTTTTAGGTTGTTTTCACATTAAACAAGTAATAAAGTTACATGACTGCAGCCTGCATCATGCCTTTAAATGTGAAATTAGAATGTCATTGTCACCTCCCAGCAGATGGGGCAGAGGGTTCTTCCTCACAGTAAAATTTCCTAGGGAAGTACACTAGGGAGAACATTTTGGCAGGAAAGCCCCTGGAGAATAACGTCATCCAAATGTGGAGGTATTTCTGAGTGAGAAACAGTGGAGTTCCTTGAGTCCCATCAGTGAGATTATGGGTGTAGTACCTAGATCAGAAAACATAATGGGTTCCTGTTGTTGCTCTGGCTGACCTCCAAGAGACGGTGCACATGGAGCTGGAGGCACTAATGGGAAGGAGTTAGAAAGGTTGCTCTGCCATGTAAAAACACTCTTTGGAAGTACTCAAATAAAAGAAAATAATCCAGAAAAACCCCACTTCAGTAGCTGAAAAGTTTTTCTGAGCTTTGAGTTATTGCATACCGACTTATACATCAAAAACTTGTCCATGTCCAGTTGCCCATGTGCACAGAATCTCATGGTTCTGGCTATAGGAGGGCTACACAGTGGCTATGCAGGCTGTATGCGTCTGCAGCAGAGGTTATGACACTTCTCTGCACCAAAGTCTAAGAAATGGGCCTCTCTCTTCACAGGCAGTATTATGAGTATCTCATTCTATGTTTTGATTAACAGATTTGAAGGCTAGCAAAAGACAGCAGGCAATAGCTTTGGTGGTTGTATTTTAAATAGCAGGACCCTGGCCCACTTTGGGCCAAATCCCAAGTAATGAAAGTTCTGTGCTCCAGCAGGAACAGTGGGTTAGACATGGCTTTGCTCCACACTAGATGCTGGCTCTGTAAGGACGTCCTCGGCACGTGTGTGTCATTGTGGCTCAGCTCCCTGTGATGCCTCACTCTTTACAGACACTGGGCCTCGACTTTCACTGGGGGTCTCTGATTCACGCTGCTGGGGAAACAAGCTTCAGGAACCATGAAAAAAATGCCTTGCCTTGCCTTGCCTTGCCCTACCTTTGGTGATTTCTCTTCATCCATGCCATGTAAAAAATCGTGGAGCACATCCATATCTCTGATGCCCCTGCATATGCTTAGGATCCCACAGAGCAGGGCACACTCCCTCAGCTACTAACAGAGGGGTGTTATGGCAGCTCTAGTTCCTTCTTTTGTACATGTTTCTTCCTTTAAAAATGGTAGAAAGGCACAATGCACACTTTTTGGGGTTGTGGGGTTTTTGTTGTTGTTGTGGTGGGGTTTTTTGGGGGTTTGGTTTTTTTATTACTTTGGAACTGGATAACATAAGCTGTTCAGCAGATGTGTTTGGGAAACAGTTTGCAACTTTGCTTAACCTAAAATTTATGAACATAGCTGCACAATTTTAGTACCAATAAATAGTTTACATGAAAATGAACTACACAAATGCAGGAATATGTGTACTTGATTTACAAAACTAGTACAGACCTCTTTTCCTATTTGAAGCTGAACACATTCAATTATCAGCGTAATTACAGGGCAATTCTGTCTCTTCCACATCATGCAATTTTATTTTAGATTTGAACAATACACATGTATGGTTTGTCTGGTTTTTAATAGCTACCATATTGTTCATCCATTCTGTTAGTTGTATAACTTAATTTAAAATTCCCCATCTCCACACGGTCCTCAAGTTTGGGGTTTTTTTTTAAGTTTCCTCTTGAAGGGAATTGCTTCTCATTGGTAGCAATTGTATTTAAACTCAGAGCTGTTTTCCAACTGTTATTCTTCAAGCAGGTAGGGATTGCCTCTAAAAACATCTTTATAAAAATGAACTATCTCTTCCTACATTGAGTGCAAGAAGATGGAATTGTGCATGGCATGACATTACCATTATGTTATGTTGTTCACAGCACTTTATTCCATTCAATCCATTCCTTGCCTTCAAAAAGCAGGGAAGGGGGTCTCTGTGCTTCCCAGCTGTGCTCTGAAGATGTCCTCTCTGAGACCTGCTTTTGGCTAGATCTATCAGTGATATCATCCCAAAACACCCACCCTCAAACACCATTAAATAATGTTTGTCCAGAGCATCTTACCAGCTTCTCTTGCAAATTCTTCCTGCAGTTACTCTTAATTAAAGCTCACTGCAGTACAGTTCTGAGCTACTTGCTTTGGTCACGGCTGAAATTTTATATAATATTTAATTTTCACTTTGCAGGGAATGTCCTAGCAAGTGTTAGTGGAGGCAAACCCACCAAAGAGATTGTCACTGTCACCCTCCACTTAGATGGGAACGGTTCTAGCATTACATGTATGTTTTTGCACAGCGATTTCTTTTCTGGCCACAAGATCCTGAAAGAAGAGAACATCAAATGCTCTCCCATAATTTCTATATTGCTTATCCTTTTGTGCACAAAAGCTGCTCTGGTTTGTTTCAGTCTGTGTTTATGTCTTTACTTGAGCTCATGTGAATCATCTGTTATTTCAGCTAGTTCTGTCCTAGGCTTATTTGTCTGTTTGCTGATCAATACCACTGATGCAACTGAGACCAGTGCCAGTGCCATGACAGTATCAGCTTGGTTGCTGTGTGGTTTCTGATTTTTAGCACTTCACAGTATATGAGAAATTCATCTGTGCATCTTCCAAACTTTAATAGAAACATAATTCTTTGGTCTCATTTCAGTTGTATTGCCAGTGAATGTAATAAGAAACATGGCATTTCTCTTAGGTACTTATTACTTTTCCAAACTATTTAAGATTTTTTTTTTGATCTTTCATTAATTTAGCTCTAAAGACAGGTGTCAAAAAGCATCCTTTGCCATATGTTCTGTGTTCACTGTGGCACCCTGCTAACTGTCCTTCCTTTATCTATTTTGCACTGTTTTCCATGCTTCCTTGAAAAAGTTAATTTTTCACGAATAAGCCATATATACATATTGCACCAGAGAATGAAGTATTGCTCACAGCCATGCCTGAAGTCATTCAGTCAGCCACAGCAAAGAAGTTGAGCAGTGAAATTTATTTCACTTCTGGCGCCACACTAAGAGACACGCTCAAAATACATTTGCATGAAATAACATCAGCTTTAATGAATCTAGTAAGTTAGGAGCAATTCTGCATATGCTAGTAGACATTGCCATTTATGATAATAAAAAATTATGCACACACAGAGTTTACACCAATGCATACATCTGGAACTCAGAAGACTACTGTTTCTTCCTTGATTATGAGTGAGAGGTTTTTGGTTGCTTGCTCAAATTATTTAAAAATATAGAGGTCAAAGATAAGAACAGTGCAAACTGGCAAGACAAATAACTGCACCCCCTCTGAAGGCAGTATATTATTGCAAGATTTAAAATTTGCTCAAAACAGTGCTATTTTTAAGTAAACACTAATCTTGAGGTGATAACATATACCTTGCAATGCCAAGTGGCTTTGAAGCTAAGTTCTCCATCCATCTGCCACTGCTTACCCACTGCACTTTTTTGAGCAGTTTGAGGCCATTCAACTAGTTTTCTCTGGGAAAACCTCATGTGTACACCAAGTATTTAAACACTCTCTAGGATATGCTCTCCTGTAGTGTGGATGAGCCTTGGAAGTGTCTGCCCAGCCACATTACCTCCATGTATCCCCTCTGCCACTGAGACATTGCCATGACCTGGGACAGCAAAAAGTCACTTGTCACATGGGCCACAGTGTTCGGTAGGAGCCTGCACTTACACTGTGCTCATGCTGTCTGCCAGAATATTATGAGGACACAGCAGGATTTGGGAATGCTTCATGGTTCTTCCAGGCTCAGACAAATTCAGGCATAGACAACAAAACACAAACTTAAATAAGAAGAGAAACCGTACCTTTGCTTTCAGGACTTGCCTCCTATTCATATTCACCAAGAAAAAACCCCTACATTTATGCTGGATTACTACGCATAAAGTAATATTCCTTGCTGTGTGCAGGAACAAATGCATCATTGCTTCCTGTTTTAGGGAGTATTAGCAGCAAGCCAAGATGGAGGTTCCCAGCACACGCCCAGGGCTCTGCTGATTTCATGTGCCCACTTGCTTACACATACGCTCCCTAGAGGCCACCCAAACTCAGCCTGGTGGTAAAAAATAACACGAGATACACCTACTCCACAGGCACAATTGCATCTTTCAATGCAAAATACATTAGCAGTTATAATCTTCAGACACACAAGTCATGAGGTGACTTCTACCAATTCAGAAGCATAAATGTGGCTGAGCCAGTGGAAACACCACAGAGTCCTGTGACTGGCAAAAGAGCAGAATTAATCTTCAAAGTAATTGTATTATTCTCTTTGTGTTTAAGTTATGTGAAAATAATTTCAGAGAAATAAAACATTCAAAATTTACCAAATTTAGTATTATTATGATTGTTTCTTACAATTCAGTATTGACTCCATGATTGACACCTTTTTCCACAGTCAGCCTTGATCTTGAGGAATATTTTGATAAAGGTAACAGAAGTTCTGACCATAGTGTCCAAGATCTACATCTAAGAAAGATAAGGAAAAAATAAGAATATTATTCACCTATTGCTAGAGTACTAATCTATTATTGCAGTATTACTCACCTATTATTATCTCATTATTAGAAATGCTGAAGCTTGGTGCCAGTGTTGCTCAGGAGGCAATGGAAAACAGAAATCACTTGGGTTAATATTTTCTATCATCTCTGTTCAGCCTCTGTTCTGAATTTGTTTTCCACTGAACTTTTCTTCTCAGAAATTCCTTCAGGTATTACAATAATACACTGAAAGTTTGTGCAGAGAATTTAGCAAGCTTTTCATGCACAAGGAAATGGAAAGTTTTATATATCTTATGCAGCCAGTTGTAACAATTAACATTTGTGATTAACTGGAAGTAATGCTCTGAAGATACTAACAATCATGGCTCTACTGTCAATGCTGATTGAATGTATGGACAACTAGAATTGGAAGTTTGATTCAGCATCAGTCCAGAAAAATACCAAAAGAGTGCCAAGGAGATGAGAAGTGATCTGAAGCAGTCATGACTAGGCAGAACAAATTGTCTTAATTATAGATATCTCTAAAACAACAAGGCACAACGAAAAATACAGGATCAAGTGGGCCTTGCATGGGCAAAACTCTGATTTGTTTCAGCAACTGCTTCTTAATATAAACCATTTCCACCTATGGACCTCTCTCCCTCTCTCTGTCTCCTAATCTGTGTTTTTAATACCTTGCCATTTGCACTCGTGTTCCTTAAGGCAAAACTCTGTTTTTGGTTACACAAGTAGAAATACAGTAGCTTTTCTCTGTATTAATATTAGCATAGTGAAGAGCAAAAATTTGGCCTAAAACACTGAAACAGTTTTTAATATGTATTTTTACTGGTGTGTCAGCAAAGTATAACAAATACTCTGCCAGCAGTTTCAAAATTCCCATGGAAAGAACAAGAATAAAAAGCCTGTGCTGAAAGGGATTGTTTCCAGCACTGTAACCAATTTCACAGCTGATAACACACACATCTACCAGCAGATAAGCAAAGAAAATATGTTTGTACAATTAACTACGTCTCTGATGTACTGCACAGAACATGAGCTGCAATTTTCTTCTCTTAACTTTAGAGCTATTTAGATCCTTAAATATGTTGTTCCCATGGGATTCAACAAATTTCTGCTGTCTTACTGTGAGCATGTCCTGTATGTAACTAAGAATTTCAGACTGCAGGACATCGGAAGTGATGACCGAAAATCCAGGGGGAGATTACACAAGCCTTTCATATAAAATGTATTTCTCCTATATTCCTAGCCTGGAGTCTTCCCTAAATGAAGTGGTGCCATCATAAGCAAGGTTTTGGTCACCCAGCTCAAAATAAGCAACATAAGGGTCTGAATGGTTAATACTGACACAATGCAGTAGTACTGAGGTACAGCACCTGTCCTGTGTGGAAAGGCTAGAAGAACTGGGGTTGTTCAGGCCTTGGAGTGACCTAACTGCGGCCATCCATCCAGTGCTTTAAGGGACTCCACAAGAAACACAGAGACTTTCTGTAAGGGCATGTGGAGACAGGACAAGAGGCAATAGATTTCAAATGCAAACAAAGTAGGTTTAGATCAGATATTAGGAAAAAATTCTTTACTGTGAGGGTGGTGAGGTGCTGAACAGGTGCTCAGACAAGCCGTGGATGTCCCACCTGAGGAAGTGTTCAAGGTCAGGTTGAATGGGGGTCTGAACAAACTAACCTAATGAAAGGTGTCTCTGCACATGGCAGGGGGGGTGGAACTAGATGATCTTTGAGGTCCCTTCTGCCAAACCATTCTATGATTCTATGACATTCCCAAGGATCACTTAAAAGTTTTCTTTCGAATTTCAAGAACGTCATATATAACAATTTTAATTTAAACTCTTAGTTTAACTTCAAGTAGCAAATTTTGTATAAAGTTTTCTTAATAAAGAAAATTGTCTTCAATCTCTGTGTCTTCTGTTCTGTTAGTTTGCATATATCTCCATCAGATAATATAAAACAAAATGCTCAGTCAAAATAAGGAAGTGACAATAAAAAGAAAGTAAAAAGCTTTATGAATCTAATTGAAGAACATCTTGCAGAGAAAGGGAGGACATGTATCTGAAAATATTGTTCTGATTTAAGACCCTTTCTAATGACAATGACTTTGGAAATTTTCTGATTTCATATAGTCTCCAAATGAGCATTTCCAATGAAGCTGAAATTGCTCATACTGAAAAGGAGACCAAAGGAAAAAAGATCAGAAAATTCATGCTACATTCCATGGCTTATATTCCTTTGACTAAGAACAGCGATAAATGAGATGAAAAGAGCTGACAAATTTTTGTATTTCTCACAAATAATGTCTGTGAATATACTATCTGGACTCTGTAGGACAGCTTCCAATGAGAAAAACTAACGATGTTACCACTAATTTCTGTTGGGTTAAACTATTTAAGGATTTGTTGTCTCTCCAACATTGCGTTTTGGAAAATATGCAAGTAATGTTTTGGTAACTAAGGCAAATTATTTCTAGTGTGGAGTCAGGTATGCCAGTCAACCAGTTTCTTCCTGATAAAGCCTGTTTTGGTCATGCAGGTTAATATGTACAATAACAGTAAAAGTCCCTGTTGGTGGTTTAAGTTGCATCCGATAGCCCATTGTCAGTGTTACATCTTCCCCACTACCATTCTGTGCTCACTTGTGGCCACTCCAGGCCTTCAGCAATGCTTTCCCAGCCCACACTGCTGTTGACCAGCAGTGTCCCACTCTAGGGAAACCACTCCCACATTTCTGGAACACTTTCCTCTTGCAAAGCAGTGAGCTCCCGGTTGCTGTGGTGTGCTGCTAAACAAGACGAGAAAATATTAAATAGGTCTATATTGATGATCCAATAGAATGTACTTCAATAACCATCTCATGACCAACATTCATAACTGTATATCATGCAAGAAGTATGCCAAATATCTGATTTTATGATTAAGTAGGACATGGGAGCGGTTAGGACAAAGTCCTGAGAAGTCCTAGATTTTCCTGAATTTAGGCCAAGTCAGATTTTCTGCCCATGATGGGCAATGCAATATAGGCAAAAATAGCTTGTCTTTTTTTGAATTATCCCTGTCCAGTCTCCCTGTTCTAAACAGTTTTATGAAGTGAAAAAAAAAAAAGGTGGAAGGACCATTATCCCTGTCTTCAGGGTGAAGTAAAGTTCACTGTCCATGATTCCTGCAGATATTTCCAGTTAATGCAATCAATGATACAGAGACTGAGAGGTATATTTGATTCTGGAAATGAAAGAGTGAAACATATAATTAGCTGCCTCAGATAACAGTTTCAGCAGATGGGTAGGAGAGCAATGCTTCTAATGGGCCTTTTTTTGACCCAAGGGAGGTTGTCAATTGCTTTTGCTGACTGCATGCAGAATTGAGGACATCTGGGAGATGAGTCCTTGACAAATGTGTTTATGCAGTTTGTCAAAAAAGCACATTTGTGAGCAACACTTTCATGATTATTCCTGGAAAAGAATCAAAAAGTTCACTAATTGCTGTAAGCCACCCCTCATGATCTGCCAAAGACATACAGGTATATGAAATCTTCCTTTAATTCTCAAATAAATGCTGTACACCCTCTTCTGTGACAACATAAAGACCTTTAGCTGTCACCTTCTCCCTCTCTATTCTCTGCGCTCTTTCCCCTCCTCCCTTTGTTCGGTTATGCTACCATTACTCATAGGATCCCTTGTCATTTTACAGATGCATTTTGAAAGTTCCTTACATTTTCTCTATCTTACATCTTACTTTTATTACTTGTCCTAAAGTTTTCCCAGGGTCCAAGCAACATTTTATGCCTGTCAGCACTCTGAATTCTCTTTTACTTTACAGATTGTAGTAAAACTTGGAATTTTGTTTCCATGGAAGTAGAAAAAAAATACAGGTTGTGAATTCCCTGAGAATCCAAAATGTAAAAATACTTAAACTAAAATTGTTTCTGAAAATGCTGAAAATTCTGAAAAATTTCTATTTCATTTGAAAACAATTTGTTGATTCAAAATTATTTTGTGACTGTCCTCTCACTTACTTTATTTCACTTCAATTCATGCTTATCATATTGTAACAGAATTATAATAAAAATAGTTTTTAAAATTTTGTTTTTAAATATACTAAGGGTAGCTGTTACATAATATTGACTGAACCATCCTGTCTCTACATCAAAGTCTCTCCAGTTCATGCAGTAATAGTAAATTTTAACACTGATATTTTGATATATTGAACAAGAAGATAAGCATCCAGTGCACTAACAGGAGAAACAGCTGGTTTCAATATCTTTGAATAGTTTTTTCCAAGACCCCAAAAACTAACACAGCAACATCTGTAGACTGAGCATGCCTGTAATACTCTGCTTTCTAGATGGTAATACCCAGCACATCATCACTGCAGCTGATCATAAATGACTTCAGGTTCAGCAATTATTTCAGAATACAGGCTCCAACTGCATTTAAGATGCTGACATCTGCTAAAGTAAATCCAATAGGTTTGAGATAAAAGAGCAAAATTTATCATATTAATTACTTTTTAAAATTATTAATGCAGTTAGCTATATATCAGTGTTCCTTTGTCACGCTTTTACAAAACCATTTGTTGGAAACTAAAGTTGAAGGCAGAAAGATTTTAATTAAAGTAGGACAATTGTGTGAATCACTTCCTATTGTCTACCAAGACAAATTTTGCTTTACTGCTCTTCTAGGTCAATTCACACTGATTTTGAAGTCTTAAAACTTTGTTATCCATGCATTTGAGCATTTCTTTTTTGAAACACAAAAAGTTTTCTCTCACCTAGAGGTAAATGAAACACAACTGTGGAGATTTGACCCTGGCTGAACACCAGATCCCACCAAAGCCGCCCTGTCACTCCCCTCCTCAGCTGGACAGCGGAGACAGAGTACAACAAAAGGCTCAAAAATTGAGATAGGGACACTCATCTATTACTGTCATGGGCAAAACAGACTTGACTAGGGGAAATTAACATATTACCAATTAAACCAGGGTAGGATAATGAGAAATAAAACCAAACCTTAAAATGCCTTCCCCCACCCCTCCCTACTTCCTGGGCTCAACTTCAGTCCCAAATTTTCTCCCTCCTCCCCACCAGCAGTGCAGAGGAATGAGGGTTGGGAGTTGTGGTCAGTTCAACACACACTGTCTCTGCCTCCCCTTCCTTTTCAGGAAGACACATCACACTCTTCCACTGCTCCAGTATGAGTCCCTTCCATGGAGTGCAGTCCTCCAGGATATGATTGCTCTACCGGAGGTACCCCATGGGGTCACAAGTTCTGCCAACAAACTTGCTATGCAGTGTGGTGTCCTCTCTCCAGTAGGCACACGTCCTTCTGTCCTCCAGCACAGGCTTCCCAGGGGTCACAGCCTCCTTCAAGGGTATCCACCTCTTCTGGTGTGGGGTTCTGCACAAGCTGCAGGGGGATCTCTGCTCCACTGTGGTCCTCCATGGGCTGCAGGGGCACAGCTGCCTCACCATGGCCAGCACCAGGGGCTGCAGGGGACAGAATCTCAGCTCTGGCGCATGGAGCACCTCCTTACTCTCCTTCTTCACTGACCTTGATTTTCCTTTACATATTGTCACTTCTGTCTTCTCTGGCTGAAATTTGATCCTGCACAGTAACTTCCCCCGCTTTTTAAATATGTTATGCTGGAGGTTCTACCACCCTTACTGATGGGCTCAGCCTTGGCAGTGGCTGGTCCGTCTTGGAGCCAGCTGGCACAGGCTTGGTTGAGGCAATTACACAGAAGCTTCTGATAGCTTCTCGCAGAAGCCACTGCTGTAACAATCACCCCCACACTATGAAAAACTTGCCGCACAAGCCCAGTGAAATGACACACATAAAAGACAGATATGTATCATAATTAAAATTCAAGCATAGAAGTATTTCTTTTAAAGCATGGCTTTATTCTTGAGTCATGTATTTAGTGTTTCAACTGAAAGTATCCCATACGTTCGATTTATTGAAAAGATTTGCCGAAACTCAACTGAAGAAAAGCACATCATGTCATGGCTTCAGCTAGGAGTTTGCAAAGGGAATATAAGATATTTTTCCTCTAGCACATTCTGCATCATATTTATTCCAATTAGTAGGGTTGTCTTTTTTACTTGGCTCTAAGACTGGTCATAAGTAGAGGCTGGAGGAAAGTCTGGACTGGCACTCCTAAAGTAGCACAGAGAATATCCTTTTCCTTTTTGCTGTTGGATTTTGATTATATGCCACGATTTCAGTTTCAGAGGAAACCATCAGAGTGATTTGTCAGGCATATTATCCCTCCCTTGCTTTTCTGCAGGGACTTGATTGCCATGTTTATGTCAAAGCCTTCCAAGCTCTGAACCTTAGGCCAAGGATGAGCACCATCTCATACAACATAGACTATATGCCAGAATCTTCAGGGACTGAGAAATGAAAGACATGTATCACACACTTCTGAAAAGAGGGAAACAGAGAGCACCTGAGATATGACAAAAATCAGCTGAGGTCCCACCGCTCCACTAGGAGATGTGTCTGGGCAGCATTTGAAGCTACGTCTCAAGATAAATCTGGTGTCTTTAGGATCTCCAGTGTTTTTTGTTTTGTATTTCATGGGGAATTTGGTCACAGCCAGCTCCAAATCATCAGGCAGAGGAGCTGCACTTGGTGCTTAGACTTTACAGTTTGGGACACACAGATTAGTCACTCTGCTATACAGTCTCAACTTCCAAGGTCTCTTGGTGGTTTGTCAAGAGACATTATAATCAGAGAGAGTTTGATGTCTGTGATCTCCTCCTGTGTTTCTAAGTTCTCATTTCTGTGGGTATGGAAGCCCTCATGCAGACATCGTCCTGATTTCAAAGCTGCACCAGGATATTTGCATGCATTCCTTTGCCTAACCCAAATAGCTACATAAGACTGAATTTCAGCAACACTTGTCACTCAGCCTTTGCTGCCACTCCTTTCTCAAGCCACTGATGCTTGGATGCCTCTTGCATCCCATTCTGCTTTCACATGTGTCCAGGGAAGTCTGCACAGGTGTGTTTTGAAGATGTGTGGTGAGAGGAGAGAAAGGTGTGCTATCAAAACAAAAGAACAGGAAAAAAATGTCACGATTCAGACAAACAGTACAATAGATAGGACACACGTTCAAAAAAACCCCAAACCAAAACAACCAAACAAGCAAACAAAAACAAAACCAACCCAAACCCACAACAACCAGAAATAAACAACCAAACAAAAACAGGGGGAAAATGTCTCCTATAGTTCTGGTGTTTTAAGCTGAAAGTGCTTGTCATTTGCCCAAGCTTTAAAAAGCAAAAGGCCGTTTATCCCTGTGAGTCACTGAACAGGTCAGAATGAACTTCTAAACAAGCTGAAGCCCTCAAGGTGACAAACTATTCAAAACTTTAAATAAATCCTTTAAACCTGTGGCCCTGATCACAGCTATATCCACTCATGTATGGCCGGTAGAGACAGTATGTTTGCAGCTGAAATGAAGGCTGTGAGTGGATATGAATTGTGCAGCTGAACACACAGGGGTGTCTGGGGAATCTGCACAGGCAAGCTGTGGTATCGTGTTTGGGGTAAAAGGCAGGCTTTGGCCAAGATCATAGTCTTGTACAAGTACATAGCTTTGTACTGGGAAATGACCGGTAATATTCTTTAGAATGTGCAAGGGGAAGAGATTTTATTTTTATGAACTACGTATTTAGTTATTTTTAAAATGTACTGTTTCAAACAGAACAACAGCAGAATAATAAGTGAAACACTTGGTAAACATAATAATTTAAATAATATAATGGATTTACTAAGCTATATGTAAGGGACATTAAGCAAAATATTCTGTACCACGATTCCCTTCTGAAACGCTTATAGAAAGTACAATAGCAAAAGGGGGTTAATCCAAGCTTTTTCCTCTGTGAAGAATACCAGATTTTTTACATACTACTCTGCTCCTTAGACAGGTATCTTGTGGATAGTGTGCCAGAATGAAATAAATACCTAACATCATGTCAGCAAAGTATCTCTTAACAACTGAGTAATGTCTGAGCCCATTGTTGTGCGTCTTAACTTACCTTTCTATTGTTTTTATTTCATTAAATTTTACTGGCTAGCATTTCTTTCCCTTTATATGTTTGCATATAATTATTCTTTGTAGTTTCTTCTCTGTGGTTTGTGGCACCTACTACAGCCAGAATATTTTTTCTTTTGAATCTCATAAGCCATAAAGAATGGTTCTTCTTTTAAGTGTTTGCAGATTTCCTTGGGCTAAATTTTTTCAAAATCCTGCTACATTATATCAAGATATACAGAAATATAATTATCTTACCTAGGTAAATTTTTGCTAAATAAGGATAACATTTAACTTTCACTTTTAAAAAACCCTTATTATTATAAAACAAGTGGCAGTTGAAAATTGGGATTCACTTTGAGCTAAAAATTATTTCATGCTTGGCAACTAGATTCCAGCTACAAACATTGCTCTCTCTCTCTGTAATACCATATATTAAGTACTTGGCACGGGGTGTGTGGTAAATATTCCCACTATTTTTTGTCCTTCAGTGATAAAAAATACTGAAAACAATTGCAGAGACCAAAAGAAATATTCACAAGAAAGTAGCATGTGGAAAGAATAAGGATGGTGGTATATGACCTACACAGTACTTTCACATAAGATCTCCCCTTTGTTTCTGCTGAGCAATAACTGAAGTTTAATCCTAAATGGTCTAGCTATTACTTTGAAGAATGGAGCGTTTACTGGGCTATGGCAAAGAGAAGTGCAGTGGAGGGGACTGTACTGTATAGCTGTTTGTATGGGATTAGATGGCAAATCTGTATGAGCAGAGCAGCTAGTTATAGCAGCCTTCTCTCTGGGTTGGTTAATCAGTCTGTGTGACAAGAAGTGGTCCTGCAACATGTGGAGTTTGTACATGAAATATCTCAATAGAAAATATCAGTATGGCCTCCTTGCCCTAGAGAATGAGAACTCTTTTGCTGAGTCCGGAGAGTCACAGCTGAGACACTGGAAGTCCTGGCAGGAATGGGATGGAGAACTACAAATGGTAAAGTTACTTATTTTTGTATCAAGAACTTGAATCAGAGGCTGTTAGAGCCAAAACTCTTCCAATGTGCCAAGACCATGTACGCTACTGACCCAAAATACCTTCCTGATCCCAAGAACCTCAGAAGCTGTGTTATTGTATTAGATGCCGTCGTTCTTTCTCCTTTGGCGACAGAGACTACATCTGTCTGGGATGTTTGTCTGTGAGCTGGTGTGCTGCAGCTGCTAATAAGGGTATTGTTGTTATACCACATTACCACCATCTGCTTGTTGGATCCAAGTGCTTCTTCTCACTGAGTATATAAATCTAAAGTCTTTGGGGCTGAAACCAAATCTTTACCTTTACAAGACAGACACACACTATTTTAGGTGGCAAACTTTTTAACTATTTGGGACTTGCAGGCATTCTGAAGTAGCAGTGAAACAGCCTTAGCCTCAGATGTCTCTTCAGAGTTGCCAAGTATTTATACAGCTATTCTACCCTGTCTATTCTATTATAAGTTTGTCTTCTATTCAATTACAGGTTTCTTTCATTCTATGGTTGCTGTAAAATCCACACTGCATTTGGTTGCTTCTACAAAGAGTATAGACTCAGCAAGTACATTCTTCCCAACAAGATTTGCAATGATTCAGTGATGATTTAGGCATTTCACCAAACAAGAATAAACTCTTTGCAATGTGTAGGTTCTCTGAGATCCTGCACAGCCTATGAACTCTCTAGGATCCCTTGGCAGAACAGTCCAACAACCAAAACAAGTAAAGCTATTATTATTCTTCCCAGAATCTCCACAATAATCACAGGCCCAGTCAACAGTAAGAAGTGAATAAGCCAAAATTATCATTCTGTAATTCCAGTTGTTGTTGAGATGCTGTATGACAAAAGCAAACAAACAAGCAAATAAACCCTACAAATTTTCAACTTAAAAGCCTATTTTGCAATTACTATCAAGACTCCCACTGAAAGATCTGCTGGCAAGAAACTTCCATGATAAAATACAAGCTGAAGGGAACCCAAAAAACTTGGATTTTTGTGGCAATTTAATACCACAAGTTAAAAGCAAAGGTTGCTGTTCTGGCATTTATACTGGCTATGCAAAGGCAATTGCAGTTTAATCATAGTATTTAACTATTATAGCTTAAGCTTCTAAATGAAGAAAAAAAAAAAGATTTCATGTTTGTGGCAAACACTGGCAGGCATTATAAAGGGCTGAGCTCAAGGTTATGGAGGTTTTAGTAAATTACTTTGGCTAGAGCTTGGATCAGGAACTGGGAAGACAAGGTGTACCAGTACTCAGTAGAGCTTTCTAAATTCAAAAATGTTCCCTCATAAGAAAAGATTTTAAACATAGAGCTCTAAATATGTGGAGCATTATTGGAGAGAAAAAGCAAATGCAATAAACAGTCAATTTTAAAAACTGCCAGTCTCCATATTGCTGCTGCTTCCACTGCCTCTTCATTACCACTGCAGGCTAACATACTGGAGAAGGTAATATTTTACTGTCAGTAGCACTCCTAAAATTCTTTTATCTATATGTTTCTGGTCTTGGATATCAACGTTTTCTTTTTCTCATCATCCAATCAGCACATAATTTTAATAACACTGTCCCGTGGCCCTACATAGTAAATAAATGAGATTTGGCCTATCCAAACCTCTCTCCTTGACTGCCAGCAGATTTCTTTCTCCAGCTCAACACTTTTTTGTCGTGTGAGCCTTGTCGGCATTTATCTTTAAGTGGATTGACTTTCCAGTGGAAAATGCTTATCTCCTCCTCTATTTCCTCAAAGATTTTCTTCTGTTAGACCTCAGTCTTCCACTGTTACAATAAGAATCTTATCCATTACCCCAGAACTGCCTCTGAAAAAACACACATTCATTTACAAAATCCAGGGTGCATCAAACAAAGATTCCCTAAGTCATAACAATGGTGGAAGCAGACAACTTTTAGTTTTGCATGCAGGGTTTTTCAAAGTTCCCATTCTGGAGACAGTGGAAGGGAGAGTATTTAACAAAATATGACCCAGATTTCATAAATATGGTGATTCTTTAACAATATGTGTAATTCCAGAGTCCGGGACACACACTTTGGACAGGAGAATAAGAAACAAACTTGAAGAATAAGTATCTCTTCTTTAAAAAGATCTCATCATGATTTTTGCTTTTCTTAAATATTACCTAGCTTTTCTTACACCCACACATACTTGTGGCTGAAAGATCCTCATAGCTTCTAGCTTTTCTGTGGTTTTCCTATTTCCTAATTCTTTTTCATACATGTAAGAGGATGAATTGTTGAGGAAATAACATGGAAGCATGATTCCTTGGAATGCTATTGCAACCTCACAAAATGAAGTTGCAGACATATGACAGGAGACTGCAGCAGAAAAGGATCAATTTTTCACTGGCCTGACTGTTTATGGAATTATCCTCCATGGAATTAAGAAATTTTCCTGTGTCTTCTTCGTAGTTCTCCACCTGATGTTGCTCATCACCCTTGTGCGCATGTGTGTGTACCTCCAAGGGGTTTTCTGTTTTCCTTCTCCCACCCCTGCCAGTAATTACCAACACACAGTACCGGGGAATGAAGAAGGAGGGAGAGCTCTACGGGGCCTACCAGCAATTCAATAGGGCTTTGATTTAACAGCTCCGAGTCCTTTGAAAACATTTTGCCAAGAAAATCTTGCCATCAACACGTATAATCTCTTATCAGGGGCCATTGAAAGCCTGGGCTCCGAGGTTAATTCTTCCATCGCAATGAGTTTCAATCAGTTCAAAACTCACATCGAGATGAAAGCTACGAAGCCTTCTCGCCCGGTTTGTCCCGCAAAACCCACTGAGATCAACCAACTGGGGAGGATTAGGGCATGCTCATCTGCTGGCTCTCCAGCAGGACGGGCAGGCTCAAAAGAAAAACAATAATTAGGGATAATTGCTTGTGTCCAAACACAGGCATTAAAGCCCTTTTCCCCTTTGGTACTTTGTGAGCTGGAATGAAAAAGACACCCCCTGTTTTGACAGCTGGGCAGGCGAACAGAGCTGGTGACAGATGAAGCGAGACGTCCCCGGGCACCCGCGGCGCGGCGGGGCGGGCCCGGGCGGGCCGGGGCCGGAGAGGCCGGGCG
>VXAZ01006893.1:162689-202124 GCA_013399875.1 Gymnorhina tibicen
CGCCGCTACCGGCGCCTCCGCCAGCCCCTCCGGGGCACCGGTGCCGGTGGCTCCCGGGGAAGGGACCCCCAGCCCGGCGCTCTCCGCCTCGACCCGGACTGTGCGGCGGCCGATGCTGGATGGGACCTCGCCTCTGCGGGCTTCAGCTATGTCCGCTCTGGGGTCAGCGGACTTGTAAGGGGATCCGCAGGGGTTCCAGTGGGCACACCCCTGCTTCTTGTCCTCCTCCGACCCTCTCCTTTCTCCCCGCGGACGGCTCTGCGGCTCTGTCTTAAAATGTGCGGCGTCTTACCGAGGAGCTTGGCAGAGGGCTACCTATACGCAGAAAAAAAAAAGGTGTTTCAAGCCTGTGTGGAGGACATGGGGTGGCCCAGAAAGAGCGGCTTTTGCTGTCTGTGCCACGGAGGGGCCGTGGCCGAACTGCGGGAGCGGGTACCTCTGGTACAGCCCCGTTCGCTCGCAGGCTCCGAGCACCGCGAAGCGACACCCGGGGGCATTTTTGTGGGTGATTTGTACAAACCCGTGGAAAGGTAGGAGAGCAAGCGAGGGAGAAAGGGAGGGAGGGAGGGAGGGAGGGAAGCAAGGAGGGAGGAAGGGACGGAAGTGGAGAACATTTTCGAGAGTGCAAAACCCGTGCTGGTGAGGGAGAACTTGGCTTTGGAGGTACGGAACTGTATCTTGCCAAGGTGATAATTAGAAAAATATCCCTGCAAGCCAGAGTTTCNGAGTTGCTTTTGCAGTGGCTATTTACAGGCAATTATAGGATAGGCATATGTTACCAAAAAGCAGGAATGAATGTAGTCTTTAGTCCTCTTTCATGCTTTTAATTAAATGGTTCTCTCTGTTCGTGCACACTTAAACACTTTTCTTTTTTACTTGCCTCCAAAGCCGTTTGCTTAAAAAATGCTGCCATACCATAGATTTTAAAGATGTAGGTCTTTTTCCTGCAGTCCTCTCAGGGCTAAGTGAACGGTGATGGTTTCTCTTCAGACCATTCATACGCTGATAAAAAGAGTCAAAACATGATTAATGACCATATTTCACTGCAGGGGTTCCCAGGGAAAGGGAGAATATTCTGTGCGGCCAGCTGCAGGCTGTGCTCCCCCTCCATGCCGTGGCTCTCTGGGTGGCTGCTTGCAGACCATTGGAGTGTCTCAAGAGGCAGAAGGTGCTGTGGAAATAGAATGTGAATTCTTCTTGGTCGTCTTCTCCTTCTTCTCCTTCTCCTTCTCCTTCTCCTTCTCCTTCTCCTTCTCCTTCTCCTTCTCCTTCTCCTTCTCCTTCTCCTTCTCCTTCTCCTTCTCCTTCTTATATGTAAACAAGCATTCGGAGATTGATGTGAGCAACTTTGGTGTTTTTGCGGGATTTATGACTTCTCATGGACTCGGTGTTTTAATTGTTGGTGGTCCTCTCGCTGTAGAGATGTGATCATAACTGAGTTGTGAAGTCAAGAAGCCAGTGACAGACAATCACAGGCAGGACTGTCTCTTTCACTGAGAAATAATAAGGGAAAACATTATAAACCCACAGTTATATTCTCAGCAGCAGTTTAACTCCTGCTCACCAGAGCTTTTACCATACAGATGGTATTTGTAAAAATTTCTCTTAGTGAAATGGTTATTTTCCATCTGAGGTCTCTATACATGCTATTTCATGATTTTCTGTTGTGTACATTCTTTGTTTGGTGTTCATAAAATTTACAAAACTGGATTTAAAACTAGTCCCTTGCTGAGAATAAGTGTTGTGTTCTCAGAATAATATCTGCTATTAAATAACATCTTCTGTCCTCCAGATGCACTGTTCAGAAACAGAATATAAGGCAACTACTCTTTTGCAGTGACATGGACAAGAGGAGAACCCCACCCTTGATAACACTACTGTGAGTGATCAGGACATTGAGAAATCTTAATGCTGCAAATGTATTCTTGTAGTTGGGGGTGGGGGTTTTTTTGTTTGGTTGGTTTGGTTTGGTTTCTGTTTTATTGGTTTTGTTTTGTTTTTTAATCCAAAGCTCAGTAACAGTGTCCTTCCATCCCATTTCACCACACCTCAGTTTTCGTTCTTTTTCTCAGCCCAACCTGCTTCTCCCTTCTCTAGACAAAAATGTTTATTTTCTCTCCAGCTCTTCAAACCACACCCCTCTTCTTTCTACACACCTTTAGGACCCTCTCTGTCATTCCTGAGAGCTGCTTGTTATTAGGAGACATCCTTTCAGGGCTGTGCATTCAGCCTTGACTGCAGTCTGTACATCTCCAGACTGGCATACTGAGGATTCAAGGATTCACTGTATGAAGGTCCAGACCAGGAGGAGTCGATCCAAATGACACTGAAGTTTGAACTCTATAATTTCTGTCTAAAACATTTATTGAAGACAACATTTCATTAATTGGAGTAAGATAGGATATCTCTATTAATGCAAGTGGTATACCACAATTTATAGCAGTTACAGATCAGTGTCATAGTCAAATGTCAACTTAACAGAGGCAGACACTTCAGCAAAGAAGAAAGCCTGTTAAGGGGTTGGAGAGGAAGGGAAAAGAGCTAGAACTGGGAGGTTTTTAGAAAACTAAAATAAGAGGCAGATCTGATTGCATTTGAGCTTTTGCCATTTCTTATTTTGTCCTTGTGGTTTACCAATTCCTCGCTGAACAATAATAGACATTCCTTCATAATTTGATATTTAGATATTAAAACAATTCAACATGTTCTATATATAAGTTAATTAAGGCCCCACCTTAAATCAAATGCTCATGTGTAACAAGCCCAAGTCCAGTGTGGGACAATTTCTCTGCTGCTTTGAAACCCTGGTGTGGTGTGTGTGCCCATACAACATGGGGCAATTCCTGGGCTCTTTGCAGACAGTCCCTGAAGATCTGGGCCTTTCCCTTTGTTAGACACTTGCCATGTGATCCGTGTGAAGGACTGGAAAGCCTTGTAACAACATTATTTCAGGAGGATAATAAGTAGCCATCATAAATTCCTTTTTTAATAGTTTATTGCCGGCTGTAATCTATTGATAGTGCCTGTTTTATAGCATGGAGGAAAACAGTTCCTTGTTGGCACTAGTCACTAAAACTGTTTGATAGCTCTGTCCCTTTTTAGTGCCTTCAGAGAAAACCTAGTGGCTCATGAAATGAATCATAAATAGCTGAGTTGAAGTTGAACAAAAGACAGAAAGAGGGAGGAAAAAACAGTCTTGCACTTACTGAAATATGTTTATTTTGGACAATAATCTATTAACTAGTTTAACAAAGATACTTTAAGGCTCAATCCTTCTGTCTTAGCTGGAAGAAAAAGAATTTCCATGATTATTGTATCTTGGGTCTTTACAAAGAGACTGTTTAGCAAAGATTGTTTTTCTTCTAGCTCAGAAATATTACATACAAAACTCTTATGTCCCAGATTTCACCTTTTTTGAAAGAAGAAGCAACACAAACGAATGCTTAGAATTTTCTTACTGTCACTGTCCTGTTGTGTAACACTGGACAATTTATGCAATCTCTTGGGGTAGTATACAATAGTATTTAGAGAGGGCTGAGAAAGAACTGAACGCCCATTGGGTCCCACACAGTTCCAACTAGGCTGCTGTGTAACATCTCTAGAAATTTACATACCTACTATAAATCATTTTACTCTAAGCCCTAAGACCATCACCCTTACGTAAGTTTGTTGAAAATCCAGAAACCCAAGTGTCCCAGTCAATACCAAGCTTTGCTGGATGTGTAGAAGGACTTGCCATCTTTAAGGGCACCGTTGTGTAATTTTGGTAAAATTACAAATAGTCTTTCTCTTTCCCCTCTCCCTCCCCAAGGGCTGATGAATGGAATCCTGAGACTTCAATTTCACACTGAAATATTAATCTAATTTCTTGTCAGTTTTGTCCCTAACCAGCATTTTCCTATGTCATCTATGTGAACAGGGGACTCCTAAGCTCATCTAGAACACACCAGGAAGATCCGACTTCGGACCGAATTTATTTTGGATTAAGTATGTTGCCAGATGCCAGCTTGAAATACAGGACTGAATGATGGAGCCCATTATATATGTAAGAGTGTGACAGAAGTGAGACACCTGAGTTCAATGTCCTCAGTCTCAGAGGCTGAAAATTTTTAAATGAAATCTATGCTTCCCATTTGTCATGAGAATATCTAAGCCACCACCCTTCTTAAGGTGAGCTGCACTGCCAGTGCAAGTGGAGTACAGCTCTGGAGTCTTTATTTTCAGGCATTCAGTTATGCTTCTGGTACCTGCTTCCTGTTCTGCTAATACTTCTAGTTTAATGCTTTTGGTTTTAATTCCTCAGAAGAGGACTCAAAGCCCAAGAACTCCCATGCTTTCCAAGTGATGCTATTTGTGGGGTTGAGCAGTGCTTACTCACTGTGTTAACCTACACTCTTCATTCCACGTAGCTAGAATATGGAATGTCTGTGCTTCTATGGATAAGGCAGATGTAGGTTTGAGCCACCAGTCACTGTGCTAAGGAAATTAAGCCATCCTTCCTACTTCCAGAGAAAACGCTGTAACCTGACTTTTTAGATTTTTTTTTTACTATATAGCTAATGGTAATATTTTCTTCACCTGAGATAACCTCATATTCTGTGTATGTACAATATGATCCAAAGGATATATTAGGCCATATTGCCTGTGCAGGTGAAGACAGTTTCCTACAGATATATCCATCAGGTGCTTAAACAGCAAAAGGCCAGATAGGATTTCAAGTGCTCCCCTGTCCCTAGCACTCTTTGTGAGCCCCTTCTGTGTTCCCATCTTGTAACTGCTTTGGCCCTCTTCTTCCTCTCAGTAGGTGTACATGCACTGTAGAGGAAACCTGGACAATTTAGGCTGAATTTTAAATTTCAGCCTAGACAGACTGGTGCTGCCACTAGTTTCCATCAGCTTTCATTTTCTATTGTGTTGCAGTCTCATGATTTTATGGGGTGAGAATCTGTGATTTTTATTTCCCCCAAGTAGGCTCACATTGCTATAGTTATCCCTGCATTGTTCACTTCAAGATTAGATTTCTCTTGAATCCTCTTTCTGGACACTTGTCCTAAACATCATACATTTCAATCTACCTCTCCACCAAAATACTTTGTGTCTATGATTTACGACTGGCAGTGGTTCTCAGTTTTGTCCTAGGGCCAACGCATAGCACTGGCCTTGTCTGATGATCTGAAATCTTGTCCCAGCTTCTGTCCTCCTGTCACCTCTTGAGTGTTGGCATTGGTTGGCATAGGAAGAAGACCTAGTATCTTTGGGTTTGCTGCAAGGACAAAGAGATGCCTTTCTTTAAAAACTTTTAGTGAAGCATCATGATGGCAGAAATTGCCCTTGTGGTGTGACCTGTGGTAGACTTCTCTGAGAAATGTATGGAGTCTGATCTGTTACAGAATGTGTTGGAAACCTGAGGAGTGGCTAGGGAAATCCAAGCAGAAGTCAATAATGAATATCAGATCACATCTTCATATCTGGCACTTACTCTTTTTTTATTCCCTATATGCTTTTAAGACCTAAGGGCATTAATAAATTAAATAAATACTGCAGTAATCCTGTCTATTATTTGTCAGCAGTCTGAAACTGCAGATGAAAGATGTGATTGATGCCAAAATGAGTATGCAGTGCATATTTGGCCTGGTTTTGCTATGCCAAGAACAAGGCTCATATGAATGAATCCCTGCAGCCACACACAGCCCCAGTGAAACCAACTGGGCAGCTGTTTGCATGCAACAGACCAGAGGGCAAGAGCCACAAGTCCTGATTTGCACACAGTTACACACACATAACTTTGGACTGGTGAATGGTTTCCTTTATTTTTATTACCTCTGCAGCAGAGAGAATTGTCTTCCTTGTTTCATATATGTTCTAAATGCAAAGTTGCTTGTTATCTTTCAGCAGTTGCAGGATCTTGGCCCCCCGCAATAAATTAAACAAATAATTTACTGTATGCCACTGTTCCTTTTTAAGAATTCCAGTCACCTGTGAGCATCTCGTGTAACAGCCCATGTTTTATTAGTGTGTTCTACCTTTCTTTTCACTTGAGTTTCAAAGTCCGCTTGCTAGACAGTCAGCAAATCCCTTTTTTTTGCACTGTCATAGGGCCCCTACAATTTTTAGAACTCCACAGAAATGTCTGTGCATGGAGAATGAGTACAGTTTTGTTTGGTTTTTTGGTTGTTTGTTTTGTTGTCGGTGTTTTTGTTTGCTTTGTTTTGTCCTGTTCTGTTTTCCCTGTGAGATAGTTTACATATTCTGCCACAACATCTTGTCTTTATAGATGGTTCATTCACTTTTTCATTTGATATAAAGTCTTAACCCTTCTCTGTCCAGCTTTTCCTCCTCTCACTGGGACACAGTAGGGCAAGGAAATGCTGTGCAATACTGACACCTGCCAATATCTGTCTGAAGAGCACTAATCAGCTTGCTGTGTTTCCTCATGACCTGACCCTTCTGTAGGGAGAAAAACCCTCTTGACTTAATCAATAGTTTAGGAAGACAGGCAGAAATGTTAGAATCTTCTACTCTTTTCTCCTTTTTTTTTTTCCCTGCAACTGGGGAAAATAAGTGCAGAGAAGTCTTCCAAACCAAAGAGAAATTTAGAATCATGGAAGCTAAATACATATGCACCCAATCATTTTAGTGATATATTACTTCGCCTAATCATTAACCTAAAATATCGTATAAGAATTTGTAATCCATAGTAAATCATTTAGTAAGAATGATTTAAATGTACTTCTGGCTAATGTAAAACAGTCTAGTTTCCACGCTTGGTTGGCTGCCAAACATTGTTTAAGAGAGAGGGAGGGTGTGATCCAAATTGACATAAGTTACAGCAGATATAACGCTCCAATATAGTGGTGGTTTGCAGATTATTGGGTTTAAGAGATAGGAAGAAGATGACGTATTAAGTACTATGAAGATTGCCAGGCCTATTTTGTGCCTTAATTAGGATGCCTTGCAACTCTATGTTTAACTCTTCTCAAAGCCTGCTTGAAAATGCCTTTATGACTAGCTTATCTGCAATGGCATTGGAAAAGTGAAATGCTGGTTGATTTACTTACACAACAGGAAAATAAAGGATGGTAGATACACAAAGTTGCTCTTTTTTGTGTCACAGTGGAGGAGTTAATGTTTAAAAAACAATTGAACCAAGCATGCTCTGTGCTGAATTTCAGAAAGAAACGAGGAGCAGCGAGAGGTGACATGTCAAGTGGATGAGTTGTTGAGGAGGGAGACTGGGAATGGCCTTGGTCTTAAAGAACGACAGTATCTGAAACACAGTAAATGGTAGTAAATGGTGAGGGTATATCCACAAGTTTTTCGGTTTAGATTTTTATTTGAAAGTAAAGGAGAAACCAGGGACATGTAAATACTGATTTTAATGTAGAGAACAGTCCCTCCTGTGAAGTGCTTCCTATTCACTATCTTGTAACAGATATATTATTTCTGCTGTCACAATCAAAATCTTCTGGAAAATGAGGCACTTTTGGATTGACCAGCATTTCATATCTTCTATCTTTTCTTAGACTAAGATTATATCAGCACCACATTGGTGCAAAAAGCTGGGGGGAGGTCTGTTTCATAGACACTGCAACATGATGCAGCACAGCCAAAAAACACTGTGACACTCTTCATAGTCCAGATGTAGCATCATCTACAGGGTGAGCTGTTTGAATATTTACTTAGCTTTTCAAACAGTTTGTTTGGCCCTCCATGCTGCTCCCTCTACATGATTTCCAGTACCTGAGGCAACTAGCTCTAGCCTTGCTGGAACTTCTCGTCTTGTAATGCAGTCACAGAGCCCAGCAATCTGGACAAGATACTTTTGATCTCAGATCCCTCTGAAGCATAGGAAAATGTCTACCTCGTGGTGCGTATCTGCAAATCACCCTGTCACGACTTTGCTCTTTTGTGACGTTTGAGAGCATGTTTCCAGCAGAGGAATGATATGGAAACCAGCTCATTCTGCACAGCCACTATGCAGTTCCTGCAGACATTCCCCCTGTGCCACCCCTCCAATCATCTTTTTAAATTTACATCCTGATCAAATGCGTGTAACTCCTCTGAACACTGTGCAGGGAACAGCCTTTACAAATTCAAGTGTTAATACAACAGAATCAGTGGGTTTACAGAAAAGCAGATTTCAACAACATTGAGAACACTGCAAATGGGATTATGGAAAGCAAGGCTATTCCTTAGGAAGTTCAAAGTATCTGTGTAATTATTATATAGCCCAAATGGCCACAAGTGACTAATGACTTTTGAATTAATACTTTTTGGAGTACTCAGCTATAACACCTTAAAACTATGTGTTTTTAGAGTGTTATTGAGCATTTTCTGACAGTTTTGCTGCTTTTAACAGAGGTACTCAAAAAGCAGATGCATCTAAAATTAGTGTTAGGAGGCAGACAGCAAAGAGGTGAGGAGGCTTGTTAGTATTTTTTCGAGAGTAGGTGATGTTGAAGGGGGAGGGAAGGTTTTGTGCAGCAGGAAACGAGACAGCCAGGCAATTAAAATGAAACTAAGATAAACAGTTTTGAGAGAACTATTTGACCTGTTTGGACCTACTTTCTCCTGCCATTATCACTGAACAGCATCTGTACACCTGGGGGTAACTTACCTTCTGCATGGTGCAGCATCTATTTATGTGGAGCTTTACCCCTCTTGCTTACAGGTCAGAAACCCCCAGCCAGCCTTGCTTGATGTAAGGCTGTTTGTGGCCATGGCTGCAGTAACAGAGCAGAACCCTGGGGAAGACGATGCTAAACGTGACTCCAGCTGCAACATCACGAGTACTACCTGGACATTGGTACGAAGTATTAGTGCAGATCTAAAGGAGAGTACAGCAGAGGATGGCCACCTGCCTTAGTGGCATTTATGTGTCAGGTCAGAACCTCTGGTGGATGTGGGCACTGCTCACATTGCGTGGGGGGAGTCAGCAATGACATTGCTGAGGAGTCAGTCACCTTTGGGGAGGAGTCAGTCACCTTTTCCTCTGCTTTGGGCACTGCACAGGCACCTGACCAGGCCCCTTGCAAAGCTCCTGGCTCACATACATCTTGGAATGTGAACTTGGTGAGGTTTCATGCCACTGTTTCTCTTCCCTCTCTTCTACCCTCTACAGGTGATGATGCAGTACAGCTCTCATCTTGGCTTAGCTAAAACTGGCCAATAGCATCTGATAGGACCTTGAAGGTCAGGAACTAGGCATTGTCTCTGTGACTGTAGACTGATGGTGTCTGCTGGGCATGCCAGCTTTACCTGCAGCAGAAGAGCAGAAATTGTTTCATGCTCTGGTGATTCAGCTCCCTCTAGGAGGATTCAGGGGTTCAGAAGCCTTCTGTCTAGGAGTCAGGGTCTGCAGCTGTCTTCCACACCATTCCCTCAACACAATTTTTCAACAGTTCCTGGCTCAAAAGAAAGCCATCTACATAAGGCACCTTCAAGGTCCCTCTGCCTGAAATTCTTGCCTGTCCTTTTCTGCCATTTCCTTTAATCCTGTGGTTGAACCTGCCATAACCTCTAGCAGCAGAGGATTGTCCTTCCATCCCAGTGCATCCAGAACCTGCCATGCTCCTAAGTGCTTGGTCTGTCCCTGTAGTTTGCACAGCCCCTAGCTGAGGGAGGAAACCCTGCAAAATGGCATTCTGGGCCATAGCTTTTCTTTGGCTGGCTGCAAAAGTCTTATCTGCTCAGCTGACAGCCTTGTTAGCAATGAAAAAATTAACGTGGGAAAGGAGTCGTATCTGCATGTACGTGCACACCACTATTTTGTCTAAACAGCGACACCTCCTGATACCCAGGCTGCAGCTGTCTTAGTGGGTTACTACTCCAATAAAGTTGTTGTTGTTGTTACACACAGTAAATGACCTCCCGAGGGCCACCCTTAACAAGAACCATGTCTGCTCCTGCGTTTCATTCAGTGCCAAGCATGCTGTCAGCACTTAACAGCTATTAATAATAACAGAAGGAATTACAAAGCTTCATGGGATAGAATAAAGCCTGCTTAAAGGCAGTTCTTCGAGGGCTGTCCTACTTTGCTTGTATTCATACATCCAAACTGGATCTATTTAAGATGACAAAGTTAAAATTACCAATGTAATGTAATTCCAAGTTTGAAGCCTTGCCAACCATTAACTGCTAAGACTATTTCCATAAACAAAGAGCACTTTCTAAAGGAACATTCACTTCAGCTTTTAACTGTGATTTCCTGGGGGAAACAGTTGTGTTGGTGAAAATTCAAATATGCAGTTTATTCCTACGTTAATTAAAAAGTGTATATAAAAACAGAGAAGATTTCTGTTTCGGGCATTTTCTGGCAGCTATTTGATTAAAACTGGCTTGAAGCATTCATCATATTCTTCAGGTCCTATAGCTGGCTGGCAAATAACAACAAATACCTGATACGAAGGTAATTATTTTTCAGATGTATTAGGCCAGCCTGGTGTAACTGTGGGCAAGTAACATTATTTTAATTGGTTGCACCAATGGAACCATGACTGAATTTATTCCAATTTTGCAGATAATGAACATCTTAGAAGTTTCTATAGAGGGCTGAAAAAACATATTCATATATGAACATGAAAAGCAGTGTGTCATTTGTCAGTTTTGAAATAGATGGATTTCTCTCCGTTTTCCATGGCAGGTCAGGCAGTTTATTCTCACCATGGCCAGAGGAAAGAGAGCTGGGTAACATAGTATTCTGCTGTTAAAGGGTGCCAAATTAGGATTAGGTGGCTCTTTAGTAAATAAAAGATGAAAAATTCAGCTGCAAGATACAAGTTATGAAATATTTTGTATCTATTATTATTATTATTATAAAATGTATTGTGACTCCAATTACATGAGCAATGAACATAATTTATTCTCTCATAATGAACGATGAACAATAACATCAACTTCTGAAAAATACCAATGGATACTTTTTCCTAGTATTTCCACTCTTGCTTTTCAGTCTTCAGGGACTTAATACAGACCTGTGTCAACAGGCTAAATCAAGATGTGAGCATTTTAGGCATGTCCGCATGTGATTATCAATTACATGCAATCATACAACCCAAGATGTTCTAAGTGGGCTCATGACACGACTCTGCAATCACACACTTTCTTCTGACCTCATTGCTTGTGTATTTAACTTGACTAAAATATGTGTCCAGCGTGGCAGAGAAGAATACAAGTAGAGATCCTGTGCTGTGTTCAGGAACCTGCTACAATCTCTATGCCCTTGACAGGGAGTTCTTCAGGCTAGCCTACTTATCTTATATTTTCACATAGATTTTCATACACTATCGAAACAATAGCAAAAATAATAGCCAGAGGGAAAGGGTTATAGTCAGTTCTGTTTGCTGGATGTATAAAAGCACACGATGAATCTGGCAACCATAACATTTTTGTTAGTTGTTTTATGGGGTCTAAGGAAAATCTGATTTATGTTGCTCTGTGACAGTTTAATGGTGTTGCTCATTATGAAAAATTGGGGGACCTAATGCTCCCAGCACCAATATAAGCAACTAAGTGCCAGATAAAATGAGCCTGAATTCATTAAGTTACACCTGCACCAACAATGCTTATGCTGATGTTCATTCTGAGCTGATGATATTACAAGCGAATTATTATCCAGTTAGATCACAAACACAGCTTTGATTATGATGGCATGTTTATTCACATTAAGCTTTCACTACTTGTTTGGAAGAAGGAACATAGTTTTGCAGCTCATTTGGATTTTTTTTTCCTAAACAGATGGAGGAGAGGTTGTTTTTTGTGAAAATAACAGGAAGGTAACATAAAATACTTGAACATGTAAAGTAAAAAAAAAAAACCATCTCAGTAATGCTACCCTGTGGGTCACCACCTCTTGGTCTGTGTGGCTAAGTAAACATTAAAGATTAACACATTTGTTGCTTGATTTTGATTAACTGTCAAGAGCAACACACAGAACATGGGCTGAGAAGGCAAAGGCATTTAAAAAGGTATCATAATGCATAAAAGGAGTTTATTTTTTCCCCCCATAACCATTACCTGGTTTGCTCTTTTCTGCCATGTTGAGTCTTTCTTTCTCTTCTTGAGTTTTTCCTACCTTCCATTAAAAGTAAGGCCAAATCCTAACTAATTCTAACATGGGGTTTGAACAATTTATGAAAGGGCTTGTGCAGTTGCCTACCACAGCAGGAGCCATGCAAATCTTTTCCACTTTGATGCTCCCAGTGCTGCAGTCTCTCATCAACTGGCACATTAGTCCAGTTCCCACTGCCACAGCCCTACAGAAGGTGATTTTAAACAAGTCATTCTACTCTGTGCATGTGTGTGCTGGGTTCATGTGTATCTATGTTTGCTCCTGTGGCAGCACAGTGCTGTCTACAGGTGTGCTGATCAGCCCCTGTCCAGTCAGTGTGGCGGGCAGGAGGACAAATCACCTGTCTGTCTGCAAAAGACCAAAACAACATAGAAAACTCTACAACAGCGCAGTGTTGGCACATTGCAAAACACTCAAGTACCTCTGATTTGAGGGCAAAATCTCAAAAGGGAAGTGGAATATTAAAATAATAACAATAACAACAATAATAACAATAATAACAACAATGTCTTATTTGAACAGATACAGTAAAAATAATATTTATTGTCTCTTAATATTTTATCAAGATTAATATGACCCCTGTATTGATGGATTATATACATATATTTACAATAATTTGTCTCTTTCTGTACATTTTTGTGAAAGATTTTGCAGGGAACTTCTGTTTTGTGGCAACAAAATCCTACAGCACTTCTACAGTTCAGAAGAGATTAATTTTTGCTGAAGTCTTAGTTTATTTTCTTCCCTCCCTTAAGAGCGTATAAGCAGAGTGAGGCTGAATGGTTATCTAATGCATGTGTGTTTTGAAAATGATAATGAAACTGTTTTCATGATGCATGTTCTGTGGTAACTGCTGTCCTGTTATACATAAATGCAGAAATGGTGAAAACAAATGGTGACAAACAAAAACAGCAAAGAGGTGCAAATCACAGCCTTCTCAAACTGCCAGCTTTTGCCAGGCCTCTGTGTGAGGCAAAGCTCTGTCAGCTGACCACAGGGATGTGTGGCAGGTGCCTGCAGACAAAAGGCAATGTGACAAGTCAATGCTGCCTTGAATGCCAGTGTTGACTGCTTCTGGCTGGGTTTGGGTTGCAGAGCAGCAGAAAAACAAGAAGAGTACCCCAAGCAGTGCCCATTAACATGGAAGCTACCACCGGTTTCACGGTTAGAAGTTTAAAATGTACACTTCTTTGGTTTGGGTTGGATTGTTTGTTTGTCAGTTGGTGTTGGAAGTCATGTACTCGGGCTGTTCAGTATTTACCGTTCAGTATTTCTTTAGGTATGTCTTCAGCTGACAGAGCATGAAGCTCTACCTCAGAGCTCAGCTCTTAAGCAGACTCACTGAACTGTAAGTAAAGTGGATGCTGCAGCTATGCAAAACATGAAATTATTGGGTCGTCTACCCAGGGCTGTTAAATAACATGCTAAGAAGCAAGCACAGCATCTTACATATAGAGTGACGATTCATCTGCAAAAATAAACAAACAAAATAAAATCTGACAAGACATAACCCAAACAGGAGAGCAATAATCTCATCCTAGGATTTTATAAAAGAAGTACAACAGCTGCTCTGCTAGAGCATGTCCCGTGGTGTTTGCTAAATAGCATGTGTGGATATAATCAATTGCTCATTAGAGATGCCACACACGACACAGATACAAACAGTCATGCCATTACTGATTTACCCTTGACCCCGTGCTGTTATAAGGAATGAGGTACAAGACCACAAGAGCTAGAGAGTAATTTTTCCTGTTCCCTGTGGGAAAACTTCTTCACCACTTGCAATTATTGTTCAGGAAGGCACAAGCCTGCTACATCTCAGACTTAGACTACATGTACCTTTGGAGGTGTTGACTCTATACTGTGAGATCTCTCAAAGTAACCTCCATCAGTACTGGGAAAGGCTCTCCCACGAGCTCACTGCAGTCAGGAAGCTGAGAGAAGCCTCTCTGCTGTACCTCCTGCAACTGCTGCAAGTCATCCCATGTCTGTAGGGCAACAAGTGTCTCTAAATCAGGTGCTTTTGAAGAGACTCCCTACATTCTCCACCTGCTCTGTGAGGCTTTTCATCACATCACAGGTGTGAGATGAATAATTTCTATTGATTAAGCTGTACCAGAAAATATGTCATAGGAGAACAAGGTGTATTTCAGCTGCTAATCTGCATCCAGTCCACAGGAGTAAGTCTGATACAAACCTCTCCAACATGCAGTGCATGTGGAGACCGGGTTCTCTGCATCTGCAGTTTCCCTTTCAGACCCGCTCCCTCTGAGCAGCGCTGCTCAGCTCATGCAGGCACAGCCCATGACATCCCACCTGGCTCTGCTGTGTGCTTCTCTGAGAGACACACTGATTCACGCTAGGGATGGAGCAGCAACAGCGACGTTCAGCACGTCCTGTTGATGTCTATTCACCCTGACAGCTAAAGTGGTGCCAATAATGATACTTGCAGCAGGCACGAATTATGGTAGGTGCTGTATACAAACAGCATGCCCTAGTTCTTCGCAAATGACCCTTGGACTCCTCCCTGCTCCTTCATGCAGACAGAAGCCTGTCCCATTAGGTCACAGCGGTGAGGACGAGGAGACGGGGGTGCATGTGAGTGCACTGTGCAGTCCTTCCAAATGTCTCCACTCCTGCTGTGAGAGCGGGGATGGGTACCCTGTTCTTTGGCGATTTCACTGGGTCTTTCACCACGAGTATTTTTTTTTCTTGAATAAGCCAACCCTCGGTTGTGAGAGAGCACAGGACACTTTTCATCTCTAGTATTCGTAGCAAAAGACAAAAGCTTCGGCTCCCCGGGCTCAAACGCCGGGTGTCTCACAACGAAGGCCCGCTTACAAAGTGTCGGCTCTGCACTTCTGACACCGGTCGAGTCAGTGGGGGAACAGATCTCCTTGAACCCACACAGTTTTAACCCGGGCGGGTGAGGAGAGCAGGGGACTGGCGGCGCCTGCGGAGCTGCCGCGCTGGCACAGGATCTCCACGGCCGCGGCTGCGCCCGGGCAGCCCCGGCGCCCTCTGGCGCTGCCGGCGCGGCGAGACAGCCGGGCACACACCGCTCCGCCCGGGGGGAGCCCCTCGGCCGTGGTCCAGCTGGGACACGGCCCCGCGGGAGCGGGGGCTCGGGCTCCACGCGGGATGGAGGCTGCAGCATCCTCCCTGCGGGGAGGGGCCGCCGCGCTGAGGGCCTGCCGTGTGCGTCACTAGGGCTCTCTGGAGAGGAACGAGCCCTACTTACAGGTTTATTTCTTTTCCCGGAGACCCAGATTTCCTAAATCCCGATTCAGTTTAAAAATAGCTCTTCGAAGGATTTCAGCGCCCCCGCCCGTGCGTGGCCTGCGCTGGGGAGCATCACTCGCGCGGGAGCACCCTTGTCAGGAACGGGAACAGCTGGTGAAATTCGGCTGCTACGGGAAAGCGCTGCTAAAGCACAGCAAACCGAACCGTGCCTGGTGTACTCCCGTACTCACTCGCAGATAAGGCAGCGCCGGTGTTAAAAAGCAGACTTCGGATTTAATCTGAGAAGAAATTCGCACGCTGCAGCATGTGGCATTCAGTGTCTGGAAATAGCTCCTTGATCTTAGAGAAGCTCTGTGCGGAGTTTTTACTGAAATGAATAGATCATGCTCAGTTTCATATCAAAAGACGTGGCTCCACTGGTTTTATATGTTAATCAGTTTATAATCAAAATCTTATAAATAGAGTTATACTAGGAAAAATCCCAAGAACCCATGCAGGGTTACATAGCTGAAAATACCTACGACATTCTGCCACTATGACTAGAATGCAAGACACCTTAAACTATTAAAACCCCAGTATTCTGCAGGTCTGCCTTAGCATTGCAGGCAATGTGGAAGAATGCAATTTTGCTTAAAGAGCGCCATCTTAAATTAAAAGTGGATTGAACAAAATCTCAAATACAGTCTTCCAGGTGCTTTGTGGAGTTACACCAGTATAATCTAGGGTTGTGACAGTTCACCTTGGTTGAAGACTTGGCCAAAAAGGTTTGTTCTTTCACTCATCATAGTGCAGAAAGAATTCTTAATGCTAAGAAGTGAATTCATGTGATGGTTACATCCTAGTAAAAAACAAAAAACCCAGACCCAAAATCCAAACAAACAAAGGAAACACACATGCCCCAACAACCCCCCAAACCCTAAAGTTAAAAAGACTGTTAAAACAGAAAAAAAAGCATGAAAGTAGAAGGTAGAAGGAAGAGAAGGAAGAAAAAGCCGTTATAGAACTTGTTTCTGTTCTTAAAATTGATGATCAGCACTCAGTACAGCAAGGAAATGTCATCACCCTGGAGTGTTGAGCATGAAAAGACTCCCACAGAATTCAGGCAGAATTCATCTGATGGGTCAAGATCATTTCAATATGTTGCTATTTAAACTTAATATTCAATCTTGTTATTAATCTTCTCTTTAAAGGGCTCTTTCAATTCTTTTCAATGAATACAGTGTCCCTAGAAGTAAACTTTAAAATCAATATGGAGTCTACAGTGCAACCTTCTGAGTTTTCTTATATTTACTCTGCCAGTATGATTTGATATAATAAAAATAAAGATATGATTACCTCATGAAACTTATGGTGGGGGGTGGGGGGGGGGGGGGGGAGCGAGGAGGGAAGAGAAGCAGGAAAAAGCTATGGTGTCTGACTGAAGGAATTTTCTTGTTGTGGGGGAGGGTGACTGGGCAGAAATTTTGACCCTAGTCCTGCAATTGGATCCATCAAGCTTGACCTCTGTGCTACTGCAGTGCTTACTGGAGTCAGCAGAACTAAGTGCTAAGTGCAGGGCTCTGTCCATGTGGAACTAACTGGGGATTTGGGACCTTCCAGTTTCCTGCTGTGGAGGGAGGATGAGTTCACCTCTGTGTAAATTCAGAAAAGGAGCAAGACACTTCCATAAGAGAAACTTGCATTTATTTTTAGATCTTCTGTTCTCTCACTCAATCCCACAGAGGTCATGCTGAACACAGCATGCCTCCCCTTCTCCAACTACATGTGCCTCCCCTCTCCAAATACCTGCTAGCACCAGGCCATTGCTGCTGAAAAACAGTGTGTCCCATATTTCTATAATGACAAAAACCTCACAAAAAGTTTGCAGTCACTGTTCAGTAGCTGCTGCTGCAGTTGCTAATCCAGCTTTGAGTCTGTTTAAATGTTATGTCCTAAATATGACCTCTGCCAATGTCTTGTCCATCAGTGTGGAGCACAGAGGTTGTTTTGTGACCCCCACAAATGCTTTGTTCCTTGGCAACCTCTAAGTATACAGGACAAGGAGGTGTGCACCTGCAGGTCCATGCAGCTGGACAATGTTCTGAATGCACATCGCCATCCAGAGTTATGTCTTCTGATTGCTAGAGGAGCTGCAAGGAAACTCCGAGACTTCCAGCTGTCAGGTACATCAGGTTGGTGTGAAACTGTCTGTGCTCAAATGCCAAACTTCTCCAGCCCCTAGGAATAGGATCAATCACAAATGGATGACATCTGGCAAGAGCTGAGACAGCTGTTGACAAGTGTTGACAAGTAAGAGAAAGTTGATGCCTTCCACAATGGACACCTGCTTTGAGCTGTGCCAGGCCAGCAGACTGACCCGCAGGCACAACAGCAGTGCACCGCTTGGTTACTCTGGACAGTGACCATTGCCCTCTGGAGTGTTTTGTGTGGTGCCCACTCCAGCAGGTGAGAGCTAAGATCTGCTTTTTGTTTGAGCCCTCTGAGGGAGAAAGCAAACCTAATGGGATCATCATAGGGAAATACTGGCTTGTCCAGCTCTGCCGTACTTCCAGGCACATTCAAAAGCAGAAGCTGAAATACATGTGGAAAAACAAAATAAAAATGTAGGGACTCACAGCATTGTCATTTCTCTGGGGTTTAAAAAGCTCCTGAGCAAAGCTTTTTTGGATCTTCATTCTGGATTACAAAATTTTGGAGCTAATACACTTCATCCTTTGTTAAATACAGCTGTAAATGCATTTCACAGAATCACAGAATACTGTTAATTGGAAGGGGCCCACAAGGATCATCAAGCCCAAATCTTAAGTGAATGGCCCATACAGGGATCAAACCCACAATCTTGGGTTGTTCAGCAACACCATTCTCTGAACAAATGAGCTAATCTCAAATTGTTGTGGATTCAATGCATGGAACCAACCTGAACTTGAGCAAGAACGTTCACCACAGCCCACAGTTGTCTAGATACACTGGGGGCAGCCAAGATACACTGCAGCCTGGGTTGTGTGCCTAAGACCCACATTCAAATAAAAAAGGACCTCAGAGGTGTTCCACCACAGCCCTCCCAGAGAGTGGGGGTGCAGCAGCTGTGACACTCAAAGTCCTTAACAGTGCTAGGATCACACACCCGTGTCGAGGCTTCAGAAAGATGCCATTTTCTTTAGTGACATTAACCTAGTAGTTATTAGGACTCCTGGTGGGAGACCATACTTTGCCTCCCATCAGGCAGGGAAGGGAACTGAATTTAACATATGCAGGATCTCTTAGAGATCTATGTAAAACTGGGCAGAAGTCACTATTTGTTTTCTCTGTTCTGAGATGCTCTGGCTCAAGCAGGGTTGTGCAACAGGACTGGGTTGTACAGGTAAACCAAGCAGAGGAAGTCTAATATGTAGACTGGACTTATTAATGAGTAAGCTAGTCTAAAGAATCAGACAAAATTAAGACATAATATGCACTTTCATGGATCAGACACTTGAGCACTTTCGAAGTTTCCCAAGCAATCAAGAACGAAAATACATCAAGAAAAAATCAAGTGTTTTCTAAAGATGCTGAATGTCCACGAACAATCACGATCTTCCACAAACATCTTGTGCATTCACAGTTCACACTGGTTTCAGCAAGCCTGAAAATTAAACTTCTTGTTGGGGAATCCTAATATGGATTTAGATCCTTGATTTTAATAGTTTTTCTACTAATAGTTTTGCTATTAAATAATTAATAGCTCTGCTATTAAGATGCATCACAAAGGGCTAATGAACTTTGACAGAGAAAAAGGAAGGGATCAGTTAAGTATCTTCAGTGATACTGAACTGTGTGTCAATACCAAGATCTCGCTCACACTGTCTTATCACACAAGTGTTTAAAGAAAAGATTTTTTCTTGGATTCTTGCTGGCATCTCTTAGGATTGTTGTCTCTTGTCTGTGATGATTTTATGAAGACAGAGGGTATATTTCCTCATAACGTGGAGGGGACAAGTTATTAAGGGCATAGTCTTCCAGCAGTCCTTCTGGCTCATCAGAACTGTCTTCTGACCTGAAAAGAGGAAGAGGAGCAGATGCAAAAAGAATTTACCAAACACAGAGCATGCAAGTAATTTCAGTGCTTCGTCCTGCCAGCCTTATCTGGGCAAAGTACTCCCTGGCTTCTCGATAAAATGCTATGAGATGAAGTTTTACTGAGATTCAGCTGTTTCCTGTGTTTTTTCCACGAAGTTTAAAAGTGTCAGGAGGTGACCTTTGTCTTCACCCTGCCTATGCCTGTCACCCATATTGCTGAGGACAATGGGTCAGTCAGCAGTTTTTCAAACAGATTTTGATAAATGAACTAACAGTGACTTGTTCTGTAGAAAGGATATAATTATGAGTAATTCCTATCATTACAATATTTTTTTCCTTAGAGGAAAGAACTATATAAAATTATTTCGTGTACAATTTGAGCAGCTCCAAACTGCTGTGCAACATCAGAGATCTTGTTTATGCCTCAAAACTATGAAAAGAGGAAGGGCTGGAAGGTTGTTACAGTGGGAGAGGATATACAGTGGGACCAGGCATATTCAGGAGGGACAGCATTTGGTACCAGACTGATTCTTGCATTGTTGCAGAAATGCTGTTTGTGCGCTGACTCATGTGCTGTGATTGTGTTTGAGTAGAAGCCTCTGGCTGTACACATAATAACCTAAAGGTGGTAAGATAAGCATAAAAAAACCTCCACAAACAGGAGCATATATATCTTAAAAAGTAACAAGACATTTAGTTGACTGAAAATTGAAAGGCATTTATAAGTGAATTTAAATTGCATAAAAACACTTTCCAGGAAAAGTATGTTTCCTTACTCAAGAAAAATTCCTAACAAAGACAAAAAAAGTCTGAGGAAGGATAATACCCTAAACTAGCTGTAGCTTCCTATGAAACCATACATAGTACTTAAAATATTCAGAAGCCTGTGTCTAAACATACTAAGGCATTTCAGAAGATGTACCTCTGATTCCTGGTATTCTCTGCAGGATAAGTAGAGCAGTTCTCATCTCCAGTAAAAGCCAGGTTATCCAGGGCGTAGGCAGGGCAGAAGTGAGGAGAACCCGGGCTGAGAACCAGCGAGGTGCTGGGGGAAACGGCACCGCAGCAGCTGAGCGCTGGGTGAAGGCAGCCAGGACTCACAGCAGCGCCTTCCTGGGATGGGTACGGTGGAGGGATGTACTGCACCACTGTGGCACCGTGGAAAGTTATAGGCTGGTTAATGCCGGTGAAGACAAAGGACTGTCCGCTTGCAGTCTGGTCAAGTTCCGACGTATTTTCCTCTCTTTCTTTACAGGGCTTGCACGTAAGCATGTTAAATTTACAAACAGCAATCAGAATAAAAGTCACCCCAACAGACAGCAGAATAGGCCCTAGTAACTGAGTCCACTCCAGGTGAGTAATGCCATCATATTTTATCCATCCCATCACAGTGAAAGTGATCCCCACCAGTCCCAAAAACACACCTGAAAAGAGCAGGGTGGTGCCAGCTTTATCCCCATCTGACACCAGGGCATCAGATCTGTTTGGCTGATAAGGAGTGACAGAAAAGACATTCAAGGAGAAATCTTCTACATTGTTGTTGTTTTGCTCCATTACTGAGTATCTTCTCCCTCAGGAGAAAGGGGGCTTGTAAAGGACTTGGCAGAGCATTTAAAGTCGAAGGTTCAGGTTAGTTATACAAGAACTTTGTGTGTGTATGGTTAACAGAGTCCATCATGTGAAAGAATAAACTTTGTTTGGAAGAATAAAGGTCTGGGAAGTGAAGCCTGAAGCCATCACTAAAGATTTCTTGAATTACCACCATCACTTCCGAAATGGCTTCACCCCCGCATGGCTGCCTGTCTCTTTGTGTTTCTTCTTCTTTAATTTAGCACCCATGATACTGTGCCCATTCTGGATAGAAGAAAAAGCAATCTGGAGCTATCACAGCTTTTCTTTGGCCCCAGCTAGCTGATGCATCTAACATATGGACAGCATATGTTTAGTCAACAGCGGTGAGGAGATCCTTGCTCTCCACTTCCTGCTCCATTTTCTGCAGGAAAATTCCACATGGCCATTGCTAGGAATGCTTTTCCATGCTCTGAAGCATGACACCTATAGTCATGCCTGGACCTCTGTTGCAGCTCATTTTGCAGTTCATGGTTCAAAAAAATATCAAAGTAGGCCTTCTGATATTTTTCTGGGACAACCACTAGGTGAGCAGGAGGGTAAGTGGCAACAGGATGGTGAGCACTGACCAGCCTGGGAGAGCTGTTGGCTGTGGGAGAAACATTATTTCAGACCAGCCAAAGCTTTCTAGCTGGTTGAAGGTAGCATAATTACCCTGTAATTTTCCCTTAATTGTGGGCATTTTTTGTTGTGGGGTTTCCACATCTTCTTTAAGATTTATACAGAATAATGCCCAAATACCCTGAATTGCATATCACTGCAGGAATGAGAAAGCACCTCCTGTAATGCTAAACTTGACAGAGCGAGGAATCTTATCCTGTACTCAAAAGTACCTTCTCCATATCACAATGAATTGTTCTGCTGAACTTACGTCTCATATATTAAACAGACTATTAAACAGATTATTGAATTTTGAGCTTTTCTGTTTCCTAACAGTTTCAGGCTAAAGTAATTGCTGTTGGAGTGTTCTGGTGGAATGTTTTTGTATAATTCCTTAAGGAGGAAAAATCTCCAACTACTGTGTCTGTTTTGACTACCATGGCAGGGTACTACACACAGGATAGTCATTACTGCTCAGGCAGTAGAACACATAATGCTATTTCCTGCTACCAGCAGCTCTGGGGAAGCAAGCTTATCCTGAGATTTATAAGATTAAAAATAGCTCTAGAACTAGAAAATTCACCTTTCAGACAGCTTCTTCAAAGTCAGTAAAAGTGCCTTTAGTCTACTGTGCATTCACATCACACAGTGTGACAACAGGTCTCTTCTGGAAAGGGCTACTCACCAAATTTGGCACCTTCAGAACTGATGCTGAATGCAATTGCAGATCTTTCTCATTTTTTAGCACATAGACCTTGAGGAATATTAGTGCTGGATTCCTTAAAAAAACAGCTGTGAAGTTTCCAAACTCAGCATTATTAAGTCGCTCCTATTACCCAGGGTGTCAACAAATTTTCTGACAAATACACTCAAGATCAGCCTATCCCACAATACTAAGTCTGGTCAGGATTCTCTGCACCTCTTGAGCAAAGAGATCAGTCTTGCAATGCAGTGGTTTTGTATGATGACAACTAAACTAGAAAGTGCTGAAATACTAGATAAACTGTCCTTGTACTGGTAATTATAGCCAAAGTCTAAGTTACCTTCAACCTTACATTTCTTAAACTTGCTGGAATGAACTGTTATGCTCATTACAAGTCAGGTTTTTCCATACCATGAATCATTCTTGCCACTGCTGAATCTTTCAGGCCTTCCAACATCCTTTTAAAAGCAGCAGTATATTATAAGAACTGTCTAGCTAATAGTTTATACAGATGTAGTGTCACCTTTGCTCCTTTCAGTCATTCAAGAACTCTGCAACTGCTATTTGCAATGGGATCATGCTGGAGCACTTCCTCAATCCTATGGAATGGTCCTTAGACCCTGCCAGGAACAGTATTTTCCAAGTTGTGTTGTGTCATCCTGTGGCTGTCTCTTTGCCTCTGGTCTAGGACATGACTTTATGATTGTTGAGCAAGTGCACAGCAGCGCTGGAGAACACAGGCTTCTTTTATTCTTTCCAAAGCTACATGCCACTTGAACTTTTAAAACAGGATGGAAAATACTCTTCATTTGGTGTGCTAGGATCTACATTAAAATTACTCCTTTCCCTGTAAACTGTCCCCTCTTTGTAAGACAGTTTCCTCTATGCCTCCCCATATTTCTCCAATTATTTGCCCAGAGAGTGGTAATGCTGCCATCAGGCAGCTGTCAAGGTCTTAAGAGATTACTGGATCACACTGATTTTTTTAAGACCATTGGCTTTTCTTTGCCAATAAGTGTATGTTTTGGGGACTCACTTAAAAATGCTGATTTACTAAATACATCCCTTTTACCTGGTATGACTCCTAAGCAAAAGAGTTTTGTGAAAACAAGGAAAATTGGTCAGAGTGAGGTTTTTCAGAATGAGTACTGTTTTCAAATCTCACTACAGTTTTGTTCTCATCTGGTTCAGATCTTACCCTTGAACACAAGCATGGCTTTACTTTCTGTTCCTGCACCTAATTTTCCACTATCAATGCAGACCTGCCCTGCAGTGCTTGCTGCTGGAAGCAGGTGCTCTGCACCCCCTCAGTTCTCTAACCTGTTTCAAGAGTCATCCTCGTGAACACTGACCATCACTTAGGTGTGTAAGTAAGGCCATCACTTAACCCTTTTTTCTTCTCCTTATGTTACCTATTTTTATATAGTTGTTCACATTATCAGCCTGTTGTAGTAAGGTTTTATTTTCTTACAAGCCAGTAACATAAGCAGGGACTTAGTCAAAGAACACACAAAAGAAGCTGCACAACACACAGTATTGCACATTGATAACCTTTAAAATGAGTAAGTACAAATTATCACTCCATAGTGAAACATTCAATTGTATGGAGATTAAGGAGCCAATGATTTGACTTAGTGGGACCGTTTCCTAGAGAAAGGTAACTGCACATGGCATCTTTAGTGGAAAACATGAATTATGCGTGTAAGAGCAGTACATGAAGAACCACTGTGAGTGGGCCTTTCACCCCTGAATTACTGCACTGCCAGCCTCAAAGCATAAATAAATTGTGAGGAGCAGGTTCAGCCAGCTGCCCACAACTGCATTTACCAGCAAGGTGGCTTTATATGCTCCAGGGCATGTTGTGTTGTTAGCAGGCACACCAAAATGAAGGTATTTCCATGCCTAATTGTTCAGATGCATGTGTGATAGAGGGAGGAGCGCTGATCTAGATGAAGTCTGGCACGTTCACCGCAGAAATGTGGAGGTATTGGCCCTACAAGTTATGACTCTGAAGAGATAGAATGGAAAAGGGGTAAATAAATGGATACAGCAACACAAACCACAAAGGGCAAGGATGGGGTGGGTGCAATCCAGCAAGTGCTGCTATCCCAAAAACATAGCAACATTGCAAAGACCTGTGCAATCTCAGTTTTTCAGATGAGTTAACTGTTCATTTTTTAGCTGCTGGTGATGCAAGACGAAAGACTTTTCCTAGAGAAAAGGCATTCATTTATGTTTTTGTTGATCCCTCTCATATCCAAAGGATTGCAGTGCTGCAATTAGAAGCAGAGCAATGTCAGTGGAGGCAGCAAGGAAGAGAGACCTTAACTTCACTTAGAGAGGGCAGGCAACCCTTACCTCCCACTTTGCCTGTTTAAGTAAGTGTGAATCAGTAACCAACTTGATTTGTTCCCTAGCATTTGTATGTCAAACACTTAAGCTAACCTTAGGGCAGAAAGTGGGTTATAGCACCATTAGTGGGACAGTAAAGTATCTCACTTCCTCAATAAAAATGCTATTCCGTATTATTTTAAGCTACTTTTATAGTTTTACGAGGTGTTGCTTCCTTTCTAATACAGACATTTCACTCCTACTCTCCACATCAAAAATTCCTCCCTCTAATGCCGTTCACCCAGTGGCAGCCTTCAGTGGTGAAGGCAGACCTGCTAGCCTCTTACTTACATTTTGACCTTGCTGCAACAGATTCAACAACACAGTAGGCAAATACTGTTGCACTGGCTATGTTAACTCCTTCAGTGCTGAGCAGTTTATGGACACGCACCCAGCACATCCACTGAGTTTTCAAGTAATGATTTTCTAAGCCAAAAATAGAAGATGCTAATACAGCTGTAAACTGATCTATTGCCTGAGCATCTTCTCAAAACTATACAGAGATAAATTCTGTTTTCAATCTTTGTTTTCAGGGGTAACACCTATCCTTCCCAGGAAACTCAGGTGCTGAGTCTGAAGTCAGGTCAGCAACTTCCCAAACCACGGTTTCTGTGAGGACTGCTTTTTCAGAAGTAAAGTGATCCACACTGAAGACACTCTGCAGTAGATGATCAAAACACAATAACCTTGAAGGAAAACAAGACTATGTCTCTGTCACAGAGGACTCAGATGAGTCAAAGTATTCTGCTTGATTTGTCTGGTCTCTTGGGTACATCTTGGGAACAACCAACTGAGCAAATTGAAGGCAGCAGAAAAGGTTAATACTTTTGCAGTTTGCCACCAGATGCAACTGCTTTTTTTTTTTTTTTTTAAAGATGGTGAAATATTTCCAGATTTGTTTAAACACTTTCTGATATTTAGTCTTCTCAGAAAATGAGTGTTCCAGATAACAGCATAAAGCTAATATGGGTCTTTGTTGCATGGGATCTTTCAGGTAAAATACCCCAGCTTCTGTTCTTGTTATGTAATAGAAGGGTAAGTTGAGAGAGAAACAGGCTCCTTAGACATGTGCAAAGATTTGTATGCATGAATCAAGCACAGCAGTGGGCCCCACTGTTTAAATAGTAGAAGCAAAAGCTAAAAAAAATAATCACAAAGATGGCAAACTATAGCTTGTATTGCAGATTGCATACAAGGAGCAACATCCTTGAAAAACTCACTAGGTAAAAAACATTTGAGAGAAAAGAGGACAAAATCCCTACTGGCTTTTGTGGATTCCCTTTCTTCATACAGACATTTCCCACGGCTGAGTCATGCCAGTTTAATCAGCTCCCACCTACTAAATCCCCCTCTGTGCCGTGTTTGCTCATTACTCTGCGTGCATAAGCCCCTCAGCTCTATTGCTGGCTAAATATACCTCCCTCGCTGGCTGGTTTGTTTTTGTGTGGCTGCACAAAGAGCTGTCCTAGCATGACTGAGGGAGCGACACGGAACTGAAAATAAATGGCAAATACAGGAGCTCCTGAACATCTCTCTAAAGCACTCAGCAGGTGACAGGCACATTCACAGAAAGGTGACACAAGGCAATCACCTTTCCCTAGGCACAGGAGGGAATTTAGGTTCTTAATTCATAGTTTGGCATTCTGTTACAGTCAAGTTCTCTGAAAGTCAGAGTGGTAGATGACAAGTTAAGCTGTAACTGAGGTCCCAAAGCACACAGGTGTTCAGAGACTCAGCTGAACAAGACAGTGGTCTCTTGCAAAAAGTTTTAATGCTGGCAGGTTCACCAGGCTGAACTTAGCCCAAAGAGTAGCTCTGCCACTTCTATTTCCTGAGCACAGAATCAGGTCTGTTTTTCTCAAACAGCATTCGAAGCAAGTCATAAAATGTCAAAGATCAGCAGCAACTCAGTTCCTCCTAATTATCTTTACCTACTACAAGCTAATCCTTCAGTTTGGGAACAGGTACAAACAAACACAAAATAGAACTACAAGCTCCATCCTGAAGGCAGGGCACTACCAGTACCCTGGGGCTGCAGCGGGACGGCAGAGGTGAGGGTTGTATTTCTGAAGGGTCTGTCAAGTGCTGTGTCAGTTAAAAACATCTGTTGCATGGCTTTCCATGAAACTGCCTCTCCTGCATCTGCTGATAAGTAATGTCTGCACCTCAAAGATACCATTGCTTTGTGGTGCTCACTCTCACACAACAAGCACTCCCTGTATAATCCACCAATGATGATATAAAACAGCAGAATAATCCCCCTGAAACCAGTCATTACCACAGTTCAGCTGCTAGCCTATTAACTATCCTCAGGGCTCCCTTTGGGCTCTTAACTGCAGCTAAAACTGATTTTCATAGGGATTATACTTACATAAGGACCAGAAATAGTCTAAATATGGAGTGTTTGTTACCAGGCAGACCAAAAGGTAACCACTGAAGTTCTTCACAGCATCTTTGGTACCAGTCTTAACATCCCTAACTGGTGAATGCTCTCAGAGTACTTGTTAAGGCAGTAACTTTGCAAACAAGTATTTTCCACAAAAGTCATGCAAAAAATAGAAATAAAAACACTTCCTAATTATTTCTTTTTTTGAAGCTCCAAACAGATTTAATTAAAATAATCAAAAAAGTTGGTTTCTACTTAGTGCCTTCATTATAAAAAGAACAGCTATGAATAGAAACTGAAGCTGTAACAGAACAAGATGAACGTTTAATGTTCTTGCAGTGAAATCCCTTCAGAATACTTTAGCAGAGGCCCAGCATTACCTAGTATTTCTTGAAATCCAAGTTCATTGTTTATTCTTCCTGATGAAAAATTAGACACAGCCAACATTATTGCTTTTATTACAAAATGTAAATAAATTCAAAAATTGTAAATCTCTGTGTACATTTTAATTAAAAATTAAGTGAACTGTCAGTCCTTTACGAGCTGGTGTCAGATGTGGCTAAGGAAATGGATGAAAAAGATGAGGAAGAAGATGGTGAATATTCATTATTTGTTATTGATGCTTTTTCTTCATATTTTGGTGGTGATTCAGAGGAAAGGTATAGCATTGGTAAAATATCTGAAGGTGAGCTGCTTCCAGAAATTGTATATATGGATTCATAGTCTCTAACAGCAACTGTTCTTTCATCATCAGCAAGCTGTGCTCTATAAAACACAAAACTATGTATTAGCATAATTCATTTATCCACAGTGAGTGAAATTTGACTTGATTTACATAAACATACATGTGTGCACACACTTCCTAAAAATCCCTGAAGCAAGGAACTTGCATAAGCATTAGGATTTCATTCTGTGGCCTACATTATGACTCTCATGAAAATTCTGTAATTTCAGATGGGAAGGGCAAAACAAGCTCCCTTCTAACCTTTCACATCACCAGGCACAGCCTGGCTCATGGGTATTAACTGCTTTTGGCTGTGCTATTTCACAATCTTATTAAATCATCTTCTGATCCTTAGTTCTCAATGTATCTTCCCTTTTGTAGTATATGACATACATAGTCCCCTTCCTTTATGAAAGACAGTTACTAGACTTAGAACTGCATCACAAAAAATCACAATCCTTAGCCTTTTGAGATCTTGCATGAAAGGCAATCAAACTTTTATTAAGCATTCCAGCAATCCATGACAGACATAGAGTCATACTGCCGCTCAGAGCTGGAGAAGCAGAAGCAACTGGACATGACCAGACTACAAAGTTCCTAGTGACAGTCAAGGTGAGCAGCCAAGTATTCACTGTCCTCCTCTAACCATCATAGCTGGATCCAAATTGGTTGAACTCATATTGTTCTGGTAACATGCTCATCCTGCCCTGGAGTTGGCCCTCAGTATATTGCTTCAGCTGCTTCCCAAGGAAAGGGAAGAACTCCTCTCTCCTCATGATTCACTCCCAGAGCTCACTCTTGCTTTTGTACATACATCTCATACGTCTATACCCATACCAATATTGAGTGAGGAGCATAAATACAGAGCACAGTCACCTCATTTTCAGTGCTGTTACTGTTCTGTGAGGGTTATCAAAGGAGAGAGAAATACTACAAGACAAATGCTGAGACAAATGTAACAGATTGCAGGAAAAATGCAAGCAATTCTGGGATCAGACCATGACTCAGCTTACTAGTAGCTGTCTCACCCAGCACAGGCTGTATGTAGCAGACCCCAGCCACAAGGTTCCCTTTGCTGCCTCGGTCTCTGACTCCTACCCACAGGCTTTCCACCTGCTCACAGGTATTCTTCAGGGACAGCTCTTCACATTCAACCCACCTCTTGACGTAAAGAGCAACCCCTCTGTCTCTCCTTCCTTCCCTGTCTCTTCTAAACAGCCTGTAGCCATTAAAAGTCACACTCCAGAAACAGGATTCATCCCGCCAAGTTTCATAACAACAAGGTCACAGCTTTCCAGCAGCACAGTGGCTTCCAATTGTTCCTGTTTGTTGTCCATGCTGTGTGCACTGGTGTAAGGGAACCCCAGCTGAGATGCTGGCCATGTTGCCTTCCTAGAGGAACATCCCTTAATTCCTCTGAGATAACTCTCCAGTGTTTCTCCCTTGCCTTCTGTTACTTCAGGAGCCCTTGGCTCAGCTCTGTAAGACTGCAAGTGTGCTCCCATGTGGCCAGCACACTTCAGAGTCAGTGGCAGACTTGCAAGCATCTTGTCCTTCTAATCTACGCCTCTCATCCCACAGTTTCCCAGGAACAAGCCAGTTACTGCCCTATCCCCTTGAACAGAGGATTTAGGTGCCCTGGTCCTGCTGGCCATGCTGTTGTTGCTACAAGGCTGGACGCAACTGGCTGCCATGGCCACCTGGGCACACTAATGGCTCATGTTCAGGTGTTGTTGACCACTATCCCCAGGTCCTTTCCTGCCAGACAACTTTCCAGAAACTCATCACCAACAGCAGTGATGGTGCTTCCAACTGTTACCAAATAGGTTATATTTCTGTAAGAAGAAGTCTATGCAGCAGTAGGGGATGATGTTGAGATAGTGTATTATCCCTGTATTCATGGCTAATGCTTAGTTTTGTCCTGTACAGTGCTTAGTACAAATATCAGAGATTAATGTGACCTTGTGTTAATTCCCTACATCTGTGACTAATAAGTCTTGTTCCAGCAAATGCTTCCTTCTATCAGTGATTAATATGTAGTAGCTGGTATCTTAGTTTTGAGAACAAGGGGATGTGTGTCAGAGTGAAGAATGATGAGAGAAGTATATTATATCCTCACCACTTACTTGAGATACTCTCACAGAGAAAAGATTCATCAGACGACCTGGAACCATATCTGAACAAGTCCATGGAAATAATTAGCATATATGCATGTATTCAGGAAATATGTATAGTTTCAGGAATATAACGTGGTCTGTTAGGTTACTGAGCATACACGCTTTGAGGAGAATTCCCCATGCCTCCAGTACTGCTAATAAAACTAATGTTGGCTTTGTAACCTAACAAACTGGTTGAAGAGTTTACTTCCCAGTTTTCAGTGACACAATGTTGCACATACAGTCTTGTAAATTAAAGTCATTAAATGACAGTGCCACATAACTTACTGGACTCACAGCTCAAATCCAAGCTGATGCTGGACCATTCTAAAGGTATTAAGTCAAGTCAATTCTGCATCATTAAGGGCCTGAAAGTAAATTGGGGACTCTAGACCTGTGACACCTAGCTCTTCTGGCCAGATCTAGCTCTAACCTCTAGCATGTGGCCCTTGCAGTGACCTCTTTCACCCTCAAGTTAGCAGCCCACTGGTGGTAATAACCCCGCAAGTTCTTGTGGCACAGGTGAGTCTTTGGTAAGTTGGCAGCTCCTGCTCCCTGAGCTTGGTGGTGTCAACACTGGGCAGTTCAGTTATCCTTGCAGCCGTGTTCCTTACATACGTGGATTATAAGCTACAACATCTTGAGATGAAACTGGCTTTGCAGCCTCCCTTATCAGCACTCTGGAGCCTCCTGCAATAGCAAGGTATCCTTTAATCTCGGACATGGCCTCAGACATTAATCCTTTAACATGGCCACAGCAGGAACAAGGCAGACCAGCACAGCAGGTCTCACTTCCTCAAGGCAAAGATAAGGGACACAGGAGAACTGAAAACATTGGCAGAAAACGTAACACTCTCAGGGTCTGTGGGTAGGGGTCATAAAACACTGCTGCTCTGTTGCTACCGGGGCTCCTAAAACCTGGCAATATGGACATCACATCACAGCTGCACTGCTGTCAGCAGCACCTTCTCTTGGACAATCTATGGAAGAAATCAACTAAGGGCCAATCATTTAAGACTTTGTTTTCACTTCAGAAGTTCTTTCCAGTCACAATAATTTAATCCTCATAAAGGACAATGGCAGTTTTTAGTTCCCCCAGTATACAGCATTTTAATGCCAATTCATGTGAAGTATCTGAAGTAAGTTGAGTTATGCACTAGAAAACTTGGTCATGCCTAGTAGTTAATTCACGGTGTTATATAAGAACAGGGTCTTGGATACCTAAAGAAACAGCTCAAATTTCTAGAGTCAGAGATGAACAGAGTCTTACCCATCACTGAAGATAGAGTGGTATGGTGGAGGATTTTCACTTGTAGGCAAAGCACCTGACATAAGACAATGTGTCACAGTTGGTGACATAGGGTCAGCAAAATAAGGAGGTGGTGGGGGTGGGAATACCATCACAGCATCACCTAGGGGAAAAAACACCCATTACTACCTCTGAAAAAGTGAGCCCCTCTGTTTACACTAACAGTACCCTAGAACTTTTACTTGCCTAGCTTTTAAGATAAAGTGCAATAATCCCACATACAGAATCGCTACATTCTGGGCTGTCAGAGTAGGTTGGAGGTGTGGGAGTCCAGAACGTGGGGAGTATTTCTCTGCCTGTTTTAAGGAGTTTTACCCCCCTGGACCACACTTAAAACAGACAGAGAAACATTCCCCGCATTCTGGAATTGCTTGTAGAATTCCACTGGAGGTACATTCAAAACCTAAATAACCTCAAAATAAAGATGTAACGTATTTATAAATGAAGGATTTCATTTAGACAATACAGCTAAGGAAGGGGAGTGTTCTGTCTAGCTAAGAGACACAAACATGGTTGGCTGTCCACAAAGAGCAGAAGGGCAAAGCACACAGTTACTGCTGGATTACTTTAAGGGTAGGAAAGCATTTAGTTTCCCTCCATACCTAAAATAGGTCATTTTAAGTTTCTCCATATGTACTGCAGTGCTATAATGGAAGTCATTAATGGTTCTTAGGACTGATTTTGTGTGCCATGACAGCTTCCCTACTAAGTTACTTGTAGTTCAAGGCACACTAACCACGACTATTGATACACAGTTCACTACTTCAGTATCTTGTGCAGCAAAAAAAAAATCCACCAATTTCCACTCTGTAATTGAACAATTTAAAAACTTTTTTTTTTAAACAGAAAGTTTGTATCATTCAGTGAGCTAGCATAATTTACATACACATTCACAGCTGCCTGGCACCTTTTCTTCCTTTGTAATTTGTGTGCTGGGACAGTTCAGAGAACATCAAAATGGTTGAACTGTGAGGTGGGGGGTGTTTTCTAGCTAAGTCAGCACTGTTCCAGAACAACATTATGCCAACCAGACTTCAGCCTTTCAGTCACAATACTATGACTGACTCATTCATCAGTGAATTTATCAGAATGATCAAAGTTATCAGAACAACCTATGCATGCAGTGTAGTCATTGGGCATTAACCAGGGCCATATGCAGGGTGTTATGCCCTGCTAACACACCACATTTGCTCAAATACTGTGCGATTAACAGAGGCATCTTGTAATTACATCTCTGACTGACTGAGGATGTGGCCACAATTTAAAAAATATAATACACTGGTTACAAATCAGAATCTTCTGTTTAAGGGGACAGAGCTCAAGGTTAAAATAAATCTTAAATATAGTCATAGAAGTCTGTGATCTGCAGTGTCAATTACACCGTTTGAGAACAGAATTGGGGTTAGACTCATTTGTGACAGATCATGTTGCTTTACACAGTCAGACCTTTCTTTTTATGCCAAAAGAGAAATTCTGCCTTTTTGAGAAAGGTAACTGAATTGACCATACAGAAAGCATATAAGACAAAGCAACATAATTCTGTTTTGGTTGTCTTGACATGGCAGAACTGACATGCTTAGAGCTCAAATAAGTGATATCCAGAGGTAAATTATTAGTGGAAGAAAACTCCTACTAATTCCCAGTGTAAAGTTCCAACATTTTTTACCCACCTACTGTAACCTGAAAAGATTCAGGGCTCTGAGGATGTTCTTCACTTTCACAGGATTCTTGGTTGAGATTTAAGTTTTGCTTCTTTTTAACATGAGCTATCACGAAGAAACACAACCCAGTGAGCACAATCAAAGGTCCCATGATTTGAAGTGACAGGAATCCACAGCCCTGGAGGTCCACGTCAGAACTGCCAGTGTGGTTGAGCTGTATCGTATGCCAGCCAGGGCTGCAGCCAGGAACCCAAATGCCCAGGATGCTAATTAGCATTCCACTAGTTAAAAACAGGAATCCAAATATGAGAAACTGGGCAAACTGACAGTTCCCACGACAAAAAACAAGGCTGTACACCTGCTCATTTTGCAATTGTCTTTGTCTTATATACATCCTGGCCCTTGATCGTGCCAGTAAGATACAAACCAGTCCGGTTACAGCCAGCACTGGCCCAGCAGCCTTAAGGACCTCGTTACAGTCACTGAAGCTTCCAGATGGACACGACTGGAGAATAAAGACTGAAAGAAGGAATCCAGCACAGAGCAACACAGCTCCAAAAACAAAAAGGAAAAAAATAAGTTTCCCATGTTGTCCATTACTTCCTTCACCTCCTGGTGCAGGAACAGCCACCGGATACATTACAACAGAATCTCCTCAAGTAGATGAGTTGTTAGCATTAAATGGCAGCAAACTAGAGTAGATCTGTGAACATGAAAATACACAAACTAAAAGAAGAAAAAAACCCAGCAAGAATAGCTACATTATATTTCTCACTTTCAAATTTGCTACTCAGCCTTTATTGTATATGCTCCTGTATTTTCTGTTTTGCACTATGGATTACAGGGCCTAATCAAGTTTGCTGATGTTAAATGCTGATGAAAAGACAGAACTTGCTTTGCAGTTCGACTTAAGCCAACTGTAATTGCTGTTGTGCAGCTAAACGAATTGTTTCTTTAGAGAAAGTCTTATGATTAAGGGGACATTATTTTCAAAAGAAAATATTTGGAACGAAGACAGGTTAGCTTTCCCCTTGAAAAGAGAAAGCTACAGGAAATTTCTGTGGTGAACTGCAGGAAGTGACAGCTTTTGAGAGATAGTACCTTAATGGAAACAAGCAACGACTACTGGACTTTTTAACCAAGTAAACCTTCTATTACATACCTTCTCAAAGCACATAAATCTTGCTTCTCTTTCCACAGGCAGTAAAGACCTTTCTGTTTCTCTCTTTAAATGAGCATCCTGTCCTATGCTGCTGCAAAAGCAAGTACTGAGATGATTTTTGGTTCCGTTCTGAAATGACAAAACAAAAAAAGAAAATAAAAACCCCATTCTAAAGACCGGTTCAAGTCTCACTGATTCCATAGTTAAGAGTTGGTAAGCATAGTGATCCTACATTTCCTTTCAACTTCCTCTACTTCTGAATACTTTGTGCTCCAAAGACCTTTAAAAAGAAATTAACAAAGGTGGCTCCCACAAGGCTTCTGAGCCCACAAGGCTCTAGATTCAGAAGTAAAATAGAAGGAAACAGAAAACAGTGTTGAGATCAGTAACTGCCCATATGGTAGTATGGATAACAAACCTGCTGGATGTGGATTTACTGGGGCAAGGGAAGTCTGACTGAAAGTTAGGACAGAGTCCCAGTCAGTGAGCTCTAGTAAAAAAAAAAAATAAACTCTGCTGTTACCTACAAGGAAGTTTCTGCTACTCTGACACTCTAGCCTACAGAGCCAGATGGACACCAGTACTACACTCCATGGTGACTAGCAACCATGGAGATCTTGGCTAACATCCATCAAAAGCCAGCCTGAAATGCAGGGAAAGTTCAGACTATGGAAAATAAGTCTCATGGATAGACCACAAGAAAGCTGTTCCCTACGAAGTGCAGGAAATACTTAAGCATGCTTGTGCTGCAGTGTTTTGACACAGCCCTCTTCCCCTCATCAGCAGTCTCCCATGACAGACAGTTTCAGCTATGTCTTGGATATATGAGGACCAATATATAGGGACTGTTGGAGTTTGTCACGGATGGAAGCAGGGAATCAGCTTACTTACTGCTGTTTGTTAGTCAACCTTCAGCCTTTTCTCTACCAGCCTCTACTGCCCTGCTACTAATTCTGATGACTGGAAGTTAAAACATCAAATTAGATTGGATCCTCCTTGCATATGCCTCAGGTACACTTATTCCACAAGAAGAACAAGGTATTATGTGATTTCTGGAAGCAAACTGTTGAACATGTGTCAGACACAACAAGGTTTGTGTCACCCTCCAGCAACTGCAGTGCCCCACTGGGAGGAAAACAAAACACAACCATAGAACCCACTAGTCACTAAAACACAATTATTTATCACAATTATTATTTGCCTTGTAATGCAAGGCAATCTATTGAGTCACTGCTTAGCCACTTCTAAGAGTAGAACCCAATTAAAGAACGGGCTAAGCAGATACATGAATGATGAAGCTATTACATGTTTTTACTGCTGAACATCAAACCAGGCCCCCTAGGAGCACAAAAGCAGAAGAGAAAAGCAGAGTACATCATGCAGGTAAAAGGCACAATAAGGACAAGATCTGAGAGGTAAGGAAACACAGCAAGGCCACTGCAGGAAGCAACCAAGTCTCCTAGCTGGCCACCTCCAACAGCAACACAGAGGGACTGCCCCTTCATGCATTCCATTACTGTGAGCAGTTAACTTGTAAACTGTGTCTGCTAAGTGTTTCTTCAGTGTTTTGAATTCAGTCTACTGAGAACCCTCTACTAAGATCAGTTTGAAAAACTACTAACTGAGGATCCTGTGGTAGAAGAGTCAGATTTACTCTGGGGAAAAAAAAAGTTACAAAGATCACTGAAGATAGGACAGCATATCATGAAAAAAAATTTAAAATATCCTGATTGATTTCAAACTGAGGACCTTTAGCTCAGCACACTTTCAGTAGTGCATGAGCTAGAGTCAGTCTGAAGGCTCTACTTCTGAGCAGAAAAAAATGGATTGGGCTGGTCACTTTGATTTCAGTGGTCTTTGCTAAGTTAATAAAATACTTTCTGATAATGGCATATGCCTCATTTTCATAAATTATCTGAGCTGGCTCAGATTTCCTGACTTACCAACAAATATACAAAGCTGAATTAAAGGCCTCTGAAACACACACACACATAAATAAATAAATCCTAGCAAAGCCCAGTTTCAGACACAACTGTCTTGAAATATTTTTCTACTGAGGCACATTAACCATTGTAACACCAACACTCTATAATCTGAGAGAACTCTGAATCCTTTTTTTGCAGTTCCCTCTAGGGAAGAAAACACAGGCTTAAATACAAGCAAATTAGGACAAAACAAAATAATACAAAGGCAAAAAAAAAGTAAACTCAAATACATATCTGTTACAAAGAAAAGCCTAGAGATTTGTCATTTCTCCGACACAGTGCCTGCTTCTTCTCCACCAATCTTGTTGTTATGAGATTAAATTAAAACACACATTAGAAATTAAGCATGTACATATTTTCTTCATTCTTTCAGGCCACAAAAGAAAGAACATTCAGAACAGTCTGTTGTGGCCTTGAAGATGAAAGCCATAGATTTTATGCTGGAAAATCAGGGAGGACCAATTTCGACTTACAGTACCATGACATTTTAACAGAAAACCCAATGAAAGATTAAGTTTACTTCCTGTGTTTCAAGAAAAAGTATTTTAACAAAGAAGCAAGCCTTTGATTGTGTATGTGCTTGAAATACTTCCACTAGATCTGGTATCTCCACAGGCATATTGATGTAAAGGAATTTTCCCTTCAAACTCAAGTCTGAAACCAGACATGGAAATAACAGGTCAGAAACCATCAGAACATAATCCAGTAGTGTAGAGGCCGTTAAGTATGACGGGAAGAAGGAATTGGAAACATAGTTTGTAAAGGAAGTCTGGTTATAAGCTTAACCTAAATGACATAGTGCTTTACCTTTTTGTAAGTCAGGCCTATGACAGGTATATAGAACCGGAAATAACTTTGCAATTTCTTGTCATTTTTCTGTGCAACACTTGTATTACAACTTTAATATTATGGACAACCCCACGAATTTTAAAATACTTCTACTACAATTCTTCTTGAGCCTTCAGAGTCATATTTTCCAAGATTTCCCCTGCAAACACGAGGGCTACAAATTTACTCCCTCTTACTCATGTGAAATTTGATAGTTTCATGCAGACATTATAAATTCAGGAACAGAAGCACTGGAAGAATTAAAACACTGCTGTCCCTCTGCTTTATCCTTCCCAGAGTAGGTCCCATTCCCCCTCCTTTTGCTTGCAAAAGCACACAAATAATTTCAAGCAGAAATTTCAGGTCTAGTCTGTGTTATTTCAAAAATGATAATACTCTGTCAGTTGTAGTCCACAATGGAAATCCTGTTAGACTTTATAAGCCATCATTTTCAAGGACTTTAATTTTTCCATTTTTTCACCTTGTTTCCAAATTTTGAACTGCTACTGGGAACTTGCCACTGCCATTGTGTGATTATTTTTGTGATACTTTATTTTTTTTCCCAGGTTTCAAATTAAACCATGACTCCTTATTGTAAGGAAAAATGCTCTCAACATCATTCAGTTTAACTTCTATATTAGAACATGAATGGCTTCCTATGTCTAAATTTCCTTCTTTGTTCATATCTGCTTCTGTACCCACACCATTTTCTGTTTTTCATTAAATCCCAGTTTCCCCCTGGACTGGACTCTCAACTTGGCATTCAGAAACACTCATCCATAAGTACAGCTGGTTAAATTAAATTGTAATGTGAAGCCTTCATCCCCACACTCTTCCCTCCCCATGGTGTTTTTAACCACTTATTTGAAGAGCTAGTGGGAAATGCCCAACAGGATGTACTTTCAGTTTTCTACTTTTAAGAAACAAGACTACAAGCAGTAACAAGTTCTGAGATGCCAAATACATGCAATTTGATCCCTTAGGTATGCAGTCACTAATTAGTGCCTGGCAGTGCTCTTATCTCCCAGAAAGTAAGACTCTGATATCCTATAAGATTTCAAGATTTAGGCAATGTGTGTAAAGATTCCTAAGCTGGGAGTGGATGCCACAGGAACTCTGCCCATATGAGTGGACAAAAATTGTTTCAGCTCACAGTATAGGAACGGTAATGCTGTGCTGTTATTTATGATCCTTGCAGGTGGGGCCCGGGCCACCTGGAGAAGTGCTGGAAAGCAGCTGCAGTAGGAAATTCCAGAAAGCGGGGTAAATCCTGCCAGTCTCCAGAGACATGTGCATCAGGGATCTTTCTCACCACAAATCAGCACTGTCAGGGATTCTGACTGGGCCAGACAAAACTGCACTTTGCAAAGCTGCCAATTCCTGTCCCTGGGGGCTACAAGAGAAAAGCAGCCACAGTAAAAGATGATCCACAAATGTTCCTCACTCACTTCACCAGGTAGAATACTGACACCACAGTTGGACAGGAAGACCCCAAAAGTCCATCTGAACAGTGAGGAGCTTGCAAAGCGAAGCTTGGTAACCCACTGACTGGATGCCATGCAGGCAACTAGGACAGCACCTAGATTCAAAAATGAGCTCTGAAGGATGACATGCTTGATGGCAGGATGCTTTTTACATGACACACTAATGGCACACAAGAGCTGTGGCAAAGCAGCTCCTACATTCTGGAGAACCTGCAGGGAGACTGGGGAGAAAGCAGACAGATACAGTTAACACCAGAGTTGATGTTTTTCAAACAGGTAACACATGACAGATCAACTTCTGGAAACTCATAGGAAGGTCTGTCCCAGGAGGCTGATGTATCTCAAAGCAGCAAAAGCACAAGACAAAAAAGACTTACAGATCTTTGACCACAGGACAGACCATGGTGACCATCAGGGAGATACAGGGCTCCAAAATCTACCTAAAGCCATCCTGTCCCAGTTTCCCGAGGCTGGCCTGAGGCAGTACGTCAGACAAGTTAATGGACAAGTAACTAAGCTCTACTCCATCTAGGAAAAGCAACATTCCACGGCACACCCCTCCTCATGCACCAGCCCATCAGGCATGCTCGATTCTAAGTCACTTAGTCTTCTAAGTCACAGTAAGGTCTTCAAGAATATGGACCATGCCCCAAAAGCTGCCATGCATCACGCTGGAGCAAGGAGCAATGCAGGGAAACCTCTCCACTACCTCTCCGTGATGGATCAGCACCTGAACCTCCTCACCTGTGCCTTCCCAGCTGTACGCCAGCATCAGCCACGAGAGTACTGCATACCAGAATAACTGTAGAAGCCCCTTCACAGATATTCCATCCTCCCTCAGGGATGGCGTAGAGGTCGCAGTGTGGAAGCAGTGTGGGGAGCGGTGGGCTCTCCAGGGAGGAGACAGGACACTTATGCCCCGGATAATTCTCACGCACCCTGGAGAAGGGTGAAAACACGGGAATGGCGGCGGCTGCAGGGAGACACGGCGCGACCCCGCCCGCCCGCGGCGGCCCCTCGTCGGGGACAGCCGGAGGACGAGCCGCCC
>VXAZ01006893.1:202391-254880 GCA_013399875.1 Gymnorhina tibicen
GGCCTGCCCGCGGCTCCCGCCGGCTCCCCGCGGCCCCGGGGTGGGGCGGGTGTCGCTGCCCGGCTGGGAGATCTCCGAGCCGGTGGGCCGAGTGCGGGTACTGCTCGCAGGGCTGTGGCACACAACTCTGGAGTCGGGTGTACGTGGCCGAAGTCAAGTGTGCCCCTGAAATACCCGTGGCTTCGAGGTGAGGCAGGTGAGCAGCCCCCTCAGGATGCTAGTACCACGTCTCCCGTTTCACAGAATCATGGAATATTCTGAGTTGAAAGGAACCCGCAGGAATCATCGGGTGCAACTCTCCAGTGAATGTCCCATAGAGGGATTGAACCCAGAGCCTTGTCATTGCTAGAACCAGGCTCTATTTCAGGAGCCCTTCGTGTTGTAGTCCGTTAACAACGCTTGCCTTACTCCACACACTTGGGAACTTGTTAGGCAACTTAAAGACAGGCTGAGCCTAGACGTGACAGATTTCCTTCAGTGGTGGGCTACTTTAGCTGGTGGAAATGGAAGAAGATGCTTTCTTGCCAGGTACTGGCAGTGGAAGGAGCAAGAAGCTGGCTTTGGTATCTGAGATGAGAGAGCTGTGACATACAAGAAGCGGCTGTGTGAGCGGACAAGGAGACAAGGAAGGAAGATCAAGATGGGCCATTTGTGAGTGCTGTAACAGTGGCAGGACCAAGACAACGTGACTAAAGTTTGCCAAGGTGGTGAGCAGCAGCCTGGTAGCCAGTGAGGTGTGGGGGAACCAGTTTGGGTTTATGCGAGTCAAAACAAGATGAGCCAGAACAGGGATGGAGTGATGCCAGGAAAACAGATGGCAGGAGAAAAAGAGAGTGGTTAAAGTCTTGCTTGACAGAGAGATAGTTTGGTTAGACAGTAAGTTTGGGTGAAAATTTTGTGTAGCTTTTGGTAGGCAACCTGCATTTGGGTAGAGAGCAAGGGAAAACTGGAATTGAATTGATAACAAAAGAGTGTATGAAAGTACATGTTGGGTGTAGGAAGGAGCTTGTCATAGGGTAGAAGGCTTCAAGCTTTCCAGAACTGTAGGTTCCTGAGTGTTAATGACCCTTTGCTGTCTCAACTATTTCATGTCCTGACTCAGCTACCATTGACTGGAGGGGCTTCAGTCATGTAACACTCATGATACTACTGTGAAGGGTCTCATGGTAAGGAGAGACTGGGAAGTAACAATTCTTGTATTCTGTGATGAGGGAAATATTTCAGTGAAGGATTAAAAAAAAAAGTCTGAAGACAACAAAAGAACATGAGCTGTGCTTGTCTAAAAACTCAAGCTGAAGATTAATTCTTGTGAAGAGTGAGAGAGTATCAAAAGGTAGAATCAGAGTATTTTATGAAGTCTGACAGCAGTGACACAAGGACATTTAGTTATGTTTATATGTCAGTTTTTTAATACCTGATTCTGGTTACATTGTTTTTTCAACATAGAACTTAAATAATTAATAAAAGCACTTCTGTGGTGCACATTTCTGTACAAAGTATTTTGTCAGGCTAAGCTTTCATTGGTCCTCTGATACTCTTAAATTATTGGACCACTGCTGTGATATATATTCTGTTTCTTTTCCTGTTATATAAATAGTTTTTTATTTTATGTAAATACTTCTTGTACCAAACCGAACATATCAAGAATTTCACATAAAAAAAAAAAGTCAGTCATAACGGTTAACAGGCTTGTTGGCTAGCATCTACCTAAAAATGATTTCTGTCTACAAAGCCTGTCATCAGCTTTTTCCCTCCATCCACCACTTGGGTTTCTTGTAGTGTTGGGTTTAAGGACTTGACCTCCATGATGAAAGAAGGGATTTCAGGAATATCATTCTTCGGTTCTTGAGATTCTGACTCAGCCTGGTATGAGTTTTCAGTGCATTAAGTGGCTGTTGATTCCTGCCATGGAACTGCAGTCATAAAACTGTAATCTTGAGCCATATACTGTGATTTAAGAATTTTTTTTTAAACTATATTTTTTTAAACTTTTAAAATATTAACTGTTGAACTAAAAGTAATGCATATTTTAAGTCCACACTCTAAATGGTAGTATTTGGTAAAAACAGACTATTACTGGTTTTTACCATACAGGAAGGTACTGAGAGAGATTTTTTTATGTTAAGGCTGGACATAGTTGTATGCCAGTAGTTTTTGGATGTTAGTGCTAGTAGAGAAAATAAAGTATTTCTGACTGGCAAGGAAAGCAGTGCTAGAGCTATGAAAAAATGCAGTGCATTCACAGCTGGAGTATGACGGGGAACCCAGAGCTACCAGAAAGTCACTGCTTTTGAAATTATTTCTGGGGTTACAGTCAGTATCACTCATGAAGACACTGACAAGAAGATTACCATTTGGGATGATGAGCAGAGAAATATAGTTGCTCATGATTTATTGATTGGGAATTAGTTGAGGCTATTTTGATGGAAGCCACTGATGAAATCTAATCTGATGAAATAGAAATGAAAATTACTAACTTTGTATTCCTTTTCTCTGTTTTTAAATTTAGCAAACATGCTTATAAATGTCAAAGACAGTTGGTTTGAATTGTTTGCCTAAAGATTATGGTCTCTAGAAACAAGGGCACAAATGCCCTTAAGTAAAGTAAAACTAAATGCTGGTCACTTCTAGATTAAAATTCCCCTGTGCAGAAGAGATGTTAATATGTTGTGTGTAATATGAGATGGGTCAATAAAACCACAGCTGTTGCAAGTAGACATGTGAAATACTGGATGTGCTGAGATTGTGCTTCAGCTCGAAACATTAAGTATGATCTGCAGAATATTTTCAGATGTTTGAGAGTCCTAAACTGTCCTGGTGAAAATGGAACCATCATATAAATACCTAGTGTTTATAATTCACAGCATACTTTGAAGCTTTGTAGAAGATCCTTAAATCAAGGCTGATGCTACTCACTTTGTTTCAGTGACAGCTGACCTTTTGTTGGTATACTTTGAAGCAGGAGCTGCTGAAGAATGCATGGAGGAAACAGATGGTAAATTTCACTTTATAATTGCTACTTGCTTGCTGTGATGGTATGGACCAAAAGAGATGATGATGCAGAAGTCGAGAGTCATCCAGCTCTCCAGCTCCCACTAAGTTCTGTGCAGCCAGTTCACATCAAGAAGTTGGTGCGCATAAAAGTGCAAAGCTCGACTGACTAGTTAAGAACTATGTGTTTTGGTTTATTTAGGTTCTGGTAGACTCAAAAGATCTATACTTAGAAATACAAGTCTACAAAATGTTTATTTTATTAAAATTTTCAATTTATCGGCTTAGAAATGACAAAAGCATTGCTGCCAACATTCAGTAAGCTTTGGAACCAAACTTCATTAATCCTGAAATAGTTCTTTGTAGTTCAGCAGATAGCTACAAAAGAACCACAGGAAAGAGTATGTTGCTGGCTGTGCTAGAAGGGAGGATAAATGGGGGACTGATATGCTCCCCACAAAACAGCAGCCAGCTGGGTCTGTGGCATTTATACACTCGTGCAGTGCATCCTAGTCACCTGTGATGATCCTTACTCAGGAGCAACAGAGAAAGATCCAATAAGAACATCAAGTTGACTGCTCTTTTCAGAGCCTGGGCATGCCAGGAGTGTCCATGACTTGGCTGATGGTCACCATCCCCTCTTAATAAATCTTCTTTCCCAACCTCTTTGCTCCACCCATCTAAAAGGTGTGTGAAGACTCGTTCCATATTTCTGTTAGTAAATCACAGAATCGCAGAATCAGAATGGTTTGGGTTGGAAGGGACCTTTAAAGGTCATCTATCCCAGCCTCCCTGCAATGAGCAAGGGCATCTCCAACTAGATCAGGTTGCTCAGAGCCCTGTCATATCTGACTGTGAGTGGTTCCAGGGATGGGGCAGCTACCACAGCTCTGGGCAACCTGTTCCAGTGCTGCATCACCATCATCGTAAAATATCTCTTCCTTGTATCTACTCTACATCTACCCTTAGTTCAGTTTAAAACCCCTTGTCCTATTGTAACAGGCCCTGCTGAAAGGTTTATACCCATTTTTCTTATAAGCCCCCTGTAAGTATTGAAAGGAAGTGAGAGAGAAGCGATTAAAAATTAATGAAATTCAGAGAGGTTATGCATTAACCCTCATAAAAATCAAATAGCTTTGTTTTGGCCAGGAGAGGTAGATCCATATCTCAAATCTGTATCTTAATTTGTTGGGTTTGCTTATTCTGATTGCATTTGATTTTTAAGAGAAAGGCATGACAGCTATTTCAGCTGGTGGCACTGGAAACCTATAACCTCTCACACTGTGCTGTGATGACACTGGGATGAGGAACTGAGCCGAAGACAACATGCTGTACCTGTCAGAACAGGGGTCTGAGGCAGACAGCCTTCCCTGGCTGAAGGCTATGCTGCTTCTCACAGTCAGGAATTGAATCCTGCAGACGAGCATCTTAGTCATGCTGAGGATGGAAGGAAAGAGAAATGCAAAGCTCTTCTATTACTTCTCATCCAGTGCATGTAGAGACCCAGTCCAGACTTGAGGAAATCTTTCCACCTGTTAGGAGGGCAGTTTTGAAATCCTAAAACACATGTAGTTTTCTGTTCAAGATTTTGTCATTGGTGCTCTTATTTAAAAGGAATACAAGACTGGTAGGTTGGATATACACTTAACCAGGAAAAAAATGCACACTGATTGTGTGACATTGACTGATTTCACTTAGCTTTTAAATGTAAGTGACTAAGTGGCACCAGTTCAGGAGAAAGTACAAGAGGGACATTGAGGTGGTGGAGCGTGTCCAAAGAAGGACAACAAAGCTGATGAAGGGACTGGAGCACAACTGCTATTATGAGCAGCTGAGGTAGCTGGGGTTGTTTAGCCTGGAGAGAAGGAGGCTCAGAGGAGACCTTACTGCTCTCTACAATTACCTGAAAGGAGGTTGTAGCCAGGTGGGTGTTCATCTCCTCTCCCAAGTGACAAGCAATAGGACAAGAGGAAAAAGCCTTAAGTTGTTACAAAGGAAATTTAGATTAGATATTAAGAAATATTTCTTCACTGAAAGGGTTGCCAAGCATTGGACTGGTCTGCTCAGGGAAATGGTGGAGAAACCATCCCTGCAGGAAATGTAAAGATATGTAACCATGGCACTTGGAACATAGTTTAATGGTGGATTTGCCAGTGGTGGGTTAGTGGTTGGACCCTGTGACCTTAAGTCGTTTCCAACCTAAACAATTCTGTGATTCTGTGACTGTGGAGATTGATTGTTCATTTCTAGACTACAAGGTAAGACTGCTTACTTTGTGTGACCTGGGAGATTTGTATTTTGGTTTGCTAGAGAGCTGCACGCAGATGTTTTTGTGCTCCCACCCAAATCTGTTTTACGGAGCTGTAGATGCTGGTTTGTGCTTGCCCAAATTACAGCAGAGTTTAAATGGAAGTGAGACCTTGAATTCTCAGACTAAGAACAGGTCCCAACTGGGAGGTGAGGATTTGTTTGGAAGTATACAGTGAGATTTATAGTTTTGATTTTTGCACTACCGAAAATGATTGAGTGGTCAAAATGTGCTGGTTTACATTTATCTTAGTGAAAGTATCAAAGTTTATGCAAGAGACATTGTCACCCTCTACCATCAGTGTGCTATATCAGAGCTAAGGATGGTGTACTTGGCCCTCTTGGATTGACACATGTTGAATAGAAACTAGTATCTCTATTACGGCTATAGAGCAGAACTTTACAATATTGTGTGCCAAACATTATTGGCTTAATAAATATTTTGTTCACTCCAGTGATTGTTGTGATGCCTAAAAGGCCAACCTGGAAACAGAGACTAGACAGGGTAAGGGAATAAAGGTGATATTTATTTAAAAGGCCTTCAAAGGTACACCCTGGGGAGCCAGAGGCTATTTCCAGAACGGACCCCAAGATGGACGACAAGTCACGAGTTCTTCCCACTGTTATGGGTTTGGTCCATTTGCATATCAGCATAAATTCACCAATTAAACTTTAGCTAATAAAGTAACCGCCCCCCCAACTTGCCCCCCTTCTCAAGATGCTGGTTTACACATTTTGGCCTAGGACGGTCTGAGTGTCCTTGAAGAACAAGCCCGGAGAGGCTTTGTTATGTCTATCTTAGCATGAGGGGACAGCAGCTAACATGCTGCAAGACAGTTCAAAGTTACACACTAGGAATACAGAGAATACAGAATTTGCAAAATATAAAAGCTAAAACCTAAGGCATCATTCGACCCTGGCTGGAAGCCATGCACCCACCAAAGCTGCTCTGTAATTCCCCTCCTCAGCTGGACAGGGAAGAGAGAATATAACTAGTCTCATGGGTTGAGATAAGGACTAGGAGAGATCATTTATTTATTACTGTCATGGGCAAAACAGACTTGACTTGGGGAACTTAACTGAATTTATTACTACTCAAAATCAGAGCAGGATAATGAGAAGTAAAACAAATCTAAAAACCACTTTCCCCTCAGGCTCTACCTTCTCCCCACAGTGGTGCAGAGAGATGGACGATGAGGATTACAGTCACACTTTGTTCCTGTCTCTCAGGGAGAGGAGTCTTTCTCCCCCTCCAACATGGGGTCCCTTCCATGGGAGACAACTCTCCATGAACTTATCCAATGTGAGTCCATCCCATGGGCAACAGCTCTCTGGGACTGGTGCAGCATGGGCCACTCTTCCACAGGGTGCAGTTCTTCAAAGACCGGCTGCTCCAGTGTGGGTTTTCCACAGGGTCTCAAGTCCTGCCTAATGATCTTGAGATCCTCTGTTCTTCCGTGGCTGCAACTATATCTGTGCAATAACTTTTTTTCTTCACGTATGTTACCCTAGAGGTTCTGCCATAGTCACTGGTGGCCTTGGCCTTGTCCAGAAGCAGGTCCATCTTGGAGCTGGCTGGCATTGACTCTATTGGCCATGGGGAAAGCTTCTGACAACTTTTCCTGTACAGTGCTGTTGCCATACATGGAATACTATTTTTCTACCTAGATTCATATCAGCTGAGATGAAGTAACTCCTTAAGCTTTGACAATATAAAATAGACTCAAATAATTGGCATTCTATTCCACTTGTTTTGCAAGTCCCATAGCATTTTTTTCAATACCCTCCATATTGATTTTAAAGGAAGGTAAATTAATTATATTAAGATTTATGTCTCTGCCTTTGCATTTTACATGTTAGTGCATCTAGTTTAAAAATTAAGAAAAGAAACAAGTATTTTTATCTTATTCATGACCAGTACTTTCACATGTTTATAAATGTGTATAAGTTTTTTTGGTTGGGTTGCTTTTGGATTTTTTTTGGTAGGGGGGGCCTTGTCTAAGCTGATTTTTTGGTGATATTGTGCTTACTTTGTCTATTTATTTTGCTGTATAGATGATTATGATTAATTTCCAAGCAATCGCAATTTGTTTTCTCATATTGAGTAATTCATCATCACAGAAGTAAGGCAGGTTGTTGTTTCTTCTGAGTGTTGCAGGTGCATGTCTGTGCATGGATGTATCCAGGCACTGGAGCTGAAAGCCTTTCTTTAACTAACAGTATCTATGGCATGCTACTGCCACACACCTAAGCTACTTGCTTCCCAGTGTTAAAAGATATTAAATGTCTGTGTGGCACCATAGGTTGTTGAATTCTCTCAAACTCAGATCTCTCTTACTTATTCAGGAAACTTGTAGCCAGAAGTGATTTCTGAAAGCCTAGAGACAGAGAGAAAGGGAGAGGATTGGTCTATGTGCCATGAAGAATTTCTGAATATTGATCATATCTTTTTTCTGATGAATGGTCCATTTCCCTTTTTATATTATATTTCAAACAGGGATTCACTGATACATCTTGGATTATCTGAGGAAAGATTTCAGAGACATAAGAAGAAGGTGCCTAGCAGACTGCTCCACCAAGGTTTGTGTTTTCTCTGCACAGCATGCAACTATAATATAGTTCATAGAATTCAGTTTTGTGGTAGAGCTTTTATTTAAGAGATAAGAACATTTGACTTGGTCCATAATATGTGCCTGAATCATATCAGACATCTTAAGGGTCTCATATGATCTGACATGGATGTAGGAAAACACAGGTGGAGATTGCAGGAAGTTTGGTAAAACTTCAGGTCTTTCTTTGTCCCAGCTCTGAGCAGGGGAACTGGCTAGAAGTTGTTCAGAGTTCCATCTAGCCTCAGATCTTCTGTGATCCCATGAAGATCTGCAGACTTTTCACAAGACCTAGCACTGGCTGACTTTCTCAGAATAGTTCAGGAAAGTCCTTAGTTATCCCAAAGTGATGTTATTTTGTCCCTACTTATTTGATACTATAGCATCTTCCTGCTGATGCCTTAGGTTTTAACTTTTATATTTTTTGAAATCCTGTACTACTTAGTGTGTAACTCTGAAGTTTCTTGTAGCCTGCTAGCTGCTGTTCCCTTATGGCAGACAGACATAACAAAGCCTCTCAAGCCTGCTCTCCAAGGACACCCAGATTGTCCTAGGCCCAAAATGTGTGAACTAACATCTTTAGAAGGGGGGTAAGCTTGGAGAAATTACATCATTAACTGAAACTTTAATTGGAGAATTAACCCTGATATGCAAATGAACCAAACTTATAAGAGTGTGAAGAACTTGTGACTTGGGGTCCATCTCGGGAGATGCCTTTGGCCTGCCCAGGGTGTAACTTTGAAGGCCCTTCAAATAAATACCTACCTTTATTCCCTTTTTCCTGTCTAGTCTCTGCTTTTTAGGTGCTCATATCAGGCATCACTGCCATTTTGGGTGATGTTTAAGTGGTTAAAAACTGCACTTCAGACCTAGCTTATTTTTTTCTACTCCAACCTTTTGTCATCTGCAAAGCTTCAGGTTTCTTAACATCAGTAATTGGAAAAATATTAGATACTATGAAGTCTGCAGGAGTCCACCAGATTGGTGTTTAAAGCTGATTCCCTCTTCTTCTTCTTCTTCTAAGTTACATCTTAAGACTAATTTTTGAATCTATTATGTTCTTGCATTGCTCTAGTTATAAACCAAATGTTGTATACTTCTAAATCAGGCATCTTACATAAATCCTTTTTTCCTTTGACCCTATTATTCTTATGATCCAGATTTTCAACCTAATCCTAAATTAGTTTAAGACCTCTATTTGGTACATCCATGATTGACGCTAATTATCTTAAATGTTTTTTTAATTTTCTCACGAAATTGTATATTACAGTTATTTGGATTGACACATTTTCTTTCTTTTCTTTTTTTTCCCCACTTTTTCTGTAATGTGTTATCTTTCTTTTAATCTTTTAATCTTTTCCAGTATTTGCAAATCACTGAAATAAAAATTAATGATCCATAGTATGGCTTATTCAACTTCCTAAATTCTTGGATGTTGTTTATCTGATATGGTGGTTTAAAAATATTTAGCTTTAGTAGATGATGTATTAATATCTCCTTTAGATACTCTTGGATTGCAAAGTATTTTCACCATGTGACTACATGATCTAGATAGCCTTTATGAAATGTGGCAAAATATTTACTGAATATTTTCCTTTCTCACTCTTTTTATTTTTATTGATTCTGGCATTTCCATCTAGTATGGATTCCATAACACAGTGGAAGTTAAATGTTTTTGTTGTTTTTTATCGCCCTCAGTCGAACTATCTCTTTGGACTTTCCCCTGCATTTAATTTGCTTTTCTTATCAATCTTGTATAGTTTATAATTTCAGGACTTAAAGCCACTATTAAGAGAAACCTTCCCTTATGTCATTGGAGCCAGTTGTTTTTAATTCCCCTCTCTGACTGTGATTTAGTGAACAGGTGGCCTGGGCTGGTAATGCGTTGTCTAAAGTGGGAGATCTCATTCCCTATCCCATCTCTACCTCTAAGTCGGGAATCCCTGTTTGCCAGATCCTCCTGCAAGTTGGTTCAGTTGGCTTAACTTAGAACAGAATTTTCTTTTTTTTTGTTTCCTGGGTTTGACTTATGTTTGGTTGGTAAGTTGAATCACAAGCAGAGAGTTACAGAGCTGGTGTTGAGTGAAGATGGACAGCTTGGCCCATGCCTTTTGACAATATTGAACTATTGAGCAAACTGGCTCATCATGAAGCTGTAGCCAAAACCCATTGGGTTGTGTTCAGTTACTGTAGGCATCTCAATCAAGGGATTACGCTTCATGAGCATATCCAAAAATCTAAAAGTTGACCATTTTTAGTAGCACCTGGCCATACTACTCAAACCTGATTACCAACAACAAATGCAATCAAGTAATGGTGACTTGGTTGTCACTAGTGTTTGGTTGTGCAGTCCACATAGGCAACTTAAGATTAGGTGTCATTTATGATTCTTTGTTTGTCAGCTGCATCAGAGAGCATTTCATTTATGCTTATTTCTTCCATAACTGCTATGCTCCCACCCCCACTTTTGAGCTAATTTTGGCACTACAAGTGAATTGCCCATAATCGGCTCACAGCCAGCAAGTGTAGGAGCTTCTGCAGTCTAGGATCTTCCTAAAAGAGAACAGCTGCTGTACAAGAGCACTCAATTCCTTAACTCAGGCAAGGGGGTCTCCAAGATTAGACATGGTTGACAGAAGACCACTTGAAAGCTAACAGTATCCCTGTAAATCAAGGTGTAAGCAGACTGTAAGTAGTTCCAATATGATCCTTACCAGCAGCCATGTATTTTGCTGACTTAAAAGTAAATACTGACTACAGCAAGGAGGTCTTATGCAGTGAGGTCTTATGCATTATTTCATGAGGCTGACATCAGTTTCTTCACTATAGAAATAATCCCATACTACTTTTAACATGTTCCTCACCTTGCCCTGATTGCTACTACTACCGTAGTTGGGATATGGAGATGACAGTGGAGCATATGCTAACAGTATTCTCTGTAGAGCCAGTAACACCTATGGAGAACAATGAAAAATGTACCTGATGTAATCTAATATTCATTTGAATCATTACTTGCAAACGTCTGGTTAGATCTGATTGCACATATGTTGTAAATGTACAATTTATGTCTTTAAATATAGACAGTGGCAGCAATAACCATTAAAACACCTACCTTGCTGGGAGAGAGGCAAAGAAGGGTTTCCTAAATTTTAATGGAGATACAGAGCAAGTATGGAACACTTTTAAATGCTGAAGAGAATAGAAGATCCTTTAACTAAAGGCAAGCGTCCAAAAGAGACTTAACAAGAATTTTAGAACAATTGTATGACCAATCTTTGACTGAACAGATGAGTAAGATATTGTTCCTACAAACACTAACCAAGGTCTTAACAATATTCAACTGTTTTTATAATTCCACTTAATAAATAATATAATTCCAATTTATAATTTCACTTAATAAAGTGAAAAGATCACTGAATGGAATAGCAGGAGACTGCCAGTTACCACTTACCTTTTATAGGGTTGATGCAGAAATCTGTCTTCTGTTCAGACTCTGCTGTGTATGGCATCATATGCTGTGAATACTTAACAGCTTCTGTGAAGAGGACATAGCAGGACATGTGCTGCTTCTCATACAAGCAAGGTCTTTTTGCTCCACACACTAAAATAATGGCTTGTAGACTGCTGTCAGTAGTTGCAATAGTGAGCATGTCTTCTGGATACTGCTGCTCCTGTTGTGTGTTGGTACAAACACCTTTACTGATACCTAGATAGAAGGTATAGCTGAGTCTATGTTCCTGGGCCTGAAGGGCTCTTAACAGGTAAAACAGGACATTTTTTGCTGATAAACTGATGATGAGGTAACAGTCACCACTTCAAGAACAGTGTAACAATTTTTTGAAAGCTTCTTTTACAATTTGTAACAACAGCTGTTTTTTCCTACCTGTGGGTAGCAGGAAAAGCCAGAGACTGCACTGTTGCTGCCTATACATGGGATGAACTGCTTCCTGAAACACAAATTATGGTTTCACTCTTCTTCACCAAAACCACATTACTGTACAACTGTTTTAAGCTGGACAATCACTTGGAGGAATGACTAGAAGACGTTATTTCCCAAAGCCTCTGAATGCTAATGCAAGTTTTTGTGGCATCTCTTGGGGAGCAGCTAGCAAAAGCAGTGCCACCTTGAGCAATCTGGAAAGGTCATAACTGAGGAAAAGGGGGGTACAGGTTCCATATTTCTCCTGCAGAGAAATTTACTGTTTCCTGTAAGCAAAGGCTGTTAGTGAGTGCAGTAGTGACAAGTTCTAGCTCATAGTTAGGTGGGCAGCGAAGACATCCTCCATATTCTCCCATCGTATTAAATATTTGACTTCCATTTTGAGAAGTTTGATGGTCTTCTCAAGTATCTTGCAAAATGACAAGGAAGTAGCTCTAATGGCCCATCATCCTGATTTTTTTTACGTTTTCAACTCCCTATGGGAAAGTTGTGGCAAATATGTATCCTTCCCCTTAATCCAAAGGGAACACTGGTGCCCATATTTTTTCCTGTAATCTCCTTTTCTCTCTCCTGTGAGTGTAGTGTTTGCTCTATACTACCTCTATACTATCTAGAGAAATTATGCCAGACTAACAGTGGTCATCTGAGTTTCTTGTGCTAGATGTACAAGATGCAGTTTTTAAATTAGGAAATCTTCTGAATTTTAGTCCTGAAAGAAAACTAAATTTATTCTGTAATCTCACTAGAAGCAGGCATCCAGTCTAGTGTTTCTAATCAAGTGACTCAGAGCATGGAACTGTGACTTCAGCAGGAGAAAAGGTGCAGCAGCACTTGGCCCACCCATGGGAATAGAGTGGTGAGACTTCAGAGGGATGTCAACTGCAGAGATGGTAGATCACAGACTACAACACTGCTCCTGTGCTCACATACTTGAGCACTTAGTGTGTGCTGTCAATCTAGGAACTGCTCTGAAGTGAGAAGGGACTTATGCACATAGGCTGAGGGAGTCTGACCTGTGAAACAAAAGCTTGCATTGAAGAATGAGCTCAGGTGCTTAGGGGCTGAAAGTTGCCTGTTCTCTGTCTTTGGTTCTCTGTCTAAATCCATGGTCCTGTAAGGTGCCAGAAAAAGAGAGTTCAACACAGGTAGAAGATAAATAACAGTTTTTGAGCTTAGGCTGTTGGGTTTTGGTTTTTTTGCTTCCCAAGTTGCATTGGTGCACTTTACCTGGATGCAATGTCATCAGTACTAACACTGGGGCAGCCTTAACATTTCTGTATTAGTGATGACTATTTGTATAACCTACCAATGACAAGGGTGGGAAGCAGAAGGGAAGGCTGTGGATATTATGTAAGGATCTTATCAAACAGCAAAGCAGGAGGGAACATCTGGAGGGGAGAATCAGCAATTGTTGTAAAAATGGTCTGCTTCCTTAACCAGGATGGAGAAAGATTTGAGTCATCGCTGAACACATTACTACTGCTAACTTTCTGGAGCAGAAAACATGACTTAAGAAACTAGAACTTCAAGAAGGCAGACTGGGACATGATAAGAGGAAAATAATCAGAGTAGTGAAATTGGCATGATTTATGGCTTATGACTATTAACCTTTTAAAAAAACCCACTGAGTAATAATACTAATAACAAGTAAGTTACAGAATAGGATTTTTTAAAATAAATTCAGCTGGGACAGTGGCAAACAAAAATAATATTTTAGGTTACAATAATTAAAATAGCCATCCCAGATTTAAAACCAAAAAGAATGGATTCAAAAGGAAGTGAAAAAAAGCAGTTACAGAAAATGCAGAATTAGAGTATTAAATGTTCAATAAGTAATTGAACAGAATCCAGAAGAGGCCTCTTGTGTTTTAAGATTATTTTATTCTTTTAAGACTGTATGCCTTATATCGGTTATTGAATGAACTAGGGGAGAACCCAAAAATCAACATGTCAGTAAACATGGAGGTCAAAGTGAGCTGAGGAGGAATACTTACTGGTGTAATAATATGTAGAGTTAAAGATAAACATTAAGTTTTCAGTTGAGAGACTTGGTAATCAGTCCAGTCAAGGGCACTCAACAGTAGATATGTTATCTGCTGCTTTAGTACTTTGAACTGTTTTTAGCTTACTCTATGCTTGGAGGAATTCCTGACTTTTTTCTTGCATGCTCTTAAGTATAATTTCCCTTTCATAACAACTGAAATGGAAACCAATTATCTAGCAATTGCAAAACAAGAGATAGGCATCTTAACATCTGTGTATCTTAAGCTTTGCAAACATACAAGACTTGAAATGTAATACTTTTTGGCATGATGCAAGACCTTTCTTTTTAGTTAGATAGCAAAACTCACCACAGCTGTGAGTTTTTTGCATGCTGTTCCAGTTCATAATCAAATACCTTAGCTCCTTCAAATACCCTACATAAATGTTTTTTGGCAGTGGTAGAGATAGGTTTCCCTGAAAAACTACCTGATCATGTACTTAGATAATCACAAACCTGCTTCGACAGTAGTGATCCAGTTTGCAGCAGTTGTGAACAGTACCTAGGTGCAAGTCAAGTGTTAACAGAGCTGCCAGAGCAGCCTCTGTCAGATCTGTTACACTTCAAGTTCAGTGAATACTAGAAGAACTGAGCAGCACCTTTTTACATTCCTAACCAATAACTGAGGTGCTGGGGGAGCAGAAAGCAAATGACATGTGAACTCTTCAAGGCTCTAGCCTGTTCTTTGGCCAGTGTTGAAGACAGACTACTGTGTTAGATGGACCATTCAGTCTGACCACTGAGGAGTTACATTCTGCATTCCTGCCTGCCAGCAGAAGATAAGAATCAAGCTCTTGGACTACTGCTTTCCTGCATGACAAGAATGGTACCTCTATTGCAGTGATATCCAACCAGCTGAGAAAGTGAATTTAATAAGTCATTACTTACTAAGCTTCTACAGGCCTTGTGATCAGTAGGAAACAAACAGATTCAAAAACATTTGTTCAGTTTCAACTTCTGTTCTGTGCTCAAAGCTTAGAAGGACTATACCATACAGACTGCTGAAGAAGTACTAAATTGTCTACTCTTTTTGACTGGTGGAACATTAGAAATCAGAAAGAATTACTTTAATCTTGTCACTAATTCTTCTCCGGTACACACAACAAGATACAGGCAACAACAAGATATCTTTCACATCAAGGAAGACAGGAATGTACAGCATTTGATAGCACTATTTACAGACAGCAGCTCATGTTCACAAGTCAAGATTTTTCTCATAAACATATCCACAGTTTTGCCTAATCTAATTTATTAGTGAAGCATATCAATTTAGTAAAGGCATAGGCCAGTATAGACATCTCAGACATTCCAGTTTAGTAAAGATGAAATGTTTTGGAGAAGTCTTCTTTCCATCCACCTTCTCTGTGATGTTTTTAAATATACAAAAGAGTTCAAAATGATCTCTACCCTTTATCACTTAAAAATCAATCAACACTTTTAAAATGTTTAATACAAGCATGGTTTTGCTCTATTACCTTCTTGCTTAGAAGATCTGTGAAACTAACTGCAAAAGTACAGGCAATATAAATCAGTATTTAAATTATATATTACATGTTTATTATGGGTGCAAATTTTTAAAATTTACATTTTATGAAAATTCAGAAGTATTTACAATTTTTGTAAGATAAACTTGTATGCTCTAATTTACAGTCTAATGTAGTAACAAATCATAAAAATTCAGATCCTTTAGAGTTGTGTTTACAAATTAATTTTCTTAGGAGGCAGCTACAAGGGATATTGCTGTATACACAAGCAAGAACCAGCTTGCTACATACTTTTTTTTTTTAATATCAGATAGCTACACGTACTTTTTACATTGTTTTTGAGTTTCTTTACAAAATGTCTATATAAACTTGTATGGCTTCAAAATTGTAACCTGCACCCAATGCAAATGTATGAAAAACACCTGAAAGAAGGCTAGTTTAAAAGTGCTGAAACATTAACTACTTCATTTAACTTAAAAGTTAATGTAATACTTGATTAAAAATAGCAATAATAGGTTTGGGTTTTCATTAAAAAAGTATTGTTGTGTTAATCAGTTTGATTGTAAAGCAGGTTACAATTCAAATTCCAACAGAAAGACTGTACCATTTTATGAGTTATAAATTTATCATCAATAAGATTAGCAAATTAGGAGCCAAATATACTCTTCCAATCAAATCTACAGTACAGTGTGTTCTTAGTACTAACAATGAAACTCTCACCTGCGTAAGTGTCTAGTGTACACTACAATTTATGCAGCCTCTACAAAGGCATAATTTCTTGTAAAGCTTTAGCAGTCCAATTCATTACTGGCTTTGCATGAATCAACTCAAGCATGCTTTACTGTTTTAATAGAGAATTTGAAATAGATACTAGTACGCTAAGTGTTCATTTGAAATTCTCATATGTAGGTTATTGAATTATTTTGCCCTAATACGTATGATTTCAACATTAACAAAAAAGACAACTTGTTAATACAAATACGTAGAAGATTTTCTAAATTAGTGACTTGCTTTAAAATATTGTTACTGATATGTCACATCCCTGTGCTTAGGCTGTAGCAAGCAGATTAGATAATGATACAAATATTAAAATTTGTAGTTATAGAAAAAAATGAACACATGGAAGGATTTGTCATCCTGCAGCCATAAAATATCCTTTTAAAATGCCTCCTGAAGTACTATATGTACATTCACATCACACATCCCCAAAAGCACTCAAAGTCTGAAGACTTATAGTCAAAGCGAAGACTAACGCCGTTTGCTTCTAGAAGTTTGTTTCTCCTATCTTCACTGATTTTTCAGATTCTCCTCTTTGGTGACATTAAAATTACTTAATGAAAAAGTTTCTGAGTCCTGCATGATGCATCTCCCTTTACTAAAACCACATTTTATTGCAATTATTCCACGAGGAAGTAATTCAGTATTTTAAATTTCTTTTAAAACAAATTAATTTTTGCAAACCTGTCTTCTAAATAAATTGTAGTGAAAAAAATTTTTATACAGTTGTGTGTATAAAAGAAACACCAGCTTTCTTGATGAAGAGCCAAACTTTGAAAAAGGAAGTGAGGCACATGAGTACCAAATTGGATAGGCACAGGCTTTTTCTGAAAGGCACAAATGTTATGCAATTAATATAAAAATAAATTAAATCTACCGCATTAACTCAATCACGAGGCCCAAAAAATTTACGAACTGCAGAAGTAAATCTCTGCTGTGTTTTGCAATTTGTAACACATTGCACTTAGTTAAAAAAAACCCCTATATAAAACAGCTTACATTTTAATAATATATGATACATGGGCATCAAGTTACTTTTATACATCTCTAACTCAGCTGGTCTTGTGGCATGAATGGATAAAAGAACTACATGAGACTTAGCCTCTGCTATCTTTATAAACTGTCAATTAAAAGCTGGCAATTAAAGAATCTGAAAAATGAGTATTACTTATGAAAAGCTCAAATATTTCTTACTAGCTCCCCTACATTTTAGGCTTAATGTTTACAGTACAACATAAAATTTCATACTTTCATTACAACTGCAGATTACTATTTTGACTTCATCTACATGAAGTTACTAATTTTTCAACAAATTTTCCCAAGTATTGCAGTTGATCATTTACAGACAGTGTTGAAGTTAACTTCAGTGCTATTGTAAAGTAATAAAAAGTTTTCAAAATGACTCTCAAAAGTGCATTTACTTTCTGTAGTTTAGCCTCAAAGTAGGTCAACATTTTGGAAAAACTAATGCATGTTAAAATAGTGTTTGAAAAGCAGAGAGGGCAGAGTGGGTTTCTTGCACTCCTGATCCAATGACTTTCACAGGTTCATCAACAGTCTGCCATATACCGTCCTGAAAAACAAGGGTAAGTTTTTTGCAGTCAGTAGATAAACCAGATTTTGTCAGTATTTTCCTTGGATAAATTTGAATAACTATGGAAAAACAAACTGACTTATCAGAAATGTTTCAATAAAGAGTAACTATTTATACATCACTCATTTAACAGTTTCATATTTTAGAATTTAACACTAGAGAATATATAACATTAATTTGAATATATAAGCAGGTCAGTGTCTTACCAGTGGCAAATCTCTTCTTAAGAAGGGAAAGCCGATAGCCAGTGCCTACGAGTTCCACATCTACTCCTGAAAGGGTGCTTCCTTCGCTGATGAATTGCACTGCAAGTGTTGCTGGTTTACTGGGTCCTCCTGAAACCTCAAATTTTGCCCTGAGGGATCCAGAACCTATAAAAACAACAAAACTGAGAAGCTGATTGTTTTGCAAGAACAAAATGATCTCCCCAAATTATTTAGTAGTAAGAAGTGAAACTAACATGGTGAGCTTTGAGATCTATTCCCAGTGGCAGACCTACATACACTTTCAAAAGAGGTAAGAGTACAAGTCTGTTTTTCCAATACTCTGTTTAAGAAAATGACTAGTGAATGATTTAAAGAGAAACAACATATATTTCTGCAAGATTATACAAAATGTGGGTATCAGCCAGCCTGGAAAACACTTCCTACTTAACTGATTGGTCCCTATAATAATTTATGCTTGCTGGTCTCTAAGTACTTAATACCATCTATCTTGTGGCAGATGGTATCCGATGGGTAGAAAGGTACATACTATCTGCTTTTCACTAGAAGACTTGAAATTACATCAGAACACTTCAAAGTTGTCATGATCTGTCTGGATGAAAGTACATGAACAAAAACATTGGAAGAAATGCAGTTCTACAGTAATGTACCCAGAGGAAAGAAATTACTATGTTTCTATTAAAGAAAATGTCTGATGAAATACTTCTCACAAATTTCAGTTGATTTTTTCAGAGACAGTGGTGAAGTGGCATCACTTTGATACTATTATAAAGAAATAATAGTTCAATATTACTTTAAGTACATCTCTACAGGCAATGAAAGGCATTTTAAAAATCCCCACATTGCTACTAGTTTCTAGTTTTAAAACAGGCCTTTTCTTGTTCTTGTGAAGTGTGCTGGGAAATGAGATTTAAATAATTAATAATGGAATAATTTTTAAAACAGCTTGCTATTCCTATCAATAAGAACTGCTAAATGACAAGGAAAGTTAGTAACTGCAATGTTACTGATGTTAGAGCAGGAACTAAAAGAAATTGTTTCACACAGTGGCTTGTTCTTGATAAATTTAGCTTAAGATAATTTAATTTCTTCAGTAGGCCTGCCTTATTTCTGTAAACTGGAAATTCTTTCTACTCGAAGTATGGAAACTCATATATTCAAGTGCTTTGAAAGTTTGTTCTGTGTTTTATCTCTCTCCAACTGAGAGATCACATAAAGTGTTGGACCATAAAAACCCCCAACACATTTCATCATGCTGTCCACCAGGAAAGAAGACTTGAAGACACTTGTCCTGACATGGACAGTGTTTGTGCACTTCTCCCTTTGCTTCTGTAAGTGCAAGATCAGCACAGTATTACTTTCTCCTGAACTGGGAGTACTATACGTGTTTATACTCAAAGAAAAGGGGAGGAAAAGATAGTGGGAAGAGAAGGAATACAGCAGAAGCAGTGGGATATGTGGAAGTCTACTGTCAACACACAAGATGCAAACTGTATTGCTAGCAGCCAATTCTGTGCTGCTCTGCAGGTGTACAGTTCCTCTTCATCTGGCTGCATTTATGTTTCAGTATGATTTTTTTCTTTTAAAAGAAGCCGCAGAGTTTGGAAAAGGGGAAAAAAAGAGAGGGCTATTCCACTGTAATGGAAGACAGATAGCAAAGAACTGTGAGATTAGTGAAGGACAAAGTACACCAGACTAGAGTAATCATCTCTGTCCAGTAAAATTCTCTCTGATTTTGTTTGAATGATAACCACAACTTTGTAGCCTTTGCAGGATTAGAAGTTGTCTTCTCTTTTCATGTTTGTGGTTTCTATATGAAACCAGCCATTTTTACAGGCAAATCTGTGATTTCAGAATCCCTTTCACTAAATTCTTAACAGGACTAAAGGCCTTTCCTTTACATTAGCAGTTCATTTCTCCAGAGGCTTTGAGGATGAGATGCTTCCCTTTGGCTCCTGTACTACTTCCAAAAATAATTGCACCTGCAGAGACTGCAAGGGTCATGACATCAACTAGAGCTACGAGAAAGGCACTGGGCAGAGGACAACTATTGGTACCTTACGCAATGTTATATAAATTACTGCTCTGAGCAGATATGCATAGATTAATTTTTTTCCTGGAGTAATTATGGTCAAAACCAAGATTCAAAATGTTGGTCAAGAATAATCTATCTAAGCACAGGACTTTTGGATTTTTTTTTTTTAACCCCCAGTTCTTCCACTTATCTCCTTGTAATGTATTTTAATTATCCATGTGTAGAAAGACACAGATATTAAACCCATTTTCATTTGAGTAACTGCTCACTTCCAAATAGTATGAATGCAATAATTTCCTATCCCATCAAAACTCTATTTTAGAACTACTAACTGCTTTCAGGGTACTTCATTATTTTCCCTTGAATAGCTAATCATTAAATTTATATTTTGACATCTCACTCATAATGGAACCTCTCAGGAAGCAATTAATTGAGAAGAAGGTGAACTAGTAAATGGGATACAGCATAAGAAAATGTGTAAAAAGGAATTAGAGGGTATAGAGGCTAAGATGATCACCTGTTTACTGTTAAAATTTTTCTGTACAAGAAAGCAAAACAAAAGAGTTCAACTTGCCTCCATTCTCAGACTTCTCTGAAATGCTAGATATTTTCCAATAAGCTTTCATCTGATCTGCATTCCTGTAAGAGAGTGGTAGGTTAGTTATAAGCACAGGTTTTAGAACTTTATTTCCCTTGATTTACACTGGTGCAGACATCTCTAAATGGAAGTCTATAAAAATATTTGCACATTTTAAGGTAAGTCTGTGGAAAACTACAGGAGGAAAAGAGGAAAAGAGAAGGGTGTGTCTGCATCACTCCAGAGCAGCAAGCTCAGAAGAATACACTTCCTTATACATTTTATACAATTTTTTACACATTTAACACTGTCCTGTGTCTCCACCTATGGCTCCAAAATTCAAAACCCTCTGCAGTCTTAAAGGGTAAGTTACTCTGGAAGCAGTCTGGAAGTTGTGCCTTGATGCTTCATGATAGTGGTAGAATGGGGAGCAATGTTGATTGTTCTCCCCAAAGTGAGAGTCCTGAGAGCATGAATTTTATTCCATTTCCATTCTAGTAAAACTAATTGGCGTGACACACTGCTCAAGCTAACTTAAGACACTGTAAAGGTGTAGAAAAGGGTACCAACAGTGTTTAAACTGACAGGGCATTTTAACTCCTGGAGGACTTTCTAGCACTTGCATCAAAGGAAAGTAAACAACTTAAAGCTGTGAGCAGCATAAAGTGCTGATAGGTTTGAAATTGCTCTTGGCATTGAGGTAGCAGGACTGAAATGCTCGCATAAGTAGCACATATGGTAGCATTTACTCATAGGAAGCCAAGCTATAAAGCACTTTTTTTCCTAAAAAAGGACCAAAACCCCACCACCCAATCCACTAGACCAAATAGGTAGTACATCACAAATACTATACCTGCCTGGGACATAAGTTAATTTTTTTTTTTTTTTTTTTTGGTCAGCTTGCCAGGTTCAAAATTCTGGGTTTTGGAAGTTGCCTAGGTGAATTCACTAATGCAAGTATCCCTAAGTCTTCCTAGCTAACACTAGGTGTTCTGGGTGGGTGTTCCTGCTTTCACTCTGGCTTCATTACAGAGGGTTTGTGGAAGAAGCCTGCGCAGGGAGACTGGCTTCACCACAGTGTAGTTGTGTCATTCAGATAGGATACTGAACATGCTACTGTTCAGAATAAACTTAAAATTTGGTTAAAAGTATTGTTTCCTTGAAACACCAAGCCAAGAAAGATTCAGTCCTGTAAGGAGTTTTTTCCACTTAAAATGATACTCTATTACTACATTGTCCAATAAACACCTGTAACTGTATTGCCTCCAAAACCATCAGAATCTACCCAATAAATGCATCATATTTATTTTTCTTTTAAACCTTGCTTTGTAAGGTAAACTGATCTGTAAGAAATAAGATTAACAAAGCATAACTTCCTTTAACTCGGTATTCTTTGCCCTCTTCACGTTAAAAAGACCATTTTAGGAATAAGCAGTCCAGGATTTATTCACAGCTGGGCAAGTATATACATGCTGCACAGGCACTGTGATTGACTTCTGCTCACCTTTTGCTCCAGGGCTATACTACTCCGTCTAGTCCCACTACCCTCTGCTTGTTTCCACAAACTTGTAGTAACATAATTTCCTGATATCTATGTCACACTTTGAAGTGCTACTGTAAATGCAGGCTCAGAAGGTCGTGGCAGGTAGCTGCTAGTCTAATAATCTGCATGACACTTGAATTGAGAGACAGTGCTACCTGTTTCATGAAGAGCTCCTCAGTTACTCAGTTACAGAGGTTTGTTTTAAAATTATTTCCATTAGAAGTTAATTTTTAAGCTAGAACAATCAGGAAATCTTTTTAAAAACTGCATTTCTGCTACATTTTCTATATAATCCCCTTATATGAATACATTTATACGCACACAGAGAAAATGTTTTTTAACAATTTCCAATTACTGTATTAAAATTGTCTATTCATATTGGCCAAAAGAAAGCAAACACTGGAAAATTCATGAAGGCTTGTATTATTACACAGTTGGAATGGGTACTCACTGTCTCAGTTTATGTCAATAGGCTGCACATGATCTGTTTAAACCACAAAATGTCTATACAGCTGATACTACACATTTTGCTACTTCTTCCTGTGAAATTTTTCAGGCTATGACACTAAAGAATACACTGAAATGAATCTGAAAAAATACTGAAAAGTATTAATATTACCATTTTGCAGGTGGAAGTGACTGCATGTTTATTACTCCTCCATCTACTGGTACCACAACCTGGACATTAGACAGCATACTAGGCACATTCATAGACTCTGGATTGTATTTATAATCCACTCTCACATCAGTAGTGCTAGCATCACATTTCCAGTAAGTTGCAAGATTCAAGGGAGTGGACTGTATGCCATTTGAAGATACCTGTAAAAGAATAAACCATTGAAAACAACTTAATTAAAGTATCCACCTTTTGGGCAGAATTAGGGGATGATGGTAATTAATGTAAGTCTCAGTGCTGACAAAATATGAAGAGAACAATTGACCCCTGAGTCCTTAATCAGACAATCTGGAAGACTACTGCCTAAAGGAATTCATGTTATTTAATTTTAAATTAAAAAACTTAAAGAAAAGGTTTAAACTCCCTCTGGCCTATGAGGCTCCTTCCTTCTTTTTTATAACCTTTTGTAAGCTTTGTTTTTGTTGTGATCTGCCTTACGCAAGATGCATGCTTGCAGCAAAATTACTTCATCCTTAGCAGTTGTGTGCCGTGCCGATTCAGCTACCCAACCAGCCAGCAGCAGAGAACAACACCTGTCATTTTGGGACAGGCAGCCAGCAGAACAGTTCTTACCTCTTCAAAGCATTGTTTTCCCGCTGCAGGAGGGTTGAATGCTGCTTCTGTAGCTGAGCTCATTCTACTGCACTGATGCATCTCAGCCACCTTCTCAGTCTACTTGAGGAACATCCTGTGTCCTGGTGCACACTCTTGCCTTTCTTTGTCAGCCCAAAACCTTTTTTATCTGTCTGGGCTTCCACATGCCAATGCCTCGTTTTTACAGAAGAATACACAGTACTCATTTCAGCAAACCAAATAGTTTTTTCCTTCCATCTTTTTCATTAATTCTGTGTGCCTAACATGCTTTTTTCAGGTTCAGTATGCCAAGATTTTAAACCATACTAGGCAGAAATGGAAACTACAGGTATGAACAGCTGGACTGACAAGTAACTTTCAGGGTTTTTTTGTGTGTAGATAGTTGTCTCAGATGTTCAAACATTTCAATGCAGGCCTAGAAAATCCCTGTTCTCCCTTTGAGGTGAGTCTGTCTTGAATATTCATGAAGACTTTTTATTAAGAGCCAGAACATCATCTCACTGATTCACAGAATGGCTGAAGTTGACAGAGACCTCCTGGAGGCTGTCTGGTCCAGGAGCTCATGAAGGGCCACCTCTAGCAGTCTGCCTAAGTTCCAGACAACTTCTGACCATTTCCAAAAATGGAGACTCCACCACCCCTCTAGGCAACCTGTCCCCAGTGCTCAACCACTGTCACAGGAAAAAAGTGTTTCTGGCTGTTCAGAGGGAATCTCCTGTGATTCAGCATGTGTCCATTGCCTCTGATTCTGTCACTGGGCACCACTGAAAACAGCCTGGCTCTGTCCTCTCTATGCCCTCTCTCAGGTATTTATACGTATTGATGAGATTTCCTTGAACTTTCCCTTCTCCAGGCTTAGGAGTGCCAAGTCTCTCAGCCTTTCTTCATGGGATGGATACTCCAGTCCCACCATCATCTGCGTGGCCCTTTGCTGATCTTTATCCAGTCTCACTTGCAATGAACAACCCAGAACTGAACATAGCACTCCAGGTGTGGTGTCATCATCGTCGAGGGGAAGGATCCCCTCCCTTCACTTAGCAATACTTTGCCTAATGCAGCTCAGGAGACCATCTGTTGCCTTTGCAGCATGAGCAGCGAGTTGTTTGGCTCATGTTCAACATGGTAACCCACAGGACCCTCAGGTCCTTTTTTTGCCAAGCTCATTTCCAGCTGGTGACTCCCCGAGTGCACTTCTTGTTGAACTTCATGAGGTTTCTCTCAGCCCATTTCTGTTGAGCTCCCTCAGTAGGGCAAAATTACCCTCTGGTTTATCCAGAGGGCCATCCCCATTTGGTATCATCAGCAAACTTGCCAAGGGTACACTCTGTCCCATCATTCAGATCATTAATGAAGCTATTAAATGGTAAAATCAGTATGTTCACCTCAGTGTCTGCTCATCCAGCCTGTTCTTCACCAGCTTCTCTATATAGATTCTATGGTAGATGGTGTTGGAAGGCCTCATGAAGTCTGAGCAGACAGTGTCTACTGCTCTGCCCTCACCCACAGGGGAAATCATGTCATCATATAAGTTTGTCAGCTTGGTCAAGCATGACTTTTCCTCAGTAAATCCATTCTGACTACTCCCATTTTATTACATTGTGAGAAATCAGAACGTCATACGTTCTCAGAGAGAATCAAGAGAACAGTTTGCGTTGGGAGGGACCTTAAAGATCATTTAGTCCCAACTCACCCTCATCATGGGCACAGATGACTTTCACTAGACCAGGTTGCTCATAGTTCTACCCAGTCTGGCCTTGAACACTGCCAAGGATAAATGGGGCATCCATAACTTCTCTGGGCAACCTGTGCCAGTGACTCACTACTCTCTGAGTATAGAATTTTTTCTTAATATCTAATCTAAACCTACTCTTTTCCAACTGCAAGCCATAACCATGCATTAAAATTAATCAGCTACAGCATCCAAAACTTGGGCAATTGCAAAATCAAAGACAGTACAAGTACTAACTACAAGAAGTCCCCACCAAATCTCTTAAAGGAGAATTTGATTTTGCTGACAAATACGAAAAAAAAAGCAGTGTTTGAAGCTTGCTTGTGGGATTGGGCTGATGCATTAGCAAACTGAAACAAGCCCTGTATTTTAGGGAATGATGTGAAGCATAGCAGGAATGTGCTAAGCCTGGGCAGAGTCTACGCATTGTTGAGTAGAGACATATCCAGAACTGGTCTAGATGAGGCATGATAGTTCATCTCCATACTGGCAGACAAAGAATAATTCTTTTTGCTTCTGGGTAGACATGAGATCTGCTGGAATTCCTTAAAAATTCCAAAAGGAAAAAAATGTTTACCTGATACTTTAAAACATCCACATTGTAATAGGATGCAGATGGATTCTGCTCTGATAATTTCTTGAGGTAGACAGTTATAGCTTGCATGTTCATCCAAAAATCCTTAGTACTGGAATCACTTTGTGACTGATCACTACAAAGAAAGATCACTAATTAGGAGTGAAATATTACGCCGCTCATGTAAGAATACTAGACATTTTAAACTTTTTTTGCAAAATACGGTTTTTCAGTATAACTCACTTTGTCAGCTACAGCTTTGCTAACTTTTTGTTTATAAACTGCCATGACAAACAGTGATTAAACTTAATATTGTGTGAATCATTCATTACTTTAAGTATGAACTAACAAAATGAAATTAAGTACAAAAGAATACGTGCACATGGTTTGATTCATTATTTTAGTAATTTAAAAAATACAGCATTTAAAACAATTTAACTTAGTGTTCAAATAACTTCTCCAATAAATGAAATAGAAAGTGCTCATCTGAAATGGATTTCTGCTAAAAAATTCCAGCTTTTCTGTTTTTTTAAAAAATAGTATCTCCAAGTGCAATTTCAACAATTATTCTCCTCAATCAGCTACTTTTTTTTCCTTACAAATTCTTCCAAGCATGCTGCTACACATCTGAGAGATAGTTAGAAAGAATCTGATCAGTGTAATGAGTCAGCTTTAAAATGCACTAGTAGATGGCAAATGAAAGTACATGAATCTCCTACTACTTGTTTTCCATTTAAGCCTACTGTTTCATCATTTAGTTTTACCATTATTACTACTGTATAAAGAAATTATTTATAAAATGGATATAAAAACATAGACACATTTACACATTACTTTTTATGGCTCCTGTTATACTCAGCACAAGTTTTAAGTCCAGTAATCACTGAGATTTTTAATAGTGACAGTGGAGAGAACTAAGCTGAACAAGATTAATTCAGAAAATTAAATTATATGTAATTAAATCAACCAGACTGCAAAGAATCCTGATTTACATACACAACAACTCATACTTTACAAATTATGTAGTTTACAATTACATTAAAAAAAATTACAAAACCTGTATACAAGTTGTGCATTTGGAAGAATCTGCTCTAGTTTGCTTGTGTTTTTCACTCTGAAGCAGAGCACAGCAGGAGATGGGTTGCTGGTGAAGACTTTAATAATCCCACTTGGGAATGATATTGTCATATCACCAGTAATCTTCACAATACATCTAGAAGAGAATAAAAATATCAGCTTCATTGCAACTCATTAACTGCCTAGTTATAATACTAATTTTAAAGCAACCACTGTATTTTCACAATCTGATGAACTGAATTGAAAACAGAAAATCAATCTCAAATGAAGGTAATGTGACTGTGTACTGTCACTTTCAACTTGGAAGTAAGATGAAATAAGAAAGAAAAAGCTTTAACTGCTTAAGCATACAGTAGTCTTGGATATTTTTCAGGCTTTGAAAACATGGCACAGCTATGCCTAGGCAAGGCCTAAGTAGCATAGCAATGGATGTGACAGGGAATGAAGTGCTTTCAGCTGCACAAAATTACATGTAACACCTACCTGACAATGATAAAAATCCTTGTCATTCTCAGTGCTCTCACTGAACACATTTTTTAAAGCAGGTCAATCTGAACTCCTGGCAGGATGCAGGCCATTACAGAGCAATAAGCCACTGTTGTCATTTATACCCAGGGAAAAAAACCCCTTTGAATTCCCCTTCAAATGCATACTCATTCCCCCCCACAGTATGAAACATAGACCCAGTGTCTTTTCTTATTGTAACTCATTACATTTAATACAATTCACTATTTAACTAACTTTGTGGGATCTGCTCCTTTAAAGTAGGCGTTAACTGATTCAGTAAGGGCTACTGCAACAGGCACGATGTCCTGGTTTCCAAGTCTGACGGGGCTGGGACCACGTGAAACACCTAGAATACATACAGTGTATAGATTTAATTTTCAAAAAGCTTAGTAGATTTCAGAATGGTTGACTACATCTGTAATTTTCACAAGAGTTTACACCAAGGTCACAGTACCATCTGAGGTATTACTTGAAAAGCGTGTAGAAATACATAAGCATAGTACAGTACAAGCCTACCAAAATGCTGCTTAGCAGCCTAAGAGCACAGGCCTGTTGGTATGACATTATGTAAACAGACACAAGGAAATACATGAGACAGAAGAACACTGCATTAAAATGGCTACAGCTGGGGGTGAAGTCAACAGACCCAAAGCAAATTGACTAGAACGCTTTAAAAAAAAATCCCTACTGTATGCTTTTTGTATGGAAAAATGTATGATAAAATGGTCACAGAAATAAAAAGAATTCACTTACAGTAAAAATGAACTTAAATGCAAATTCATCAGTATTGCCCCACATAAGTCAACTGTTGAACATTCTTTTAACTTTTTCTGCCAACAGACATTGCAATTCCCAAGCAGAAATTGTTGGAGAAGTCTTCACTTGTTGCTTGTGCCAACACAACACAATTCCAACATGGAGCTATAAAAATCAACTAAGACCTCATGCTAAGGCTTTCTGAAATGTGCGTAATCACTTGATGAAAGAGGTTGTCATGGGATTTAATTTTTCACAAATTTTCTACACGTGTATGGAATATGAAAGACAATACTGGAAGTTTCTTCTTTTTTTTCTTAGTGCAGCAGTGTAGTAGATAGCATCTTATTATGTTTTTTTGTACCATGCAGAAATGGTCTGTATCGCATAGTATTATCTATCAAAAAGGAGGCACAGTCTTCACCTTTTCATAAACAAATTGAAAAATTTCTCTTTTATACTGTAAAGCAGAGACAAAATGCTTATGTATAATATTGCTCATGGCAAACTAAACCTATTTACTCTAAGTGACTGTCCCTTCTGAGCTCTTTCAGAAGCAAAAAGGAAGCTGGGGCCTTGTTCTTCACAGAGCACCTAATACCTCATATTAGACATTAAATTAAGAGATAAGTGAATGAAGTAGTGACAGAGCAAAAGACAGGAGCTGGTCTAATTCTGCTACCTCATACCTCACTCTCCATTACAATTTCTCACGTAAGGTAGTAAAATGTTCAGAATGCTTCTCAGTACCATGAAAACATTTGTGCAACACTTAGGCCTCTTTAAAAGGTCTAGTTGCAAGTGTTGAAAACCAAAAATTCTTAAATGAACTAATTATTATGATTCTGGCTACAAACCACTAATTTAATAATTTTTTTTCAGTATGAATAGTAGGTTGTTTTTCTTTATTCTTTCAGACAATACATAGATCATGATTCCAAAGTTTTTTCTCTCCCTGAAAACTACCAACAAAAGCTGAGATTCTCAATAGTCTCAGGATTCTAGAAATCATTATTTCAAGAGGCAAATGTGCAATAAAACAATGAGTTATCAATTACTAGAAATTCTGTTTGGTGAAATACTGAACTCCAGAATTATTCTTCACTAAAGCCAAAGTGTACACTCAATGAATGTGGCATTACAGTTGCTGAGCTGTTTCAATGTCTTTTTCTGCCAATTTACTAAGGAAAAATAAGCAGCTTTAGAGCAGATAGGATTACCTTATATAGAGGTGTATAAATTATTTTAAAATCTTTTATTTAATGGCCTTTTGTACATTTTTATAGCACTATTTGAAAAATTATGCAGAATAATGCAAATATATTCATTATATTCCTATTCATAAAAGACAAATACTTTTTTCTTGACTGAAGAGTGAAATTTATTAGAAATAATAACACTATTTTTACTTTATTTTAGGGAACACCACAGCAAATACATATGTCTATATATTTCTTTGAGACCTATCTGGGGAAGTACAAATGAAATCTCTCCTCTCTTGTTTGCTCTGTTCCCACTGTTCATTACCCTTTGACTCAAAAATCTATGCATTCTCCTAGAAACCAATAAGCTGAAGAAATAAATAAATTACTATATATTCAACATGGCCCAGTGCTGGATCCTGCCTCTAGGTCACAACAGCCCCAGGCAGCGCCACAGGCTGGGGCAGAGTGGCTGCAAAGCTGCCCACAGGAAAAGGACCTGGGGGTGCTGGTGACAGCAGCTGAACATGAGCCAGGGTGTGCCCAGGTGGCCAAGAAGGCCAATGGCATCCTGGCCTGTACCAGCACCAGTGTGGCCAGCAGGACCAGGGCAGGGATTGTCCCCCTGTACTCGGCACTGGTGAGGCCACACCTCGAGTGCTGTGTCCAGTTTTGGGCCCCTCAGTTCAGGGAAGACATTGAGGTGCTGGAGCACGTCCAGAGAAGGGCAATGGAGCAAGGGAAGGGTCTGGAGAGTAAGTAATACAAGAAACAGCTGAAGGAGCTCAGGACACAGCCTGGAGAAAAGTAGGCTCAGGGAGGGCCTTATCACTGTCTACAACTACCTGAAAGGAGGGGGTAGCAAGGTAGGGGACAGTCCCTTCTCTCAGGCAATCAGCAACAGGAAAAGAAGAAATGTCCTCAAGCTGTGCCAGGGGAGATTCAGGTTGGACAAGAGGAAGAATTTCTTCACTTAGAATAGGCTTCCCAGGGAGCTGGTGGAGTCACCATCCCTGAAGGTGTTCAAGAAATGGCTGGACTGCTTAGTGTTATGGTTTAGTTGACAAGGTGGTGATCAGTCTATGGCTGGACTTGATGATCTTTTCCCAACCTTCATGATTCCGTCATTCTATCATATGGACCAAAGATAACTGCTTATCCTGACACTGAAAGTCATAGTTTTGTTGCCTTGCCGTTGAAAGTACAGCAACATTCAGCTTCAGGGCTTTCTATATCTGCTGTGAGGTCTCAGATGGAAGGGACATAACAGAGCTGCATGAAAGCATCCTCACTTCATCTCAGGCTGCAGCCCAGTTCAAAGCTCCAGTTCTAGCACCTTTGCCAGTGATGGTAAAGCTGGCTTAAATGCCCTGCCACCTGCCTCAGCCTGACCACCACTACCAGCCCCTGAGCTGTGCTGACACAAGAGCTAGTGACATAACCATGCAAATGGTTGCACTGACACAGTCAAGGTGCAGACCAAAACTGCAGAACAAAAGACTGTATCATTGGTCATAAAAAGGGCAGATGAATAAAGCTGATCAAATGGTTTTAGTTCAGTTTAGGAACAAAGATCCAGACAATTTTAATATTGGCTAAACAGCTGTCATGAAAATAAAATTTATTTTAAAAGGTACTACCCTTATTATGTTGTCTTCTAAAATATGTATTATATGTAAATATAGAAACATTTTTACCTACTTGTGTTAGGAGAAAAAGGATTATCAAAGTAAAAATATATTCACTTCACTTGAAAGAAAGTAATAATGACAAACTGAAGAAGCAAGGCTTGTTTATGGAGCAGGGAAGTGGATAGACAGAAGATAACATTATATAAAAGTGGTTACATCAAATTTTGACAATTTCAGCAACATACAACTTGTTATGAAGTTGAGATTTCAAGAAACTTGTATGTGCCAGATACCAGAAACATCTGGAGAAACTTGTTTCAAAAGAAATACAATTTTATTAGATATTGTCTATTAGGATGATTAGTTAAGACATAAATGTACTTTGAGTACAATACCTGGTGGTGTCTCACAAAGCTTTTCAATTGTAGGAAGATTTCGAATCAAAAGATCATCATCTATTACATTTAAATGAAACAAAACATTGCAAGAAAACAAAATATTTCAAGCAAAGATGTTAAAAATTAATATTTAAAAAATACCTTGCAAATTAAATTAAGGCTAAAGCATAAATGAAACACTCAGTTATGCATGCCTTAAAGTTCACTTGGAAAAAGATAATTATAGAGTCAATTCTCCATTATTCAGAACAAATGGGTAAGGGGAACACTAGACTGTGCAAATGTCAAAAGAATACAGAATGTATTGCAGACTATATCCTCATACCCCAAAGTATTTCAGCTTTGTGCACTGCCCTTCCCATTTTCCCAGGGCTATTCAATTCATACAGTCAGTGCAGATGGAACTGGCCTTATTTATTTTTCCTAGGCTGCAATAATAACCACATCAAACCTCAGTGTCAGCACACACCTCCTTACCTCCTGCCTCACCTCATAATTTCACTCTGCCACTGTTTCCAGCAACATAGACACATATCCCCAGAGCTAGGGATATTGATGCTCTTGCCACCAATTTTTGGTTCCTCGACACCAGAGCTGAGACCTGAGGATGTCAGCCTGGATAGACTCTGGCAACCAAAACATCAGTTGTGTTTCTATGATGCTTCTCAGCATTTGTGAAACTGGTGGATATTGAACTGTAAGAGCTAAGGTTGGGCAAAACTCAGTAGCTTTGCACAGGGTGGGAACAACTCCACTGCAGAACTCCCACTAGGTGCTGCAGAGATGCTCTTCTGAGCTGCTGAGTCTGAGTGAGGAATCCTTGGCATCAATAACCTTTGCAGATAACTGAATGATAACTTGACAACTTGATTTAACTTGTGACTAAAGGTGTAACAGTGTTCAGGTATTAAACAGTTCAATTCTGCTAAATAAAAAGTTAAAACGTCTTAAGCCCTGCTCTCCCCAAACTAACAAAAAACCCCAACTAATTAAAAAAACTCCAATGTTTCCTTTTGATTTGTTATAATCAAATATCAAAACTGAAGGACCTTCCTTTAAAAACAAGAAAAAACCTTCTGAAATTAGTGGCAACACATGAAGACTAATTTGCTTTTCATCTTTATCTTTCTTGTTTAACTGTTTGTTTTGCTTTTACTGAACATCCACTTAGCTTACATTCTTAACTAACTTGAAGAAAAAGATGCATTAGATTTATTTTTTGGAAACTGCAATTATAGAACAACAAACAAAATTAAAAGAACATAAAAGAACTCAATTCTATGAACATTTGTATTCATTCAAATTTTTAGTATCCCTAAGTATTTCTGCACCAATACAATAACATCTTCTGAACAAATATAGGCTAACATGTTGTACTTGATGGATATACAAGCATACCAAGTAAGAACTCATGGAATGTTAATTGTGAATAATATTTCCCTAAAGAACATGCCATGATTGGATCCATGGTCTAATCTAATTTAATCTACTTTCCTGTGTCTCAGTGTCATTTAGAAGCAGAGATTGCAAAGGATGCTTGAAGTACCTGGACTTGCATATGCAACAACTAACTCCAACAAATGGTTCTGGTAACAGGTGCAACGTGGTGGCTGAGTTATCCTATTCCTAAAGTAAGATAAAATGGTTAATTAAACTTACCAACTGTAGGTGTGTTTGCTGCACTGAGGGAAGCAGAAGAGGATATAGAGGAAATGCTCTCTGCACGTGCCAAAGGAGCTGCTGGAGGCGGACTTGAGTTAGAGGTCAGTGGAGGGCTAAATGGCCTAGGCTGAACAAAAGAGATTACAAGAATATAACACAAAGTGGTTTTAAAGAGATGAAAAAAACCATTGTAAATAGAAAAGTTCTTATTTCATGCCCCACTCAATTGCATAATGTTTCTCAACATAGTTTCTTTAATGTTTCATCTACCCTAGTTTTTAGTGTAAAACAGAGAACCCACATTGTCCATTGGAGTAAACTCCATTATTTCATAGATAATAATTTTTTTGAGAAAGCAGTCAAGTCTAATATATTTGATTATGCAGCAGCCTGTCAATAATAATAATATAACACAGTATCAGAAACTAAGACTACAGCCCTGTGTATGTGTGGCAAACATGGATTTAGAGAGCTAAAGCAGAGCTGCTAATGAATTGGAAGTGAGTGCAGCAGAGGGCAACTAGAATAGTTGTGACTGGAGTATAAGAGTGAGAAAGGAACAGCCTGTAGGACAAGGATTTTTTCAGCCCAGAGAACAGAAGCCTAAGAAGGGATTTATTAGCAGTCCCTTACTAGGTAAAAAGGGGCACGCAAAGAAGTCAGAATCATGCTCTTTTAAGAGATGCAAGAGCTACATGAAGAAATTGCATCTGGACTTTGGGAAAAATTCCTTCTTGCAACCTTGTGATGAAATCCTGAGACAGGTTGCCAGACTGGCAGATTGTAAAATCTCCCACTCTGGAGATTTTCAAAATTTAACATGTGCCTGAACAACCTGAAATAATTTTGAAGTCAGCCATTTTTTGAGCAGGTTGGCCTAGAGAACCTAAAAGTCTCTTCCATGCTAAATCTCTGTATGGTTTTAGGATACGCTTAACTGTTAAGGTACTTAACTAATGATCATGCTGGGATTAACCTATCTGAAATGTACTGAAACCCCTGAAGCATCATTTTGGCAGGATAATTGTAGAATCCCAGAAGATAAGGGGCTAATGTGTACGTCTGAAACACTGATAGCTGGATGGCTGTGGAGCCAACCAAGGATTGCTGGTAATAACAGACAAAGACTGTTGATAATGATCAAGGACTATTGATAATTATCAAGGACTGTTGGTACTAATAGACAAGGCCTGCTGTTAATAACCAAAGATTGTTGTTAATAACCAAGAACTGTTGGTACTAACAGATGAGGTCTGCTGGTAATAACCAAGGATTGTTGGTAATAACAAACTGAGAAATAACAAGATGTGGCTGGAGGAGGAGCTATGCAGCAGTAGGCAGCACTTTTCCAGGACAAACATCCTGTCCTGGCTCCTACAGATAAACACAGGTACACAGGTACAGCTCAAGTGCAGGAATGAGAGAGAGAAGTGGGCATGGACTGTAGAGAGGGATCGAGACCACCCAAGACCCCCAAAGCCCTCTGACCCAGTTCTGAAAGAATGAACTGTGCATGATAACTGATTTGCATAGAAAGTGAGAAGCTTAGCTCCAGGGTGGGAAAAACCTGTCTATAAAAAGGTACCCCCACCAAGCCAGGGTGATACCCCCAGAAAACCCCATCAGCTGAACTGACACTGGAACAGGATTGGTGATCTCTTCTTCTCCCTCTCTCTTCTCTCTCTAATTAATATGTTCCTTTGTCTCTTCCTTTTTTATGCTACATTTTTATCCAGAACCCACTGTCATGTGCATATATTGTAGGTCAGGAACTAACATACCAATTTCCATGCCAAATGCATAATTTAGTAATAAAGCTTTGTGAGTTTTGTGGACCCTCTGACTTTAGTCATTCCTTTCAACCACTAGCATTTTTGAATCTTGGGTGTTTCCTTCCTGCTAAGGGCGGGATGTCACAGTAACTTTTTTTTTTTCCCCGTTCTATTGCACTTGTTTGATAGAGACTATGAGAATTGTAAAAGGAGTTGACACAAAATGAAGACAACTGACAGCCTTCTACTTGTATACAGATAATAGTCAATTTCTAAAGCAACAGTATAAAATGAATACAACTTTTTTCAGGATCATACTTTATAGCAGGAAAGTACCAGATAAATTCTTCTATTTAATTATGATGACATGAAGAACAGATTCCTTGGGCTAAGAGCAATTACTACAATTCTGCATTGGAAAGAGAAAAGAATTTCAAAATGAACTCTACTCTGATCCTACAGAAAAGCAAAACAGTTTGAAAATATTTTGACAGTTTTGTTAAAGCATAAGATGAGAATTTTGTTTATAACAAGAATATGGTGAAAATATCTTGCTACTTTGAAAGACAGTAAGAGGATTTTACCACAGGAACATTTTTCCAAGTCAGTAAGTCAAGTGAAACCTGCAGAATACTAATATTTACAGAGGAAATGAAGCATGGCCAAATCTGATAGGCTGTTTGAGTATTTGCAATCTTTACCACATTCCTTATCAGCAGGTGAACCCACACTGCAGGCACATACAGGCAGTGTGCAACCTCTCACTATCCTCATGGGCAACTGCTGTGATCTACCACCTTCCTTCTCCACAAGCCAGCAAGGGAAGGAGAAGTCACAACAGGGCTACTTCTGTCAATACATGACTGAAAAAACCCCACTCATTTCCCAAAGATTTGGTGATATCCCTAAATCAAAGGAGGTTTGTTAATAACTTCACCCGTATTTCACATTTTGAAAACTTCAATCTTATGCATGCACCACCTTTCATTATCAAATTACTGATTTGCTCAATTAAAAACACTCAGCTGATGCAAAACTTATGGTTTGGACCTGTGTACTCGTGTTAATAACTATTTGTTGGAATAAGATTGTTATCATAAACTATTACCGTGCCTATTTGGCAATGTTGAAAATCTGCTTATGTGATTCCTTGAACATAGGCTGGAAAGTAACTCCACTCTGACAGTGTAAATGAATGGTGTATCTGAAAGCAAGTCAAAATGGCAAATAAAAAAACATAATAATCAATACATACTATTTCATTAATCCCACTAAGTTTCCCAGTAGACAGCTTTGGTCTTGAAGCAGGCCTTGGAGGGGGTACAATGGTGCCCACAGAAAGAGGAGTGGTGGGCCTTGCTGAAAGAAAGCAAATTTAAGAAAATAAATATTAGAAAGATCACACTGAACATAAATATTTATTTACTTGAGTAGAATACCTGGAAGTGATGTTTCTGCTAGAAGTTCCTATTTTACAAGTGCCACGTTTTAAGAGTTACCACAAATTGTAAGTGCTTTTAAAATAGTGCCATGTGATAACCTGAAAAGTGACTCTAAAAACAGCATCATGGGCTTTCTCATTGCTCTCAAGTGATTTTATACCAACCACTCTTGGAAGCTTGTCTGTAAAAAAAAATTGTTTCTGCAAATGCAATTATTTAGTCTTTGTGATCTCATTGCTGTCTGACATCCCACAAAAATACATTCCCATTTCTAGAAAAGCAACACTGCATAGTTAAGAGAAAGCAATGCCTTTAAATGAATAGTTTGAATTTTCTTCGTATTTCAAGTTGAATATTTACTTCACTGTCCCAAATGGTATTAACAAGCAGTTTAGTACATTCTAAGTAAGAAGATGAGTTAATTTTAAGATCAGTTGAGCAATAATAACAAAAAGAAAAATGAGTCCAAAGCTTGCTTTTTGGAGTCAGTTATTAGCAAAGAGCAGTACAGAATGCATGCTTGGCATACCCTTATTTGTATGAGCACAAGAAGACACTAAACTATAGTCCAGTAGTGCTGAAGATGATGCAGAAGATATTTCAGCAGCAGTGCCAGTTTCTTCAATGAATAATTGTTCATGGCATATAGAGTTATTGAAAAGGTCACTTTGATCCTCAGAAGCACAGCTGTTGGAAGAATTCCCAAGCAAAGCAGAAGAGGCAAGGCAGGCATTTTCAGTTTTAAAATACAATCTTTGGGGCTCCTTCTTGTCTGTGCTTGTGTGTCTAATTGTAAGAAGTTCATCAGCAAAGGAAATCCACTGACTCTGAGATCGTGAAAAACAGGATAAAGTACTGGTACTCCCTGATGGCGCTGCTGTAACACCAGATTTGCACAAAGTGCTCATGGTAAAGTCTGGTGAGGATGGGCTTGTAGACCCAGAATCTGTCTGGTGTCCAAGCAAAGACTGAGATACTCTACACCCAGGCAAATCATTGGTAGATGAGGAGGAGCTCCTATTGTGCTCTGTTAGGGTAGCTGAAGGAAAATGGAAGAATTGAAACTAGGGCTGACAATGAAAAGATTAAAATTTCAATATTCAAAAAAGTATTCAATATCCACTGCACAAGAATTACTAGCCAGCATGAAAAATAACTGCTCTACTAAGCTAACCCCCCCACTTACAAATAAAAGAAAGAAAAAAGCCAGTAACATATCATATGTACTTCATTCATACTGCCAACCATCTCACTGTCCATGTTTTAGCACATTAAAAAATAATTTATTGTGTATCTCTCCACTTAAGGCTCTACTTCTGACAGCTTTCCTTGTTCCTCTGACTTCCTATCTGTTGTGATTTAATTTTCTCTCGTCTTTGTCTTTTCCTTCTTGCATCCTACTCCATTTTTGGTTCCTCTCCACAGCTTTCTGCTTTTAATTTCCTTCAAAGGTATTTAATAAAATCTACCCCGTTCCTTCCAAAGACTTTGATCCTCTTAGTCCTAAGATTTGTAACAGGAAGGTCCAAAAGATTTGGCTTTCAGGTGAATGAATGAAGACAATGCAGTCACAAGATCTCGTCTGATATTTATTCTGTCTATATCAACCTGTGTCTAGTGAGTAACAATATGGATGAGGCATCATCCACCTCCGTTTTTTTTCCTCTCTCATCCTGTGGTCATCAGACTGCTGAAAAAAGGAGTTTTCCACAAGTATTCCCTGCACTTGCTGTTGCCTGTTGCTCTAGATGACAATAGAAGCAGAAAATGCAAGCTTAGTCAATTCTCAACATCTTGCAGATTGGCAGAGCTAGGAGCAACAGCAGTGACAACCAAAATCAAAAAAAGAGAGAAACACATTTAAAAGTTCAGACCAAAAGTATCGTCGTCCTCTCTACAGTGGTCCTTTTGCCATAAACGAATGCATTCTCTAAGTCCACCTAAACGTTAAGAGTTTTAACACAGCTTTTCCTTTCTAGGAGGTATTTTAACTATCATTCAAAGGCTTTAAAATACTACTACAAACAGCTTTTCCTTTCTAGGAGGTATTTTAACTATCATTCAAAGGCTTTAAAATACTACTACAAATCCTATTGAAAAACAATTGTGGAGATGTTAAGAACTATTTAAAAATTATATATGGATGAAAATAAGGAAGATAACTAAATAGAAGTATTTTTATAGTACCAAGAACTAGCTAAAAAATGTCTGTTGTGTTTGTTTAAGATAACAAAGTTAGCTTAAACTTCTAATAAAGCAGGATTATTCATGGATGACCAAAGATTACTTCTGTGCTGCATAAACCACTGTCTGCTCAAATAACAAGGTAGTTTAAGTGTTCAATGATTAACACAGTTGTAAAACAATAGTTAAACAAATGTTTAAACAGTAAGGGACATATACTGTATTCCACAAAACTAATATATGTAATTTAAGTTTTGGATTGAGATTTTCAAAAACTTTAAGTACCAGCTTACTACAAACCTTCAAGTTGAAGCTAAAACATTGATTTCAAGGAAAATACAATCAAACCAGTTAAGTATTTTTTAAAAACTTTAGAACTAAGTTGCAAGTTAGCAAGCATTAGAACTCAATTTAAACAACAGTACGACCTACATTGATCCGATTGGTTTTTTGCTCCAAGTGTATTAGAAATTTATCCTTTGGATAGATTAGAAAGTTATCCTTTGGAAGACTTACTTTATATTTAACTCCACAGATTATTTCACAAATGTAAATATTTTAGTTAACACCTAGAACAACAATCCTTGAAATAATTATTTACCAGATAAAGCTTGCCAAAGCACAGATGTATCTAAATTTGATTTATGCCAACAAGACCCTCTATTGCACCAATTTCAGTGAACTGCAGGGCTCTGTGTATAAGCCCCATGGGTATGAGGACTAGGGTAGATGATTTCCTGCCAGATACAGCTACAGAGGATATTATGGATCTCTGTCATTATTCATCAACCAGAGACTACTTCCTCCACAGTTCTGCTGCCAGGAGTAACTGTATGAAGATTTCCTAATGTGCTTTTACTTCCCATCCAGGCACACAGTAAACACCCGAATACAGCTACAACCACCAACACAACAAGTTAACTATCCTCTGCCTGTCTCTGCAGACTCCAACACCAGACCAAAGCTATCAAAACAGAATATTTTAAGAAAGCACCATGTCTTTTCAGAATATTCCAATAATATATCTTTCTCTAGAATTTAGTCTTAAATGTGTTACCACACACATGGTGGATTCACTAGCCAATACTACTGACTGGTTATGTAAGTCAGGATGAGAAAGTTATGATGAATTCTGCAAGCCAGATTTGTTAAAACCTTAACCTTTAAGGAACGAATTTGTAGTGAAAGAGAAAGTTCTACTTAGAATCTGAAGTGTTACAAAGCAATGCCGATTGTTGCTAAAAGAACATTACTAAAGCCAAGAAATAACACGACTTTTTCAGAATTCTCCTATTGATAAATATAATCTTCCTTACTGTTCTTCAATCTGCATGACCAAGCACAGAAGAAAACCGCTAGAAAGCCATGATCATGAACAAGGAAGTGAGGACTATTTTTGGAATACAAGTACTTCATTAAAAAAATCAGTGGACATACTTCCTTTCTCAGGTGTGTGGGAAGAGAAAAATGTCTGCATTAAGAGAAAATTAAGATGTTGGAGTACAGATATACAGCAGGTAGACTGAAAAGAACTATGGAATTATCTTTTGCAAAGACTGGGTTTCAGGAAAACCTGTTAGTGTCCTACCAACACTAATATCCTGCAACCCAAAATTCCCATGCAACATATGCTCTCTCCCTCCACCTCCCATACTCCACACATACCATCCTTTTCCTTGCAATATCCCTGTTTTCAGGATCTCAGCTTAATTCACGTCTCAGTCCTGCCATTTTTATCCACCTCCCCTTGGATTATGCCTTCACATCTCCTAAGAGAATCATGCTTTCCTACAGGAAACAAGTTTCTCACAGCAAAGCTCTGCAATGCCGGTGTACTACATAGCCCAACTGACTTTCCCGGAAAGAAGAAATCCATCCCTATTCATTATGCAAGCTCGGCTTGTCTCACAGTTGCTGCAACAACCTCCATTTAATCTCCCAGCATTACCCGCTGAAAAAAAAAGGAATTACATTCTAGATGGTGAGCAATTTTTCAGTAAGTATGAGAAGGCAATAAAAAAGGCAGGAGCAAGATAGAATTTTCCTAAAGTGTCTAGCACTGCCTCTTCCCTCTTGCTCTCTAGCTTGAAAGCCTTATATACTGCATTCTCAGTTGAGTAATACTTCTAAGACAGTATACTGCTTTATAAAATTCTATCATGTATGCATCAAAACATGTCCCCTCACAATAACTGAAAGAATGACACCAGAACATCCTAAAATATATGGAGAAAACATTTTCTACCATCAAATATTTTACCTGAGGATGATGAGGATGCCAAGGAAGCTGAAGAGGAAGATTCAAGAGAAGTGCTGAAGAGTGGATCCCATGCCAAGAAGTCACTGTTCCCCTTTCTATATTAAGAGTTACAATTGGAATAGAAATGAAATATTTTTGAAATAGAAAATTTCACAAAAATCATAACCTTCAGTAGTAGTTTGAAAATGTAATAACTATAATAATCACAGAATAGTTTGGGTTTGAAGGGGTCTTTAAAAATCCTGTTCCAACCATGCTGACATCCACTAGACCAGGTTGTTCAAAGCCCCTTCCACACTGGCCTTGAACACTTCCAGAGACAGAGCATCGAGAACTTCTCTGGGCGACCTGTTTCCATGTCTCACCATCCTCACAGTAAAGAATTTCTTCCACATATTTAATCTAAATCTACTCTCAGTTTAAAGCTGCTCCTCCTAGTCCTATCACTACATGACCCTTGTAAAAAGTCCCTCAATACGATAAAAAAATTTGACAAGTTAGTCTATATTAGTCTTTGCACCTAAAAAGTAAAGAATTAGTTAAAAGTTGCAGGTTGAAGAACTGATTTGCACGTAAGGACACTATCTTAGCCAACACCTTGGTGCAAATTTGTGTGTGGACATACTTCATAATGTCAGTTAAGTAACTGTAATTTTTGATACCTACATCTTCAAATTCATTTACTTCAGTGTATATACATATAAGCAATGTATGCAGATCTGTGTAAATTTGGGGTTTACAATCTTAAACACTTTACCATGGAACCCTCTTGGACAGAAACTAAATCTGTCTTATTTAGAAACATTGTGTAGCCATGTAACTATAAATATCAACTGAGACAGATCACAATAAATCAAATGTATTAGAAGGGGTAAACAAATTAATGGAAACATCCCTTGATACACTTAGTCTTATAATGCAATAGAGTTACATCTTAAAATAGGACTCTATGTCTAAGCCGTCATTTCCAATGAGTTTCTGAGTATTAGAAAAATAAGACCAAATCCTTGCAAAACTGCATTTGATAGAATTTTCAATTTGAACTTACTCATTTATTGGAGCAGAAAGTTTTGATTTTGTTAACTCTTCACCTAAGAAAAAGATACAATCGTATCACTAAAAGTGTGAAATATAAAAGAAAAATTTCATTTTCTTTATAAAAATATAGTTAATATTAATGTTGGCAGTTCAAAACAAATTACTATTTAAAATGGAAAAAAGAAAATGTATTATTTCTGATAACTTAAGTTTAGATATTCCTGGAATACAAGAAGACTACACAGAGCGATACATGTCATGAGGAAGTGTTGTCTACTTGAAATTTCCTCCTTGAATTACACTGTTTACATCAATACGGTTCTTCAGCAAATCTGGCCTGGTTTCCCACTGAACCCCCCCCCCACCCCTGCATAATAGAAGCTAATGCTCTATCCTCTATGTTGTTATTTTACATCATACACACAGTGTGCTTTGCTGGTTTGTGGATCATACTAAATTGAGCAGGTGGAAGGGTTTCAGGAACTTGCACTGGAGTTTTTTCCATGGGGTAACCCCCTTTGGCATCCGGATGTGTTCCTCATTACTGTTAGAGACAGGTTCATCTGGTCCCCACAACAGAGAACAGCCAAGTACATAGGTAAGGAAGAGGTATATAAAACTAACAAGAGAAACATTTTGTTCCATTTAAAATACAAATATTTAAGAAGTTTATGTCTCCAACAATTAAAAAAAGGAATTTATTTTCATTCTATGTTAAAAACTAACAGACTAAAAGATTCACACTTACTGGATGAATTTTGATTCATTTGTATGTCTCCAACAATTAAAAAAAGGAATTTATTTTCATTCTATGTTAAAAACTAACAGACTAAAAGATTCACACTTACTGGATGAATTTTGATTCATTTGTATGTCTCCAACAATTAAAAAAAGGAATTTATTTTCATTCTATGTTAAAAACTAACAGACTAAAAGATTCACACTTACTGGATGAATTTTGATTCATTTGTGCCTGAAACAGGAAAAAAAGATTAGGAATAAGTTCTTCTACTGTGAAATAAAGCACTTAATAGTCTTAGAGTTCTTATTTCCACTCAACTTCCTATGAGGTATTTTGCTTTCAATGCCAGGTAAAAACATTATGAGCTTGTGGAAGACCATGGAACATGAGCCTGGACAGAGAAACCAGTTCACATCTGCCATACCAGTATGAAAATGCAGGAATAAATACTATAGAGCTGACAAAGGGAGCAGCATTTAAAAATCTCTTTACTGCCTGGGACAGTAAAACAGCTTATATATCTATCACACGGTATAGATGAAACAAAACATTCCTCATGTTTTCCCAACAACTCCCCTCTCATACTACACTTACTTGGTTTTAACTACAAATGCAAATAAAAAGCCATTCTCTACTTACAGGACTGTGTCTCTGCTTTCAAAATGTGGTGAGAGAAAAAAAGAAAAATTATTATTTTAATATGTTATGCACACTATTTTCCTTAAAATCAGAACCAGTCTTATTCTGATCTGAATCTTGTACTAGCATACCCTAATATTATTTATCATCTGGTGGTATAAAGGATTATTCTGTGAATTGGCAGGATACATCAGTCAAGCTGCACTGCAAATATTACATGTATCTTCATTATATGATCTGTTTTAAAATACTTGTATGTTATTGAAAACAAATTAGCAAATTATGTTAAAAGCTGTGCTTGGCTAATTCTAAGATGTAATTGAATGTCTTGTGGCAACAGCACAAAGACAAGAACTGAGCACTCAAAAGACTCATAGGAAAGTTTAAATATGAGAAAAGTACTTAATGTTATATTGCAATAAAAAGTGCAGTATAAATACATTGGAATACAAAGTGTATCAAAAATGACCTAGGGCACAAGAAAAAAGGATCATTGAACCTAGAATAAATTCTGAACACTATAATATATGTTAACACTACAGTTTCTTTACCAGTTTTCTACACATTAAAAATATGAGGAACAAAACTTACAGATACTGCTGGAGAAAGAGTGATGTTCCCTATAGATACTTTTAATTCATCCAAAGAAGGCATAGTGTATTGAGAGCTGTTATTTGGCTGGACAGGTTTTATTTCCACATGGAACCTCCTGGGTTCATCATCTTCAGAGTCAGAATCACTGGATGAATAGAAATGGTTCTCTTTGGTATGTTTTTCTCAGTTAAGGTGGAAATACCACAAAGTCATCTGCTTAATCTACTTCTTAATTATTCTCCACAAAATGCTCATATTAAGTGACCTCTTTGTGCACTTACATACATCCATAGTCCAAAATCCACAACTCAGAGTTAAAATTTAGAGGTTTATTCCGTTTATCTTCATAATGATGATTCTATTCAGAAAAACATGATGGCATAACTGAAGAATGGCAGTATCTGTTACATAACTGAATAACTGCATATTTGAAGACATGAGGTAAATTTAAGATTCTAGAGCAGCAACACTTCTGCATGTTAAAATTATAATTTGCAAGACTCCAACAGGGATTCTAACGGATGTATGAAAAATGTAGAAATCTTTTAAACCAAATGAAGAAAAGCTTAGGTTCTTTAATGAGCAGTGAAATGCCCATGGTACCTGTACCTAACATTAACAGTGAAGGAAAGAGCAGGAGCCACCTTTACCTGTTCCTTTTACAGTGTGGCACTGAAAATTTTACAAGAGAGGATGCCAGAAGGCTGCACAGTAACAATGTCAACTGCTCAAAGTACTGCCATCTTTGGAAAAAAAGGGATCACAATAACATCTCAGCCTTCAAAATAAGGAAAATAAAACAGCCCATTATATGCACAGGAGCCGCACTGAAGAAAAGCTCTGAAAGGCCTAAGCTAAGTCTTAAAAACTGCATGTGTTTTGGCAAGAAAAATTTGAAAATTTCCCTCTACAGAAACACTAAAGTTTTGTACCACCTGGAAGAAGTGTACATATTCTCTAAGTTGCTTCTGTTATTTTCACATATGACAGACATTTGCATTAAATTCCTTCCAACTATTCCCTAACAAAGTTTTAAACCTGAACCTTAAAGACATTCCAAATCTATTTCAGCTGAAAGGATCTGAAAGTTGTGGTGAGGAAAAAGCCAAATATCTTCATCTTACAGACTATCTGTTCCTTCAAAATGAAGCATATATAGAAAAGGTTTCACAGAGAAGTAATTTTAATTTCATCAAAAGATTTCTTGTCTTGAGAATTATCACTGACCCTCAAGATTCATTTCCTACAAATAACACAGTTCTTGTAAAGTGCTTTGCCAATACAGGTTTAAGTCAGAGTTATTGACTGTCATTATAATAAAACAATGTCCTCCAACAAACGATCTCAAGAGTTCCCATCAATAGAATAAATTTCTAGAGGTTAAGGGAGGAAAAGAGGAAGGGAGCTGATAAGTTCCTGAATCTGGTCAAGATTTTCAGAAGCTCAAGTACTATCTCATGACAGATTGCAAATCATTGATATTTTTCATTGAATGTATGCCTTTTCTCTTGTTTCACAACAAAAAAAGAGATAATAAGAAAAAGGATGTCCAGATGAACCATTTATCACAAGTATGAATGTTGTTCACTTCTCTCTCACTTTCAGAAATACATGCAAAGCATGAAATAATACTCCTCTCACGACTGGATAAAAGTCTGCCACTCATATACATTTTGTAAATAGGAGATAAGACCAACTGCTTTTATTGCTACAGGAGTCTTCCATGTGGGCATTAGAGGCATATTCTGCAAAGGTGATGAAAACAAAGAAGTCATGATGAACTGTAATGAGCTGTTAACTGCTTATAAGTTTTTGCAATTTAAGGTAATTTCACAGCCTAAATTCACCTTTTATCTGCAGTACACAGAAACTTCAGTGAATACATTTCCAAAAATTATCTATCTTGCTAACATACTAGGCTTGCTTAGATCTATGGTAATTATACCCAGCTCTTAAGTAGAACGTTCCTCTGTGATGGTAGGGAATAGTGGACAAGACTTTTCCTCCAAAGCAAGAGGGGGATGGGAGAGAAAAATCCATAATGGTGACTCAGAACAAAATCTGTTCTGTATATGAAAGCTACTCTTAAAAAGACAGTAAAAGCTAAAAGCACCAATTGGAAACAGCATGTGGTGTAATGACTTCATTAAGTAACAGAAATTCTATTTCTACACTGCTGGAGCTCCCAGTCATCTTAATAGTGCTACAAAAAAATGGGAGGGTGCAGATATAGTACAGATAACCACTCCATACACATTAAAAAGTTTACAAACTTTACTTTATACACTCTCTGAGATCTTTTCGAGGAGAGAGATCTGCATGGAAGTTTTTATTCTGGCTATCTTTTTGCTTTTTTATTTTTACTGTCCTTTTAAATTTCCCTGTAAGGGAACTTCCCTGTCCTTTACTGTTCTTTTTAAAGACATCTGATCTAATCTAATCTAATCTTTAACATTTGCACACACACAACATCTAATAAAAAATTTGGTTCATTTTACAGAAGCTATGAATGTAAGAATACAAGGTTGCAACATAGGCATAAATGTCATTCATCTTCCTAAACTCTTTAGGCAGTACTTCCTGTATCCAAAGAACTGTAGTAACATCAAATAACTTGGCACAACAATATTAAAAAGGATATCCTGTGTTGCTTGTGGTTTAATGCTGTATCCTTCATCATCTACATCAGGAAAGTTCTAAAAACAACAACAAAAATTATGCTATTGACAAATAACTAAAAAACCATGTCATTCTTACATCAGACTGAATTTTACATCATTGACAAATTAAAATTACAACAATTCAAGAAAGTGATTTTTATTCAACATTATTAATTATGTGAAGTTATAATCTGTCATTCAGAAATTGTGTCACAAGATACCTCAGCACAAAATGTAACAAAAGAAGCTCTAAATTCCCTGTGAAAACTGGCAAGTTTGCAATGCGTCAGCTTTTACTAATCAATCACTAATTAATTACCAATTGATTAACTACTAATCAATTACTTTATCAAAAAGGACAGAAATTAACATTAGTTTAGCTTTAGGACTGAGTTAAATTAGCCTACAATTCCCTTGGCCCCAGAAAATTTTCCCAATTTTTGCTTCTCGCAGCTAAGACACAAGACATTCTGATGGTGCAGAGGCAAAACCTTTATTAAGTGCTAGTCAGTATTTAAGTATGCCAGGAAAAGCACAGGTTGCAACTTCCACCCCCGCTAGAAAAGGCAGCATGCCTGCACCGTTGCTTCAGAAAACAATATCCACATCACAAGTGCTCAAAATTTTATTCCAAAGTTTTCCTTTACACATCTCCAACACCATCCTGAATCTTCAAAGCCAATAAGCATCTGGGAACATAAGACAAGTTTTGGTTTTTCTGTTCTCGCAGGCAATTAAATAGAAATTGAAAAAAATGATGTTAAAATAACTTAGAATGCTCAGCTAAGCATATAACTTCATTAAAAAAACTTTGGGGCAGAGAGAGACAAGTCTCCAAGATGATCTAAATTTTAAAAATTCACAAATCTCCACATCAGGTAAGTTACATATACAGGATGAACATGGATACGTAGATACTTTCCCCACTCAGAACAAAAAAATCCATTCACAACTTTATACGTATAGGCAGTGTATGTGAACTGCTTAATGTCTCAGTAAGTTTATCACAAAAAAACCACTACCAAGGTGTCTTCAAAATGCAGTGATTTCAACAGTTGTTAATATTGTATAAAAATTAGAATATGGAGATATATATGAAAATAAATATAAAAGTGATTTCTTCTAGTGTAGCAATCAGTTTATTCTATCAGAAAGCAGGTACGGGGAGGCAATTTGACCAACAGATATGTATACACAGTATGGCCAAAATGTAATTTGTTAGAAGTCATGAGATATAACAAAATGACTTATGCTGGTGATTTCATGTGGACAAGCAAGGAACCTCGTGACTTCAGCTAAAAGAGAATATCTCTGAATAGCTTTTGAAGTACAGAAGACAAACATTAAAATGATTAGAATGTAGTTATCCTTCTGTTTCTTTTACATATATCACAAATAGGATGTCTGGTAATTTACTAGAAAGAATAAAGATTCTCCTCTGTGCAGCTCCCTAAATTTAGCACTTCTAAAATAAATGGAATTTACACATAGCTCAAACTTCTGCTAAAAAAAGTGTAAGAAATAGAATCCTGTACAGATGTAAAGCTGTGCCAAATTAAATACTACATCAAACTAAGGCCAAAAACCAACATTTAAGCTCTCTAACCTTAAAATATAGAACATGTAGATGGACTTTCTTGAAATATTTGTAGGATCTAGACTTCACTGCTATTTGATAAATAAATAAATAATATAAGAACCAAAGAAAAACACCCAAAAAACTAGTAAGAGTACAATCACACGGTCCAATACTTTAGCTCTACTTGCTCAAATCAGGGTTCTTAGCTACGCTTGACCTCAAGCTGACCTTGTTTATACCAGAAACCACTAATGAAACTTGACATTAAAGTAAACAGAACAAAAACATATAGCTACAGGGTAAGTATTTTTTCTTGTAATACTAAAAATTCTGAATTCTGAAGTTATTTTAGTTGTCACACTAGGTAATTTTCCATAGATCAGAATCATTGATGGTTAAGATGAACTGAAAATCAATAAAAATCTTTAAATATACAACATATAATTTCTCTTACAGCTGGGCCATATATGTAAAGTATATTATTACTGGGCTGACACAGCACGCGCAACATAGCTGGCAAAACTGACTATTTTGATATAAAATTGTGACAGAACTTAGTTTGTAGAAATTATTTTCATTGCATTATTTTTAATTTACTGAATAATCTCTAGGATGAAGTAAGTCCTTAGAAAGCACTAAAATCTTAAAGTATTTTACTTTCTTTCTTAATACTTTCATGATAATTATTTCTGGTCTTGCTGATGTACTTGAATCATCTGTTCCTCAGAAACAGCCCTTCACCATGCAGTCTATTTTCACAACTTCATGTACATAACAGAGATGGATACTTTACAGCTTAAGTTCTGAACACAGGAGAAGAAAATTTCTTCCTTCTTGTTCAGCTGGTCTATGTTACCACTTCTTTTCTAACCCTGTATAGAAAACATTATTGGTTTCTTCTGTATTTAAAATTTAAATATGTGTAATTTCAAACATCTGACTTTAAGCAACATATACAGACATAAATAATTTGGTTTTTATTTCCAGCCTTGTCAATAATTCAGATTGATCTTGTGCCAATTTATGATCAATTTATGATCATTCTTAACACCTGCTTTAATTAATGAGACACTGAATTTATATTTTTGTGTAAACCAGTGTAAAAAATGGGTGGAAAAGATACTTCATATACCTTTGTATAGACAAAGGCAATTTGTGTCCCATACAAGAAAAATGGTACCTCACAATCTTAAAAGTTAAGCAGTAATTTCAAAACACTGTTCTCAATATTTTGAATGGCTGAACCAGTGAATGTTCTGGTTTCTGAAATATCAACGTTTTATTTGCAAATCTACATTTAATAACAGTAGTAGATAACACAGCAACTTGAGAGAGACACATACACATGAATCTGATGCTAATGAAGGCATTTACATCTATTTGACTAATTTTTCCCCCTTCTCCACACTCCTACAGTTACAGAACTATATATTATGTCACGGATAACAGTGTATCTTAAGTATCAGGCACACAACACAGACAAGACCTGATTTGCCTATCATGCTGATCAGAGGTTAAGTTCACAACCTACATGTATACATGTATAATTTTTGAACTTCAGCACACAAGATAATGATCTTTGCAACCTTTGGCCTTTGGGCCAAAAAGTTACTATTAATATGATGCAGATGAAGGTCTGGTTTAGGCCCCTACACAAACATGTGTAGTGGTCTTTGCAGTCAAAAAACTCTCAACAACCTCATTATGCATGCAAATTGAACTCTGCAGAAGTAACTGGAAAGGTGGACTTGCAGGAAGCCTTTCAGAGGTTCTGTTAAGCAATTAAACATGTAGCTGTAAAAGCCACGGAGTTTTCCCTGTGTTTGCAGAAGTAACACAACACATAAATTGAGATCTTATATAGCTTTAAACATACACCAGAAACTGAGGTTGTATACCTTTGTCTTTGTCATGGTATATTCCATAAGCTTTCTGAGGTGAATAACTTTTCAAAGAAATAAAACATAAGGCCCTGATAAATAAAATAAAATAGCCTATATAAGAAGCTTGAGGACCAAACATTCTATTGACAAAACATGTTTTTTTAGTTTAGGTGAATAATTTATTTCAGTTTCCTTGCTCTGTCCCACCTGTCATCCAAAAGTGATAGAAGAAGCCACACCATTACAATGTCATTAGTATCTCTGGGCTACATAAAAAGGACAAGGGAGGAACATATGGAGCATACTGCAGTCTAGCTACTTCATTTGGCCCTTCCTCTCCACCGCTAGTGCTGCTGACAGGCTGGTCATCAGTCAAGAAGCAAAGAACCTTCGCTATGCCCCAGTTTGATTTCTTCATATTTCCTCTTTTCCTGGGATAACTACAGTGGTTATGAGAGCTCATTATCCAGTTTTCCTGAGGGTATGCTTCAAGATGCAGGGCAGCTGAACAGCTCACTCTATTTTTTTCTGCCAGAACTCAGCTGACTTCCTGCAATCCAGATAAGGACTCTAAGTAAGCAACTGAAGCTCATAGGCTGGAACAAGAGAACAAAAAGCCTCTCCACTTTTGACATATTTGAGATGTAAATTTGACTCTGGCATATTCTTAAATTAAGACAGAGGCATAATACTGGCCTGCTCTCCTTAGGGTGTCTATTAACCCAAAAGACACAGAAGAAGAGAGTAGACAGTAAGTTTCTCCTACTGTTAGAAATGCAGAAAGAAAGAAGAATGGGTATTCAAAGTGCCCCTGTCTTGTGCTGTGATAGAAAGCCTTGTCCTCTCTATCAATAGCAGCTATTTGAAATTAAATACTGTAAAATGCAAATAAAGAAAATTATTAAATATTAGGTTACACCTGTGTTCCACTTCTCAGAATCTGATGGTTCCTAATTCAACCAGTCCCCAACAATAAAAATGGTCTATAATTCTATACAACCGTAATTATGCTACACTCACATGTGAAGAGGTTAATGAAAAGTTTTGGATGCCTTAATATGTGTTTGCATTTCAGTTTCCCATGGAAAAAAAAACTTTCAGCATTATGTTCTGTACATCCGTGACTCCCTTAATTACTTTTGAACTTACTGGACAATTTCAAATGGATTTGACAGACAGAACAGAGAACTCAAAGATAATTACATTACTACAGTCTTCACGAAAATAGGCAGTGAAGTAGAAGAAGGAGATCGGCAAGCATCCCAGCCAAGGGAAGGGTTGCAATCCCAATTCAGACCTTGCTGGACACAAGTGGAACCTTGTAAATGCTTCCCCAAAATAAAAGTTTCTTTTAGACCTCCTATCTTCCTAGGGAACATCTCTAGAGACATGGCAAACTCATGGAAAACAAGACAATTAGTTCAGCCTTTAGAAAATCTTTCTAAGGCAAAACCCCCATACAGAGTCAGTCTTCAGTTGCTATCTCTTTCCAGTGCACACACTTTGTACTACAAACTTTCCACACTTCTTAATTATCAAGGCTTAGCTTAGTGGAACTTACAGTATAGATTGACATATAAAAAACTCGGGAATTTTAAATCTCATGAGATACTGTCACCTGTATTTAAACAGAGACTGCTTATTGAAGTGGTCAACCTTTTTAACAAATACCAGTTCTCAGTCCACAGCTGCCTACTCATGAGCACATGGAAACCTCTTACCAAAAAATACTTACAAGAATTAATGTTTTATTAATTTATTTTCCAGTATATATAATCTGGCAGCTACAAAAAGGATGACCATAAGCAGATCTGTTTTACCACAGATAAATTTGAGAACATCCATTCTGGGACAAAAGACATATTTTTGGACCATCTCACCATTTTGTTTTTGGAAACAGAGAATACAAGTTTGATACACTGCATTGTACATTTTGGACTAGTGAGAAGGCCTTCATGGTATTGACTACATAGTATGTTCAAAGATCCACAGCATCACACAGAACTAGTAGATAATGTATAGAAGTCCGTTCTTCCTAGATCCTTAAGTTGAAAAATTTCAATACTTTAACCTTGGTGCTTATGTTTACATATAATTGTAGAGTGTTTATCTCTTACATTCCTTTCACACAATTAAAATTCTTGACAAATAAACAAAAGCCACTTTTTAAAAAATTATCACATTAACCATATATATTCCAGACAAGTTTTCTGTGAGTGACCAAAACTGACAAAATAATAACTGGGACATCTCAAGTTGAATTTTCTGAGGTCTATTCCTCAGTATTTCCTAGCAATCAAACACAAATTATAATTGCTTTTTTTTGTTTGTTTAATAATAGCTTTCCAAGTTCAATTTCTTGAAATGCGCAATTTATTGCAAATATCCATAAAAAACAAATCCTCCTAGAGATAATATAGACGGTTTAAACTATTTAGATCAGGTCTGAAAAATTAAACAGAAAGGAAATTCAAAAGTAAAAGCCAAGAAAAATTAAAAGCATTTTAAATGAGACCTTTCAGAAGAGGACTCCAACCTTAAAATATAAAAGCACAATGGATTGCTTATTTGTAAGGGGTGAAATGAATCTCATATCTCAAATAATTTTTTCACTAGAATTACAGTAATGACTTATGCTATTAAAGCATTCTATCACTCTATGGAATACTACTGTTGCTTGAAAAAACCAAGAAGAAATCACAGACCAAATTTTAAATTCCAAATGCAGTCCTAAAATGCTGAGCAGGCAAAAAAAAAAAAAGCAACAA
>VXAZ01006895.1:0-57455 GCA_013399875.1 Gymnorhina tibicen
GGGAAGGGAAGGGAAATGGGAAGTATTGAGGCTTCTCTTGTAAGAACACTTTTGCATAAGGGGGCTACAGTAGAGGACAAAGTGCAGGGAGAGCTGTGCTGCCCACTGCCACAGTTTGAGCATCTTCACCCAACAACACAGCACTTCTGAGCAGCAGAGTGAGGGAAGCACTGACTGCTGGACTGCTGACATTTGTTAGTGCACATCTGCAGTAAACAAACTTCCTTCTCATGTTTGTAAACTCAGAGCAGAGAAAAGGTCAGCCAGGATTCAGCCTCTCTGTGCAGATCTGAGCTACTGCTCAAAGCATTAATGAAGGGACCTGGTAGAAAAAGTAAGAGCAATTTTCTAATTTCCTTGGGTCTCTGCTTCATATAGGAGAGAGACAAATTAGCAACAAAGTACAAGGTCTAGGCATGTGCTCTTGAACAGCAGAATTAATAGATAACATGATTAGTGGAGATCAGTAAACACAATGTGTCCCAAAAATAATCTCTCAAGGGCTCTACCAGCTAAATTTAAACTATTTAACGAGGATAGCTTGTCTACAGAAGCAGCAGATTAAACTGCAGAGTTTGTTGTAGGCTTAAGGGCTCAACTAGGCAACCTGTGTTTGCATTGAAATTTAATTCCCCTTTGACGTAGAAGGCTTGGACAAAGTCCTCTGTACCACGTAAGCTCTGCGCAGGAAGCGGGCAAGTAATCAGCATGTTGCATAGCCAAGGAAATTCTGGCTGGCCTCACAGCTGGTGGCCATGCCTTGAGCAACTGGCTTTAAGAGCCCTCCTAAGCAAAACAAAGGCACAGTGGCACAGTCCATGTCCCAGTGCCAGTGGTGACTGTGCAACCTTCTGGCCTCATCAGCAAGACGGGGAAGGTTCTGTAAACAAAGACATCGTTATGAATTGCCATTTTCTCCCATGTGAAGTCAAGTCTAAGTGCATAACACAACCACATGTCATGCTACAGTCGTGCCACTGACACTAGGTCAGATTTTGGCCCCAGACACAGATGGCTTAGATGCTCGAGGCACTAAACACAAGGCTTCTGTGTGCAAGTTGAGAGAATGACTCCAGCTCCTCTGTTGGCATATGAATATTAATTACTTTGGAGATACTAAAACTAACTCTAATAAGGACTCAGGGAGCTAACTTTTGCTTTATCCAGCCTAATTTTCAGTGACAAGAAGGGCACTTGAGGCTCAGCACACGTTAGCCTAAAACAGGCCATAACAGCTCCAATGTAAAGTTTCAAATCATCTGTTGGAGTAGTGGAGGAGGCATCCTATCCTACCATCAGCAACCCTGCCTGCCTCAGAACAAAACTTTTTGCTCAGGAGAGAAGGGTGGCACCTACCTCCAAGGCTGGAAGCCTTTCTAATCGCATAGTCCAAAGCCAGATCTTCAGGCTGGTTCTGGATATCTCTGCCTCTTTAATTCCACAGTACAAGACCACTTGTTGTTCTGGGCCCCTGGATAACCCAGCACCGCATTGCAGGTTTTTACACCATGGTTTCACCTAGAGCTACCTCGATGGCTCCCACTGCCTGCAGCTGGCAGCATGGACACGCTGCCCCAAAGAGTGGCTGGCTGCACACCTCATTGCCTTGACAGTATCAGATGGCCATGTGGTATTTAACTTCCTTATCAATCTTAGGGCCTCTTTGGTTTTTTAAGCGTGTGCTTTCATCTAGATAATAAATACTTCTTTTTCTTCCTTTTCATAGTTTTTGCAATAGATCCAATGCTACCAGCTGCTTACCGACCTCTGTGATTCCAATCTCCTACTCTGCAAACACAATACTTTTTTAGTCCTCTAAATGTCCTCTGAGGCTTTACAAGAGAAGATTATTTGCCTATTTTAAAGTAAGGAAAAGCCATGGCAGAGAGCCAGGGCCCAAGACCACAAGGTAACTATGAAACAAACTTGGTCCCACTGCTTGGGTCACCATATCAAAGAGGTTGCTGTTGACTTCAACCAAGTGGAGAATGACTGACAGGTAACAACTTTCCATCTTCCCTGAGCTGAATCTGCCTCCGGATCATTTTTGTTTTACCCATTGTACACATAAAGAGTGACTGGGCAGCTCACAGCACTAATTCTCTGAACCCAAGCATTCCTCTAAGCAAAGAAGTTGATCTACCCCAGGAGTGAAAATATTCAGCACGGTACCAGAGAGGATTAACGTGCCAGACTTACCAGCAGCAAGAGAGGCAAGGGAAAAGAAACAGGGCTGAGTCCAGGCACCCATGAAAAATGGCTGGGTTTTGTCTGGAAAAAATTTTATTCATATATCATATCTTCATACCTACTGTGGAAGAAGTTACTTTGATGGAAGAAGTGACTGTAACAGGAAGATTTTCAGTGGTGACATTTCCTGACAAGGTGCCAGTAATTACGGTATTCCAATAAAAGCTGTTATTTTTGAACCAGTGCCGTGCAAGAGCCTTACTTTGTGTGTCTTCTGCAACTCCTGTCAGCTGTGAGGGGAAGCACATGGTGCCTCTGAGAAGGCAAGCTTGAGATGTGGCAGTGTAGAGGAAGCACAAAGAGGCAGGTCCCTACAGGTTTCCCTTGAGAGGCAGCTCCACCCTGCACCCCTTGTTCTGCTGGAAAGGAGGAGTGCCTGAGAAGGAGAGTGTCTTCTGCCTACCTGCTCTGTCCTTGCCTTTGCTCAGGCCTCCACAGATGTCACAAGTATTTCTTGAGCCCCGGGAACACCAAAATTGCCGTAAAACAAAGCCAAAACAACTGGATGAACATTAGAACAGAGTATTTCAAAGTAAGCAGAATCTTGAAGAATTTTAAAATCTAGCACTCAAGCAAAAAAAGCTCTGTTACTGAAGGTAGACACAGGTTCAACAAATAGGTGTTTTTACAAGGGAGCAAATTAAATGTCTGTGAGTTTTCAGGACATGGCAGGATTTGAACAATATAAATATAAGGGACCAGGTAAGTGGCTTTATGGCTTTTATTTTCCTTTCAGCTTCCACAAAACACCCTCAAGTTAAAAATAGGTAAAAGTCAGTGAAGATTATCCCTTCACAAACTCATAGAGACCACCAGAAAAAAAAAATCAACCCTCATTCTGGATCTCTGACTGATTTTTCAAAGATTGAAACTCTTACCTACGGAAACTTTTTGGGTTTGGGTATTACGACTTGCCGATAGGGACAAGCACCTACTTTGGCAGTTAAGGTATTTTTAGACAGAATCATCTGGATGGCACAAAATCTGTGTGATAACGTTCAAAGGTAAAAATAGTAAAATATTCTCAAGAAAGAAAATGTTAGTTTTGTGATAAACATGTGCCTTTATTTCAAGGAGTACACCTTTCTACTACAGACATAAAAAAATTAAAAATTTTGCACAAATAAACATATTGTTTTCTCCCAAACATTTTCAAAAGATAAAAAATAAATATTTCAAAACAAAATTTTTAAGAATAGTCATAATATAAAAAAAATTACCATGAGAGCCATTTCAATCAAAATGTTACAAGATTCAAGGAGCATCAGGAGAAGTAATATAGAAAAGCCATACAGACATATAGTGATATAGAGACCCAAAGAACTTTGCAAAATTAATGGGTTTCTTTAACCTGCAGTTGTCACAGGACAGGTATGCATCCTAACTGGTCTGTTGTGTTCAAGTATTTCCATGTGGATCAGCAAACTTGGATACGTGAAAATCCTTATGTGTGTCACATGATGTGCTCACACACATCACAGCCATTTGATGGATGTAAATTATATGTTGGAGGCTCAACCAAAATCCAGCCTCCAAAGCATTCACACATAGAACACAACAATATTTCACCTTCCTTTATGCAAAGAAGTTATCAAGCACTTTCTCAGTCCTAAAGCCATCTTTATTGTTAGGCAAAAAGGCAACACCTAGTCCCAAGCTAGCATTTCAATGTCTACAACAGTTCCTGACAGCATTTGAGCATCTTGAAATGCTCCAGAAAATCAAAAATGTCTACCCAGTTTGGGGGTCTTTAGAAATGTCAAATGTCTGAAGGGAAAAATCTTTTCTTCAGCTTTGCAACAGTTGTAAGACCTTTAAATACTAGAATCAATATTGTTCACTGAGTATTGGTTACATCCCTCCACCAACACATTTTATCAGCTGGTCTACAGCTGAGCAAGGCATAGCAGCTGCCAAGGCCAGTGTGCTTTGCACAAGGGCAGCAAGGACATTCCTGTTTAAAACTCAGCCTGTTTATGTGGCAGAAATAATTAATCCACACTCCTGGACTTGGTTTGGCAGGCAGACCACTGTTGTTTGAAAGACTAAAAAGGGGCTTTTAATGAAGAACAAGGATAAACCAGCACTAAAAATATTATGATAGGTTTTTTTTTTCACCTGTGGTACATGATTACATTACCTGGTTCAAACTCCCAGATCTGTTGTGCACAATGAACTAAACTTCTAAAGTCCGTCAGAACATCTCCACTCCAGTAACTGATGTGCAGACATATTTGCCCAAAAAGAGGGAAACACACATTTCTAAGGACAACAAGAAGTTTGCCCATCATAGAAAAAAAAAGAGATTACTTACCCAAAATGCTGTGGAAAGACATGAAAATGCATGAAAAAACATTACTCAAAAATTCAAGCAAATCTGAAAAGCTTGGCTGCAGCCAAAATTTTCTTCTAGTTAAATGCAAACATTTCTACAGTATTTCTCATGACCATTAACTTTTACTTCCAGAAAGGTGGTTTCTGGAAGCTTTTACTTCCAGAAAGGTGGTGCGTTTCACAAGGAAACTATTGTGCAATTAATTATCAGTTACTAATCAAACTGGGGACAGGAATCAGCAAACCTACCATGAAATATCAGTTAGACATGCCAAAATTTGCTAGCTTGTCTCATAAGGAAATTAGAATGCTTTATCTCTCTCAGGATTTTATGGCAGGTCGGTAGTGTGATTCCATGGGTATAAAGAGGACACAGAGAGGAAAACTTCATTTTTATTCTCTGCTGATTAATATCTTTAAAAACATAACAAGACAGACTGGTATAAGATTATGAGAAATTTGATAAACAACATGGATCCACATCAAAAGATTGATATACCATTTGTTCATCATGTAAATTATGCTGTCTGGGATAGGGAAAAAATGCTAAGTTCAAGGGAAAAATAAGAGAAAAGAAAGCCTGCTCAGAGTCATTAATTATGAATTCTCCTGAAGTCTAGTGAAGTGACCCAAGCAATGAACTGAGTGATTAAAATCATGCTTTTTTCCAAACTAGAAGGGAAAGTATGAGTAAAATTTACAGTTTCATCTGTTGAATCTGTTGTTTCACAAAAAGGTTAAAACCCTGAATTTCTAGTTTCAGATGCAGGGCAGAATGCTTTGCCACTGGGACAGAGCCTGCCTGAGACCATGGTGAGAGTCTTTGTGATGCAAAAGGCCTGTCAAAGGCCTTCCGAACAAGGATGAATTTCATCTGGAGCAGGAGATCAAAGAGTATCCACGAGCAGGTTATTGCTGTGACTTGCTTCCCACCCAGCTTCAAAGGGAAGAGCAGTGCTGTGGCAGAGGAAGTGGGCTGCTCACAAACTTCTTGGGAGCAGCTGCTGCACTCCAGTACCTCCAGGAGCTTGGATCTAGGATACTGGAACAAGAAAAAAGCCTGTAATTGTCTGAGTAGATAAAAGACAGATGTGTTCTGCCTCTCAGAGGCTGGGTCTGGGCTCTCCCTCAGCCCTCCTCTGTTGGATGGTGGTGTACACAGGCGGGTTTCAGGATTCCTGTCCCTGCAGCAGGACCCAGCCAACAAGTGGATATTGCTCCTACACCCAATCTGCTGCTCAGCCACAAACACTCTTCCTGTCCATTGCCCTCTGCAGCGCACATTCTTCCCTACATTTGTACCACATCCCTCTCTCATAGTTCACCTTCCTACATGAAAAAAACCTGCTTGCTTCCTTTCTCTAGGTGCCTATCCCACCTCTGCTTTGGCTGAAATGGAGGGATGTGGTTGTGGTGTGTGGAAAATAGCATTTTGGGTGTTAGCATGCCCACACCTAACTAAAAAATCACAATTTATTTCCTTTGCAACCATGAACAGGCCTTGTGAGCACTACGAGGCGACACCGAGATGCTGAATAATAGGCATTAAAGGCCACCGAGGTCCAGCCTGTGCAGTCTGGCTAGGGAATGTGCTTCCCTGCTGAAGGGAAGCTGGGTTTACCCGTGTGCTACAGACCTACGGGAGCTTCTAGGACCAGTCTCAGCTTGTGGCTTTCCACTGCCTCTGCTGGCCACTCCTACTCTGCCTTAACTTCTGGTGCCGACACAAACTGTGGGAGAGAAATATGTTTTTCCAGTAGCAGTTTTCCAATATCTGGACATATTTATTTCATTTTAACATGGACTAGTAATGAAGAGCACCTGTTTTTAACTATGGACTGAGACTATGGTGGTGGAGAATTATTAAAAGTTAGACTAACAACTAGCTGAGGTTAAATTAATTTTTATGGGATTTGAAACTGGAAGGGCAAGATACGTGCTCCCACAGCTAACTTACTCCTGAGGTAATGACATTGATGGTAATGGGAAAAGTATTTTTGCCATCCCCAAAATATTTCATGGAAAACATTAAGCAGTTGAAGGAAGAATCATATATTACTCTTTTGAGTAATATATGGGATTCAATTTTTTTTCCTATTCTCTTTTCCTTTTCTTTGTCTTCTTTTTTGTTTTCTTCATTATATAAAGCAGCAGTTATCAAAATCCAGATGTTTTGCACCTCTGTTGAAAAAATATTTTGGAAAGGAAACTAGCAATGCTGGATTCAAAGGTTATTGTACTAGCTCCCTGGTATTCTGCTTCTTTAAATATGTACACACCTTAAATCCACAGAGACAGCCACATGGTGTCAAGACAACAGGGTAGGGAACTGTAAACATTAAAATAACCATGCGAGAAAAAGGAAAAAAGCTTTCATTAAATATCTAAGTTCTTAGAAAACACTTGTTGCTTCCAGAAGTCTTATACAGTCACTGACATAGGTGAAAAAATGACTGACTTTGTGTAGAAAGTATTTCCAATAACTTGGGATCTACAGACATGTGGAGCCAACCAACATATGCAGATTTTGTGCAGGGATTCAACCTTCATATTTATAAATACCAGGTAATTTTCACTGCGTCCTTGGGATGATGAGCATTATTACTCCCATCTCACAGACAGAGATCAGAGGATGCTAACTGATGCCTGAGATCTGTCTCATGTTTGGCCTAAATGCCATGACAGACTGTAGGGAATAAATGTTTTTAAATGTAAATGTCCTCAACAACTTTTTGGTCACAGTCTTTACTGGAAACCTTTCTTCCCACACCTGTTGACTGGATGGATGGCAGAATGGGGACTAGGGAGGAGCAAAGTCCCTCCCACTGTAAGTAAAGTTCAGGTTTCTGACCACCTGAGGAACCTGAATGTACACAAGTCAATGGGACCCCGTGAGATGCATCCCAGAGTCCTGAGGGAAATGGCTGATGTAGGTGCCAAGACACTCTCCATGACATTTGAAAAGTCATGGCAGTCAGGTGAAGTCCTTTGTGACTAAAAAAGGGAACCATCATACTCCTCATATTGTAAAAGGGTAGAAAGGATGACCTTGGAAACTACTGACCTGTCAGCCTCACCTCTGTGCCTGGGAAGATCATGGTACAGATCCTCCTAGAAGCTGTGCTAAGGTACATGGAGGACAGGAAGGTGATTCAGGACAGCCAGCACAGCTTCACCAAGGGCAAGTCCTGCCTGACCAGCCCAGTGGCCTTCTGTGGTGGAGTGACTGCATCAGTGGGCAAGGGAAGGGCTGTGGATGTCCTGGACTTCTGTAAAGCCTTTGACATGGTCCCTCACAACATCCTTCTCTCTAAATTGGAGAGAGGTGCATTTGAGGAGTGGACTGTTAGATGGATAAGAAACTGGTTGGATGGTCATATCCAGAGGGTCGTGGTCAATGGCTCAGAATCCCAGTGGACATCAGTGACAAGTGGTGCCCTCAGGGGTCTGTGTTGGGACCAGTGTCATTTAGTATCTTCATCAGTGACATAGACAAAGGGATCGAGTGCACCCTCAGTAAATTTGCAGATGACCCCAAGCTGAGTGGTACAGCTGACACACCTGAGGGATGGGATGTCATCCAGAGGGACCTGGACAAGCTGGGAACATGTGGCCTGTGGGAACTCCATGAGATTTAATAGACCAGGTGCTGGTGCCACATCTGGGTTGAGGTAATCCCTGGTATCAACACATTCTGGAAGATGAACAGATTGAAAGCAGCCCTGAGAGAAGGACTTGAGGATGAAGGTGGGTGGGAGGCTGGACATGACNTGTATGATGAAAGGCTGAGACAGTTGGGGTAGTTCAGCCTGGAAAAGAACAGCTTTTGGAGTGACTTAGTGGTGGCCTTTCAGTACCTGAAGGGATCCTACAAGGCAGGTGGAGAGGGACATTTTACTTTTCTATGTAGTGACAGGAAAAAAGGGAATGGATTCAAACTAAAAGAGAGTAGGTTCAGATTAAATATTAGGAGTAAGTTCTTTGTTGTGAGGGTGGTGAGGCACTGGAACAGGTTGCCCAGAGAAGCTGTGACTGCCCCATCCCTGGCAGTGTCAAGGCTAGTTTGCATGGGGCTCTGGGCAACCTGGTCTAGTGGAAGGTGTCCCTGCCCATGGCAAGGGGTGGGGGAAGGGGGTGAGACTAGATGATCTTTAAGGTCCCTTCCAACACAAACCATCCTTTGATTTTATGATTCTATGATTCTGTATAACATTTTCACTTTCCTAAATAGGAATCATGATCCACGGTAGCATAAAAGGAGACAGATAGATGAGGAATCAAACAACGAAATTAAGGAAACAAGTAAATATGGTTGAATAGAGATAAATATAGATGAAAATGTAATATACTTGCATGGGATTTGAACTGCATCATTAAGATCTAGCCATTAAAATTCACAGCTCAGATAAAAGATTATGAGTTTAAAGTACACAGAATCAAATATGCAAAAGCTGTAAATTTTTTTCAACTGCTCTAATGCAGTTCTGTTATATAGTACAAAGGAACATAGCAGGTATATGTGATATTTTCTTCATATGCATTTCCATTTCTCTCATAAACAGTACTGGTTTAGGACCACCCCAGAGATTCCAGTCAAGGACCTCAGTTTTAAGGTCCTTGAAAAACAAATTTCTTTTTATTACTCACTATGCCTTTAAGTGCACATCTTCTTTAATGCCACATTTCCATAATTGCTACAGCCCTATTCCTCCCTGCAGCAGGTTTCCTGATTTCCAATTTAACTGGGAAATCTGGAAAACAAGAAAACCTGTAGAATTTGGCCCTCTGGGGGCTTCATCTCAACTGCACAATATTCTGTTTGCTTTTTTATTTTCCTTTTTCTCCTGCCTTTCAACCTACGTTTCTGGCTAAACACTCATCCTTTGAGGCCAATGCACTGAAAGTGAGGATAAGGATCAGCAGGGGACATGGGTGATCCTGAGATGCTTGTTTCCTTCTGCCTCTAACACCATATTAGCTGTACTCAGTGCTGTCCCTCACTTCTTCTTTTAAGATTTTGGTATTTTCCCTCCAAACCTGTGACATCTGCACCTTCATTCTGGACATTTCTCTGCTTCCCAGGAAGAGCCAAAAGCAGATTCATACCAGTTCAGCATGTTGCTTTTCACACAGATCAGCAGAGGAGAGGGAGATACAAGGGCCATCCAGGAAATGCTTTCCATTACATACAAATGACTTCTTCCCTTTTCATGTTGTTCAAAGAATCTTCTGCTTTCACTGAGTAGCTAGTGGAGAAGGATGCAAATAGTTGCTCTAGCAAGCTTAAAAGCAGGAAAGCTGGAAGCCCAAAAACACAGAATACAGAGCTTGTTGAAGCCCAGAAAGCAGCCTTCCTCCTTTAGGACTGGGGTCTCAGCTTTGCTCCAGACCAGTCACTGAGTGTGACCCATCTTATTTTTGCCTTCCTCCCACATCTTCTTGGGTATCTTTATTGACAATCTGGATGAGTGGATTAAGTCTGCTATTAGAAATTCACAGACTACACTGAGTTGGGTGGGAGTGTTGATCTGCTGCAGGGCAGGAAGGCTCTGCAGAGGGATCTGGACAGGCTGGATCCATGGGCTGAGGCCAGTGGTGGGAGGTTCAACAAGGCCCAGGGCTGGGTCCTGCCCTTGGGTCACAACAACCCCGGCAGCGTCACAGGCTGGGACAGAGGGCCTGGAAAGTGAACAGTGGGAAAGAACCTGGGGGTGCTGGTGACAGCAGCTGAACACGATCAAAGGTGCTGTAGTGATTCCAGAGAAGGGCAGTGCCTGGAAAGTGAACAGTGGGAAAGAACCTGGGGGTGCTGGTGACAGCAGCTGAACACGATCAAAGGTGCTGTAGTGATTCCAGAGAAGGGCAGTGGAGCTGGGGAAGGGTCTGGAGCACAAGTGCTGTGAGGAGCAGCTGAGAGAGCCGGGTTTGGTTATCCTGGAGAAAAGGAGGCTCAGGGGTGACCTTATCACGCCCTACAACTGCCTGAAAGGAGGTTGTGGCCAGGTGGGGGTTGGCCTCTTCTCCCAGGCAAACAGTGACAGAACAAGAGGACATAGCCTCCATATGCAATAGAGGAGGTTTAGACTGGACATTAGGAAGAAATCCTTGTCAGAAAGGGTGATCAGGATTGGAAAGGGTTGCCCAGGGAAGTGGTGGAGTCACCATCCCTGGAGGTGTTTAAGGAAAGGTTGGATTCAGTTATCTCAGAGGTTTTTTTCAACCTAATTGATTCTGTGATTCTCTGTGATTCTGTGATCTTTGGAGTCTGTCTAGTGGGACTGCACAGAGACACCCAACATGGGAAGAGTCTCCCTGTTACCATTTTGGGAGAGATGAGGGTATCAGACTCATTTTTCACATTAAAAAAGACACACCTGCTTCCAGTAAGTACAGGCCACTATGTTGGCATAATCTCTGTACATTGCAATGGACTTCTAAAGGAAACCAATGCCCATTTCTAGCAAGACACTGGCACTAACGTGTTTCTGTTCAATGCAACAAAACGAGCAGGTTAATACAGAGAAACTCAATGGCAGAATGCTTGTTCCTCAGTTTTGTTCGAAGTAGGATCTGCATCTGTCTCTTCAACATCTGTCCGCAGCAAGAGGTTTTCTACTCATTTGGTACCTTTTCTCTCCCTATACGGAACCCTTCTGCATCTTGTGTTCTCTCACTTTTTCCTACTCCCCTTTCCCTACCTGTATTTAAAAGACAATTTTATTTTTTAAGTGACTGCTGAAAACATTTTTCTCATACTGGATCCCTAGCAGCACATCATGGTGACAAGACCTGCACGGGACACAGCACCAGACTTGAACCAGTCCCGCCTGTCCCCCAGACCCTGGAACTCAGAGGACAATGCAAACCTGCTCAGTCCAGCTTGCAGCTCTGGCCATGGCTCAGCTCTGTGCTATTGCAGTCACATCTTCCTGACCAGCACTGTCCACCCACACATCCTGCACGTCACACAATCTCCACACTCGCCTTTCACAATCTCGCAACAGATGAGACAGGAAATCTGCCCATGTGCCCCTTGTGCCTCTATATCACAGACTGCACACCCTGCCTGCTCCCTGCATATCAATTTTGTCACCTCTTCCACCTAAGATTGGGGGTGTTTTCATGTGGCTATCTCCACTAAAAACAACTAACATTTGTTTTGCAACTAAAATACCTCTCAGTCCTCCAGAATTTCATGCCCAACCCCACACATCTGTTGCCTCACTTCTATCCTGAATGTGCACTCTCTCTATAGACATTGTTTGTATCACATCTCATAAATTCAGGCTGGAAGGTTGTAAGAACAGACTTCTGCCTAAATTACAGTCATTCCTAAGTTAATTTTATTTAGTACTAGAGAGGCACATTTTTATTAGATTTTTTTGAAGTTGTTTTAACTCAGAGAAAAATAACTCAATATTCATTAAAAAAAAAAAAAAGCAGCAGCTTAAAATGATTACTACCATAGGAGCCAAAATAGAGTACCAGCAAATACAACTAAAGTGCACAAGGTAATATGATTTATAAGCCTCTGTAATCAAAAAGATGGATCATCATGCTGAAAAAAATATCCAGCAAGTGTATGTTTATCAGAGCTTTTGGAGGGCATGCTAGCTATACCCTACAAGACTAATCATTTTCGTTTCCAAGAAAACAATTACGCTTAAACATATACATTTTCAGCAAAACGTGTCCATTTATATATTTATTAAAGCAATTATATCCCAAATTGCCTTTCTACTGTACAATACACCACAATTATATACTATTATTCCCTGAATATGCCTGGATCTATCAAAGCATGTCTCAAATGGAAAGTTCTTCAGCTTCAAAAATTAATCTGAATGTAACTCTTAAAATGCATGAGAACAAGGCCTTTGTTGCAAAAACTCATTTGAAATTTTGTGGGGTTTTCAGAAAAAATAGATGTTGAGGCTTGTAAGAAAACTGGTATTCAGAACACTACACTTGAATAGATAACTACATACAGTGTCTGACTAGTTACACTGTACAAGAACATATACAGTTTTCACATGGAATCCTAAGAACTACCTATTTCTTAATCCCTATATTAAACCCAAAATTTTTTTATCAGCATTTATGGGTAACTTCTAGGAAACATAGCCTAGAAATGCACAGAGCATAAATTATGTACTCATGCAGTTGAGGAACCATCACAAAAGGGAAGACGTTCTAGAGCAGTGCCATGAATTTCAGACTTTCAAGGACAGTACCACAGAACTTTTATTCTGTTCAAAAAAAGTCTGTTTTCTTATAGATAATTTCTCATTTAATACTAACATGAAAATAATACTAAAAAAAATACAACAAACCATGTCAACAGTTCTTGCTCAATGTTTCCAATATCAAAAAAAATTTAAGGTGTTAGATTAGGGCTTTGGCTGAAAAAATGTGTCAGACTCAAAGCTTTGGCAAAAGAAAAGTCAAGTCAGAAGCAATGTATTTTCAAACAAATTTGGAAAGGCTGTATTATACATACATAGCTCATTTTTAGATTATGGAGATGTAGAAAAGCTGTTTTCAACATGTGCTTTCAGTTCTCAAATGGAAATTCGTTGGGCTGCAATTTAAAGCGCAGATGAGACATAAGGCCCATATACTTCAAAAGTTACTACATTAAAAAATTTAGTTATCAGAAAAGTCAGTAGAGTGGAAGTTTGACCAAGATTCCCTCTTTTGTCTCATTTCTTGCGTCTCTGCAGCTCCTCAAGGGCAGGTCTGCACTTTGGCAAAAACCTCCGATGGTATTTTTAAGACAAGATACTTTGCAGGGTTTAAAAGCTGAAGTCCCCTCACCCCACCCCACTTCCCGGCTTAGGAATCTGACAAGGGCTAGTATCAATGTGACTAACACCAAGTGACCTCAACCCATGCACTTTGCACTGCTGCCCATGAGGCAGAGCTGCAGCAGTGCTGACACCACTGCGCAGTCATGCAAAGGGACCCACTCAGGGTTAAAAAGAAACCAAACTGCAGTGCAAGAAGAAACATCTGCCACAGCCACTGGGTGCCTTTGCTCCCAGTGCTGAGACCCTGGGATAGACCAACATCACCTGAACGCACCAGGAAGTGGCCAGTGGCTGTGGGGCCAGAGCCCAGGTGTACTCCAGAGCACTGCAAAAGACTGATGGAGGTGAGCAGGAGTGCCTGATTTAATGATTCATTTGTTCAGTTTAAAGAGAACAGGCAAGTGTTTTGCCAGTTTTACACAGTTCAGTCTGAAACCCCAATGCTATACACCCCATGCCTGACCTCACATTTCTGCTTTTAGCCCATTAGACAGAGTTAAATGGGAGATATCACTGGGTTTAAAAGGAAAAACTGATTGGTTAAAGATATTTCACTCCCACAATACTATTTCTGTATGGAAAATATAAGAAGTCTGATAAGCTTGAGTGGCAGCAAACATCAAACAACTGGCTGCTAATAGCTCCAACTTCCCTCTGCTGGTGCTGAGCCTAAAAGCATCTTATTCCGATTTGTTTTCCAGGCCACCTTGCAAATATTTTCCTAGGCTATATTTCCTCCTTTATAAGAGATTGGGCTATATACCTGCTTATCTTTTTCTGCTTCTTTTTGTATGATCACTGATTTTCAAGAATTGTTGCTATGGGGGGAAAAATGTTTCTCGGACTGCAAGAACCGTATCGGGAAACAGAATTCTGTCTGTCTATCTGACCACATCACTACATTTCTGTGATGTTTCAACAGGCTGCTAGCAATGCTTATAATTAGTTTAAAAGCAAAATGGAATGGAAACATCTCAGAGAAAATGGCTGAGGGAAAAGGTCAGCAATCTCCCTCTTAGAAGTCTCTGCAAAGCCTGAGATGTCGCATTATATATTGATGACTGTTTTCTTCTACAAAATCCCCCAGAGTCCCAGAGGCAGCTAACACACCATGATATAACAGCTGATGCCATCATCCAGTTCCGTCTTTTATTAAGTCAGGCTGTTTAATTAGTGTAGCTTGAAGGTCTGTAGCATTTAAACAAGTCTTTTTTTCTTTCCTTCATCTCTATCACCTTCCCTTTTTAAAAGGGATCATTTTTCGCAAAACCCCTTGGTTGCTGCCATGTCCAGTTCATTTGAGCTTTTAGGGGCAAATCATCCCAGAAGATGCACAGCTCAGCAAATGCATCCAGCCCTGAAAAGAGACCACCAGAATACCAACCCACACTGAGATACTTTATAGGGGCACTCATCTAAGGATGAGCTCATAATACTCACAATAAGCTTAAAATTTGATTTTGGTCTGGCTTCTCTTTTACCTTTTGAAATACAGAAATTCATGCAAACCAAGTAAGTTCCTGTACACTCTTTACTCCTTTATAGAAATAAAGTTACATTGTACATGTAAGGGAAAAAAAATCCTTTAGCTACTGGTATGTGTTATTTGGCTGTCACAGGTAGCGCTAATGCATTACAAGTTAATGGATTTAATAGAAATGGCAAATTATTCTTGAAATAGATATCAAAGTTATCACGAGCCATAAAGCACTGCAGGAAAATGGGAAAGTCCATGTCTTCTGTGCCAAAATATTAAGGGACTCCAAGGGGAGAGTGGCAGATCTCTGCCTATCTAAATCTTAGTCCCGTGGATGCTTGTTTCACATGGAGGCCAGAGGTAGTTTTAGGAAATTTCTGTGCAATTTGCGATTTACATCCAAAAGCATTTTTAGCAGATTAGTGGGCAGCTGTTAGCAAGGAAATCCAGTCATCTGTGAAGAGATGGGACACTTTCATGAATTCTTCTTCTTATAGTCATGACACTGTCCAGACAAAAAAAAAGGTACAAAAAAGATATTTTCTCTGCAATGTCTGAGCATGGGAAAAAGTGTCAAATGTTTCACTGGGTCTGAAGAAGCAGGAAGAACTGTCAGGAATATTCCATGATGCTCATTTTCCAGCTTCAGATCCCAAACATTCTGGACATGTCTGAACACTTCCATCACACTAAATCTGTTTGACACATTAAGGGAAGAACTACTGAAGCTTCAGACTATGACCTGTAGGCAGAGCTACCACTAGGAAACCATGTCCAGGAAATATAAGCTTGCAAGCATTCTCATGTTCAAAGGAAAACTTTAGAAAGGGGAGCCAGAAACTGGTTTTAAACCTAATTTGTACAGTTAATTTTGTCTTCAAGACTCTTCTGAAGTAATCACCAGATGCTGCCTTTCACTGGCATGCAGGTCTTTTGCAGTAGATTTCATCTAGTAGTGGCAAAGGAGCAGTATCAGAACCAACAGGAATGTCTTTGCAAATTCAGTCCCTATGTAGGTGTAAGATCATTAACCACCAAGTAATGAGGAGTAGCTATACACAGATTGATGTAAACAAGTGCATACTTGGTTGAGCAGCTGCCTAATGTTGTCACAGTTATTGCAGTCAGGAAGATCTCTGGGAACAAAATGGGATTAGGGAAAGGTGTGAGAAAGGCTAAGCAAGTACCAGGAAAGTTCCCAAACAATATAGCCCCCAAGGTGCTGTGAAGAACAGCATACAGGATTGGAAGAGAGGTTGAACACTGGAAAGGTTAAAAATTACAGCATAATTTAGGCAGAAAGAAGCTCCCCAGGCTGTTGTCAGAACAGTCTGACTGACAGTGCTTTTGAAGAGGAACATCTCAGCAGGAACTGGGCTTTCCTACAAGCTTGGTCCTAGTTGCAGGCTTGAGCTGGATTTGTGGCACAGAGCATCACTCTGCAACACACCTACAAAACCTGCCAAACCAGAAAGGCCAAAGTAGACACAGCAGTAGGACATCCTGAAGGCAGGGTATGGAGGGCCACTGCTCCCCAACACCCCAGCATGAGGCAACAGCCCCTTGGGTGTCTGCGCTCTCTGAACACAGCAGGTAAACACTGCTTCATTTAGGTATTAGGGCTTGTACTCAGGCATCTTTTCCAGAGAGTTTTGGGATTTGTCCAAGTCTGGCTGCCTTTGCTGCTCTCTCAAGCACATGCCAGTCCATTGAAGTCAAATTCCTTAAAATCTGAAAGGTTTTTGCCATGGTACTTATGGTTTGAAAGTTAATTTTATTCCTCTCCATAACCCCTAACAAATTCTTTCTAACATTTCTTCTTTGTCTTATTTTCCTCTAACCCATCTCTCTCTTTCCTTCAGCTCTCCGAAGTATTCCTCTTCAGAATCTTCTTATTTAAGGATTTTTAAAATATATTCCCTGAAACTTTCTAATCAAAAGCTCAGTCAGACTACAAAAACAGTCAGAAATTTGTCATTGTATGCATCTGAGAGCAAGTTCAGAATTTGCCTTCTCAGCCCAACAGCTGCTTTGCACAATGACGTTACTTAAACTTGAAAACAATGGCAGCACAGCAAAGATTGCCAAACATGCTGAGAAACGTTTTGAGATTTATCTGGGTAGGTATGGTGGTACAAATATTGGCACCTGGTTGAGCAGACTGATAGTGTTATATGGATAGTAATTCCTCTTTCCATTTTATTATCTCTGCTGTCCAAACCTGAGAAACCCCTCTGAAAAGAACAAAACATTTTATCCTGGGGCACAAACCCAACGCCTACCATTCCTGAAAAATTTCAGGATTTTGGGTAAGTATAAACCTTGTCGGGTCTTAGCTTCTAACTCACCTCACCCCCAAAAAAATTCTGACAGGCTATTTTTCCTCCTTTCTAGGACATATATAAAATACAGGCTCAGGTGTTCCACTCTAGAGACATAACAGGAGGACAGGATGAAAGATGCAAGGGACATCTGGCCCCACTTACGTAAAGTACCCAAAGACAAGGGTGCTGGCCATAAACATCAGTGCATTTTAACATGACAGCATTACAGTTCAAATGGAATGATATTGCAATGACATGTCAGAACCAAGCCAGCCAAGAGAGAAGGTATTAGATTAGCTGCAATTTTGCTAAAGCCACATTAGGGGACACTGCTCAGTTCCCATCTTCAGATGGACACAGCCACAAAAGGGAACGTAAGCAGCTGCAAGACACACCAGAGTTTGGAAAGCCCTTCCTGGGGCCAGGTCAGCCCAGGACAGGGACTCCCTGCCCACAGGCGGGCTCTGCATCAGCCGTCTCCTGTGCTCTGCCCTAAAGATCTTGACAGCCACATTCAACTCTGACAGCACAGAGCCAGGATTAATATTTTACCGTCTCATGTGGAGACAAAATCTAGCTTAGCTTATAAAGACATTATTGAAAAAACATGTTCTCTATGCTAGCAGAAAAAGAGCCAATGTTTGGCAAATCAACTTGAAAGGCCTGTCCTAAAATGACCTAAGCAGTGAGACCCAAACCACTGCTCCAGCTGCCTACTGGCACTGCAACCATGGTTTCTGGCATGGCTTCAAACCAGCCCAGAGACCCAGGAGAAAACCCAGCATTTGTTGGACCCAGTGATCCTAAGGGTCTTTTCTATCCTGAATGATTCTATAATTCTGTGATTTGGGAAGACCATAGAGTGAGCTGTCCTCATCATTGTTGCTCATTCATAGGAGGAGGGAACACTGCCATGTTTCAGTTTGTTTTGCATAGTGTGACCACCTCTGGCATCTATTGAGAGCTAGCATAACTTAAAAAAGGAACTGACAGTGGAAACAAATAAAATCAGACAGAGAAGAGACTGTAAGGCAAGAGGAAAAACTCATGTCTCAAGTACCATCAAAATAATAGTTAAATATGTGATTAAATGAATATGAAAACAAGATCCACTAAAGAAAAACAATGTACTGCTTTGGCAAATTCCTTTTTCTTAGAGAATGGATGTACAAACTGCCTCACATGGCCTGCAAGAGTGTCCTTGCAGCTCTTACCAGGATATTATGAGAATTAGCAGGGGTATATGCAATGGGAGAACAGTTTGACAAAGACAGTACAGACACAAGGCAGAGTACTATTTTAATTTTTAGTTCTATCTGTATTACAGGAGTTGCAATTGAAAACAAGGAAGAAAAGTACCACTCACATGTTGGTAGCACCCTCGAGAGAAACAGTAGAATAAATTACAAATACGGGTCAGCCAAGGTTATAGGTTCTCCAGAAACAGCAAACAGTGGTGCAACCAGGAAATGCCTGGCCTAGCTGAACAGCCAGATATGGCATTACTATATCCCATAGAGCCTGCAAAGTAAAATACACATAGGGTCATAGAATGATTCAAAATGGAAAACATGTTGGTATGTCATTTAGTTAAAGCAGAGACAACATTTTGCCTTGCAACACCAAATGACCATATTCACTATGAGAAATATTTAAGTGTCATATCCAATATAGCAGTCATATATTATAAATTAATTATATCTGCTAAGATAAACAGAAAAGTGACAAGACAGTATTTAGATGAGCTACCTACTTCATGAATGAAGACTAGAAAATTATTTGCCTTGTGAAAGCCAATTTCTGGTTCTCCAAATCAGTTGCCCCAATGTCATTTCTACATCCATCACAGGCAGAATCACAGTTTGCATGAACAGGAGGAAGCTTCCCACTGAGACATCACACATCAGCCTAAGGACAAGGCATTTTTTTTCCAAAACTATCCTTGATTTCCATCTTGGTGCATTGGTGCTAGATGCTGCCCATACAAGACTAGCATTCAGACTACTCTCATTTGCACCTGTGTCCTGGTCTTCTGCAGAGATATATCAAAAGCAAGAAACAAAACCAGAACACTTTTTCCTTCTATCATTATGTATTCTACACTCCTTGCCCTGGAATCTCCTTCAAAAAAAGGATCTTTACCAGTTCATTTATACTGGTTTTCAATCAAAGAATCTTATTTTCATGTTTATGAAAAGTCCTGAGTAAGAAGCTTGAAGAGTTATCAATACAGACATCTTGTAATCTGGACAAATTTCTCAGCAACGTCATTTTACTTTAATGTCAATATACTTAAGACTCATATCAAATTTGGTGAATTACGTTGCTCTTTTAAAAATTAAATAATAAGTAACTACACCAAGAAAATCCATAACATAAAATAACCAACTAAAGTCTCTAAAAGCCTTATCTCATAAAAGTATGTTTCTAATAAATATATGTTCTCATAAATGTTGACATTCCTAGAAGACAGGAGACTAATCAAAAAATAAAACCTTACAAAGTAGTTATTATGGTTTGCATTAGCGTAAAGAAGTTCCAGTGGGGCAGGGACTATGTTATTATGAGAACTGAATCATTCAACTGATTTCACCTAGTACAGAAATTAACTTTGGCTGCATGGCTCAATGTCCTTTGATCAATGTTCAAACCAATGGAGAGTGGGATTACATGTAAGAAAAAACCCTTACCAACAATATCAGTGGTCTCCAATGGTCCAGTCCACATAGATAAGATCAAAACCACTATCAGTGTTCTCCAAAACAACCTACAAATAAAAACATATTAATTTTCTTTTAGCCCTTGATTCTCTTCATCTAGTCCCATCACTCATGACAGGTCCAAGGACAAAGACAAGGAGCAATGAACACACCTTTTGTTTGGTTTGGTTTGGGTTTTGGTTTGGTTTGGTTTTAAGGTCCCATCCTGCAAGAGAAAATAACTGGAACTGGGACTGGTTAATCTCTGAAGGGTCCTGTCAAAAAATTAAGCCACCACCACCATCCTTTCTGTCTTTTTCTATACAGTTAGTATCATTTTCATTCAAAAATGTCTTACTTATAGTTGTACATTTCTCCAAATGGGATATAGCTGTCACTTATAACATGGTAAAATAAACAGTAGCTGCTCTAGAGAAGTTATCTGCTGAAAGGCACACAGGCTAATGTACACGTTCTTAGTTTAGTGTGCATACATGGGAAGCAAGTAGAGAAGGTTTACAAAAGGATTTGGTTAAAATTTCTGGGGAAGCAGTGCATCTGAGGTAATACATGCAAAAATGAAAAAAAGCTGGTTAGCTTAAACTGGGAACTTTTTGGCACAGGGAAAAATGGTTTGATTTGAAATGGAGTCATTTTTGTTGTAAAGGAACTGCCTCAGGGAGATATAATGAGAATTAACAGGGGGAAGAGCTACATTCAAGTGCAGTTTAGTGTCCCAGAGAATGTATACACAGCCTTACCCAAGCATGCAGTTAAGCCTTACCCTCAGTCTCCCCCAAAATGAAGACAGGTATTGATGGGACAGGTGGAAGTCAAGAGGAGGTCTCAGTGGAAATGGCACAGAAGTACCTATGGAGAGTTCCATCATTGCAGCTGCTGTTACTGCTGCAGCTGCTGTGATAAAAATAGGGAATGAGGAACAGATTTATGTACATTTCTGTTGCATAAATCTTAGCATTCCCTTTTTGGTAACTTAAGCTCCAGAACTGGTTGGATCAGAAATGTGCCTGCATGGTGATCTCAGCAAGCTCACCCATAAATTGGAGGTTGGTGGAGGGTTATGAAAGCAAAGTCCTACAGAGTCACATAGTGGCATCACTACAGCCCAGTGCGGACACTTGTCCAGCCAAGCCATGTTGGCACAGAGCAGCTGGAACCATGTCCAGGCTGGCTGGGCTGGCTAGGCTCTGCTGGAAAGGTCTCACAGGCAAGGACAGACAACCCAGTGTGTGACATGAGACACAGCCCCTTCTACAAGCAAAAAAAATCAGCCCAGTTGGGGAAAATACCTACAAATATATTTAAATAGTGGAAATTATTTTTCTTGTTATACCTTTTTTTTTTGAGAGAGACAGAAAGAGACAGACTATTTAAAGAGAGTATGGTTTTTAAATGGTGATAATAGCTCCCTGCTGATAAAAGCTATCTGTGGCATACTGAGCAGATGGCAAAAAGCAACAACAATCTGTTTCTCCTTATGTGTCCACCAGTGCATCTTAGAAAGCCAGAGCTTCTTGTACAGGTGAAATTTAAATATAATTTTTCTTCTTTGTCCTTTTCTCCCCCTTCCTTTTCCCAACACACTGCACAATGAATTCCATCGCTCTAGTGAACTATACATTATTTCCAACCACATAAAATGAAATTACAAGCTGAAGAATGAACATAAAAAAGAAGCCAAGCTATCGTAAAAGAAAGAAAGGGGTTGGGAGAGGAAACTGTATGTATGTTGAGTTTGTCTGCTGTTTCTCAGCTGAGAAGTAGAGAAAGAACAAAATGTACAATTTAGTCCATAAATTGAATTATCTTCCTTCTTCTAATACCACAGTTGTTTTAGACACACCAGTAACTGCAGATACACTGTGTAAATACACTGCAATTCCACCAGCTCACTGAGATTGATTCACCTCAGATTGCTGCAAAAAGCCCAGTGCATGATCAGCCATGCCAGAATCTCTCTAGCAATGATTCCTGAACTACAGCTGGTTTGTTTGCAATACAGCAAGGAGTCCTCCAACAAATCTCCCACACAAGTGCAGCATACACTGTTTAGAAAATAAAATGGATGAAATTGAGTATAAGAAATAATTAAAAACTGGAAACATCACCTTGTTTAGCCCTTGGAAAAACACTAACATTAGGACAACACTGTGTGAAAAGAGTCCTTGGACTTCCTTAAGGCAAGGAATTCCTTCAAACTAAAAAATCTCAGTGAATAAAAACCCCAGGCCTGGACAGAAAAAAAGTGATGTAAATGAAGTGCTGTTCCTCCCTTTCCGGGGAATGGCCTCACTTTTATCAGCAGAAAGAAGCCTGTTCACTTACAGAAGCTCTGATCCATTTGCAGAGAGAAGGAGGAAGTTTTTTGGCCTGCTTTCTAATACCTTACAACTTCTATCTGCTGCAAAAGGTACTGAAGAGCATTTTTAAGTATTTTAAATATGTCATGATAGTTATCTGAAAAAAGTTATGTGCATATCATGGTCTTTATAAAGTGATTCAGAGCACATCTCTTAAAGGAAGAGCAGCTTTTTCATCTGCCCTAGATTTTACCAGAAAAGTATCCTATATCCCAGGCTTTGCAAGTTAGTACACACATAGTGGAAAATAGGAAAATATTGAGAAAGAGCACAAGGAAGGAAATAGTTCAAGCGTTAGTTGATGTCTCAAAAAACTTATCCAAGTGCTTGCTGTCAGCAAAATTTAGTTTTGACACCCCAGTCATGAGGCAAAAGCTTGACTTCGGGATTAGAGAAGAGACAGGAAGGATGGGGTGAGAAGAAGGGCAGGGGAAACCCTGAGGAGAAGGGCTCAGAATGCCTTCATTGTCCCATTGGCAGAACCACATCTGCTCACCTACGCTTGGCTCTGGCTTGCACAAATCAGGATGCATGGCAACGGCTCGGTGATGCAGGCAGCACTGCTGCCTCTAACAGCCTGCTTGGCCCATCCCTAGAGCCAGATCCCACGTGGTTACACACAAAATCCAGTGATGTGACTCAAACTGGGAAGAACTTCAAGTGTGTAACTATATTTTTGCTGCAGCTTTAGGTATGAAAAGTTTTTCTCACAGTGGAGTAACAGCAACACCCTAATCCCAAACTGTAAAAGTGTTTCAGTGAACTGTGGCCTGCAGAAACAACCCAGTATTGCAGTGTAACTATACCAAGTAACAGTGACATACAAAACTAAACTCATCTACCAGAAATTTAGACACCTAAAGCACTACTCACGCTTGACCACTTTCACTTGTTTTCCTCTGCTGAGGACAAAAGGAGCTCAAAGTGACCTGCTGAGATGTGGACACACAACCTGTGCCTGTGTACAGATCACCAGACAAGCGCGGCCCATTTGTTGCTGATGCTGCAGCAGTCAACATAAACATAATTTGCCTGATCTAATGTTATGTGCTAAACAATCCTCATGAAAAAACATACAGGTAGTGATTAAGCACAGCTAATACTTTTCTCAGAGGTACTACCATTTTCAAATAAAGACAGTACTGATCTGACATCACTGAAGGCAGTGCAGTGACTTTCAAAGACACAATTCTCAGAGAAGGTGATTATCACCTTAGAAATTATATATGTTAAAGCTTTTCCATGGCAGGTATTTTTGCACAAAACACAGTTCTGTCTGCAGTGGAAGTTTTAATGGCTCACATTGTATTAATCATCAAAGCAGGATAAAAAATACGCAATTCCTCTTTGGTAGATGGAAAACAAAAGTCAGTGATAGCACATATGTTTTCTTTCCAATTTCAGATAGTTGAGTCATTTCTGGGTTTTTAATGCATTTATCTGGTTTTAGAATCTTTGTGGGGAGCACAAGGGACAAGGAGATCAACTTGCAGTAAGAAAAATCCACCTACCTACATTACTAGGGGATGACAGGGGAATAGAAGGGAAGGAGTCATATTTGTCAAATTTAAATACATTTTAAAAATTAAGTTCTGTAGTTCCTACTCAAGACTTGATTTTTAAAGAATTGCAAAAGTCTTCTATTATGTAGAGACTCTGCCTCAGTGGATGGGGTGAAATTGTGCCTGCTACTTGCTCCTTAAATTCAAAGAAAATTCCTTAAGAAAAATCCTGCTAATGTGGATTTTGAAAGGTAATTCAAGAGATATTGACATTGCCCAGCTTCCTGCTTGATGCACTCAGAAGAGCCAGGTTTGCAGAGAAAGATATTCATCACTTTCTGCATCCTCACTCAGGGAGAGGAGGCAAAATATCAACAAGAATATTTGAAAAATGTGGCTGTCCTCTAAGTGGGTCACAGTGGGTAGAAAAGTGGAGATGTGGTTTGAGGAGGAAAAAGATCCACAAACTCACTATATTATTGATGTGGATAATCACAGATTGACACGATGAAAAGCATGTGCACACTGTGGAAAAAAAGCCATCATCATGTCTCATTTTTTGCAGCTCATTAATCTGAAAACAAAACTGTTTAGGTTAGTCAAAAAGAAAACAAAATCCTACTCACAGAAAGGAAGGGGATGGAAAAAGATTAAAAAGCTTTTTTCAGAACTTCAAAGTTCAGTGAACTACCCATTTTTCAAGAACAAACCATGAACTGAAAACATACAGGCAAGGTTCAGTTGTGTTATTTATTAATCCAAATGTTCCTGAGCATGCTTTTTTATAAATTTCACATCTTCCAGTAAAATGTTTTGCATCCCAGAATGAATGATCCTTTTGAATGATTTATCTTTGTCATTACTGCAAACCTGATCTAGTCTGCTTATCTACTTTGAAGCTTCCTTAGGAGTAATCAGCTGTCTCACTTCACTGTTTCAAAACCCCTTGTTTTGTCTTCCTTTCAGGATTTTCTAAATGACTAGAAAGACCACAAAAGCCAGGAAGACAGATAAGACTTTAGAAGGCTATAAAAACAGTGAAAGTCATTAAAACTGTTAATCAACACAGTACATGCACATGGGGGAAATTATTTTTGATAACATTGTGGTAATTTTTGCAGAAAATGAAAGAACTAAACATGGAAGATACATGTTCATGTTAATAAATATAGTCTTTGTAATTAGAATCTGCTCTTACAGCATTTACTCATGCCCCTGTAGGACTGACCCGTTGTCTACCACATGCAATGGGACTACACCTATTACGGGGTTAACCCCATGGTTTGGCTGTAGATAAAAGCAAGGACAGGGCCTATTTAGGTCATTGGACAACTCATTTATTCAAAGCTGAAAAACATATTTGAATCACAGACAAGTTTATGAGTCAAGTCTAAGAGCCTGCTTTTATGGATCAAGATCATCAACTCATACACGGAGCGCTCCCTAGAAAATTTGCAGTTTAACAGCCACATTGATAAGCATACTTCCTGCTGGATGAGACAAAACAGACTTTTCATCTAAATCATTACATGGTTTTCCAGAGACCTTTCACAATGTCTACAGCTTAGAAAAATGAAGCAGTGTATGATTTTTGTGAAGAAGTGCTCAGTGTAAGAGCTAGCTGTCTCAGCCTATAAAAAGGAATTAATGCTCCTAAGTTGCAGGGCTTGCCTGAGATATTTTCCATGAAGCAGGATCAAAGTTCTTGTGACAGCAAAGTTTTCCAACGGCAAACTATTTCCACATAAAATCTCAGCTTTGCTGGCAAGGAGAATAGTGGTTCCCAATACAGTTTTAAATTATTTCACTCTAGCTGAGTCCCAAAACAGGGTCTCACCTACCACCAGTACCACTGAACAGACTGTAAGAGCTGTTGTCCACTCCAAGAACTTATACACCAGCTAGAAAACAAGAATATTGCATGCATTTTTCACTTTTATTTAAAGAAAAAAAAAATATATAGGTTTCTTAAATCCTTAATTATATTTTTGTATTTTGATTACTTGATTGCCAAAATAACTATTAATCGTCTATAGATTGTAATATTTTACGGCTAAAATCACTACTGCTCAGCTTATGGGAACATGAATGAAAACGGGCAAGAGTGTTTCATTCAGGTGCTCTCTAACATTTTAAACAGAAATTACAGGGAGAATTGAGAACTTTAGCATGATTAGTCATGACGATGAACATGGTAGGTGGTCTATAATTAAAAAGTGGAGCTTGACAATTGACTTCAGGCGGCTACTCAGTACTCAGTGTTACATATTTTATGAAGATATTGGGTCTGCCCCAAAACCAGAGGTATAGTCTTCAGAATTGCCTCAAAGTTATAAAAGCATGGATGTCGAAACAAAAAGAAAAATGAAACTAAGTGCAATTGAACACATTTCTACACCTATGGAAAAGGGAAATCACCTGAAAATTACTGATATGTAGCTGTCTTTCACATTGACTTTCCCTCTCAATTCATATTCCTTTCTGCAAAAATTCTTATATAAAAGTACATGAAATCTGGAGCTGACAGCTTAGCTTGTTTGCCCATTTTTGTCCTCAAAGCAGTGAATTCTTTCCCTTTCCATCCCGACCTGTCTCAGAGTGATAGTGCCAGTGTGTGGGTGTTCAAGCAGAATTATTATCACTTGTTTAGCCCTTTAAAATAACATTTCTGGTGTATAAACAAACAAACAAGGAAACAAAATAACAGGTAATTGTTTTTCTTGCTACTGTGTGCTACAGCAGTTTCTTCTTTGACTGAGCCCATACTGAGTGGCTGTGCCTCAGGCTTGGATGGGTGGGTTTCTGTTCCTAATTTCATCCTTCTGTGAGTTGGATTAAATTACCCAGTTAACAGTCAGAAGGATTTTCAAGCACTATAAGATTAGAACAGACAGGGTCAAAAAGGGTTTTTTTTATGTTCTCTTCCTTTTCATGACCTATTAAGTATACAAACACCTTCTGGAATAATAACTCTCTAGAATTAGATTGCAGATTTTGCTACAAATATTGACTACTCTACTAATAGATTGCAACTCATGAAACTACTTCTTTTCCTGCTGCAAGTAAATATTACAAAAACAGTCAAAAAAATCCCAAACCCTGCTAAACACAATCCAAACTTAAAATACTTATCAAGTTGCACAATGCTGTAGTCTCCAAACCATAGAAAGGCTTGCAGTCCTGCAGCGCATCTGCAGCTTATTGCCTGCCAATAGTCCCAACAACTGCAGTGAAACTATTTGTAATCTTAAATAGCAAAGGTAGGCAAGTGCTCTGCTGGACTTCCTCACATCAGAAAACAGGGCTGCAAGCTCATGCCAACTGCATTACATGATTGAAGGTCTAAAGAGTCCTCAAAGCACTGAAAAGAAATGTCAAGTGAACTAGAGTCAGCTCAGGGTTTGAAGACCAAGCCAAGCATAATTTAATTTCTTTTGCTCAGGCTTTCTCTGGAGCAAATTCAACCAAAACCCACCCAGGATATTTGATGCAGCAGATAAAATGCAACAGTAACAATTAATCTAACATTTCATTCAAGTTAGTTGGAGAATTTATTTATACCTGTTCTGTGATATAAATTAACTTCAAGCTCTCTTCCATACATGAGGTCAAAAAGACCTTGTGAGATGAGAGGTCTCTGATCACCATTCCTCTGTCCATTTAGGGAAAACAAAATCCTTTGTGCACCAGGGTAGTTTAATCAAGGGTATTCACATCCCAGATCATGGACAACTTAACACTTGAGCAAAGGAAAAAAAAAGCCCTCAACCCAAGCTCAGAATTCAGGTATTTCTTTAGGAACCAGCTGCAAAAAAAAGGATTTTAGAGTGGGCTGAAACACAGTTGTATTCATCTGTGTGCTGCCAAGAGAAACAGAGGAAAGCAAAGAAAGCCTGAAAGAGTTGAAATAAATCCAAGAGCATGAGCAGACAGTCCCAATGAGCGGAAGCCTGGCTGAATGCAGAGAGTTGAGCTGCACATGGAGAAACATCCCCGTCCATCTGCGTCACCTGAAGGCCATGAGGATTTGCTCAGTGGCAGCACACAGTGCCAAGAAGAAACTCCCCGGGCACCTCCCGTGTCTCAGGCTGGCAAAGGTGAATGGGCCTTTGTCACAACAGAGCTTTCTAGGGCAGCTAATTAGCATCTATTGTGCAAGTTCTGTTTAAACTGTTGTCTCTGCAAATGTGGTTTCTTCCCTACAAGACACAGGTGGCCCAACATATTCCTGTTGCCATGTGTGGCATTTCAGCCTTGAGAAACTGCCTCATCTGCAGCAGCAAGCAGGGAGCTGCTGTCAGAAGAGACCTTCACTATTGACTGTAGCAGTTAGTAACACCCTGACAGCAATTCATTGAGTCCACAGGAGCACAGTCTGGCATTCCTGTAGGCAGACCACAAAATATCCCCCATTCCCATCCAGAACTGGTGATCTTACAACTCCACTGCATGAAAATAAGCCAAATTTTTCTGTGATCATTGATTTAATTTTGATAGTTGGGATTAAAAGTGAGCAAATTTGAAGCCCTTGGGAGGAGCAGGAGGTAAAGTAACACTATTATCCAAGGGATGGGTTCAGTTTTTACAGGCTGTGACTCTTTTAAGAGGTTACATCATGTCAAACTGCTGCTGAGGAAAGCAAGTAAAGGAGAGAGAAGCAATGCTAAAAGCCACAGATGACATACAGCTACCTGGCTGGCCAAACTGATTGGAAGCCTCATGAAAAATTGTTACCTCGTGTTGTCACTTGGGTTGGTTTCCTGAAGAAAAGAGAATAGAAAAAAAGTAGAACTTACAAGAACTAAGATGTTCAGCATTTATGGGCAGTAGGCACCCTGTCGTTACTGTGAGCAGGAGCTGGGTAGGTCTCAAGAGCAGCCACAAACAGATTAACACTACACAGACTTCCTTTCTTTCAAAAGTATCAGCTGAAAATGATTTTCAGGTTAACAGGCACTTAATAAAATAAAACACGTGCATCAAGACATCCATGAAAAATTACTCAGTACCTAATGTCTTTCATGAGGATTATTTCAGTGAATTATTTCACAAATTGATGCTCTGTTCCACAGTTTTATCCAAATATCAGTCTCTGAATAGCTTAGAGGAGGAGTTTTCTACTGAGGGGATCTGTGAGTTGTTTCCTCAGAAGTGGCTGTGTTCGACGTAACAATCCATGGATGTCAATTTCAAATGGCAAAATTTTTAACAAAGGACACAGAAGCATCAAGATGTCTTTTTTTGCACACAGATAAACTCTGTTTACTTGCTAGAAAATAAAAAATATATTTTAAAGGATGTTCCTTCCTGTGTATTCATGAGGACCAAAACAACAAAGCCGCATGTAGAGGCGTGGAGGAGCTGGGCTACGCCTCCTGCAGGGCAATTACACAGCACCATCTTCCCAGCCTCTCACTGCTGAGAGCCTATTCACCAGCACAGCCCCTTCACCAGACCTGTTCTACTGAAGTGCTCAAATCAGCAGCAGTGTGATACAATTGCTAAAAGTTTCTTTTTCCCCTCTGGTCCTGGACATCTTCTGTCTGCAGAATTTCTCACAGTCTCAAAGCCCCCGTTCCATGCCAGCAACATAAAGGATGTACCTCGTGCTACATTTCCCCCACAGGAGAAAGCTCAGCGGGTCTCACAGGCTTTAAGAAAGCCTCTGAGATGATGTATAACTGCAGGATGGGACTGCCAGATCCTGCACAGGGTGATGGAGCACTCACTCCCTCATTAGGAGGGAGGTGACTCTGAGTCACTCCTGCACTCTCCAACACCACAAAATACAGGGCTCTTCCCACCCTGTGTCCACCCATTCTAAGATGACACAGTGACCGGGTGGGAGGGATTGCAAGAGGTCATTTCAATTTTCTTTTTGCCCAGGGCAGGATGCTGATGACGTTCCTGGCAAGTGCTTGTTCAGCCAGTCCCTAAAAACCCTCACCACATGCCCAGGCATTTTGTCTCACAGCATCTACAGCCCATTGCAGGAGTGCCACTACTTCTTGCTCTATCCTCTGCAAACCAGATTATCTCTTTCCTTTCTCTCTTGGAGTTTGAATTAATTTCCCCACCCTTTCAGAAAAACCTGAACAATCTCAAGGCATTGCACCTTCCCAAAGATTTTTTCCTGTGGCTGTTGCTCTCACAACCAAATGTCCAGGGATTCTCTTCCTGAAAAATTTCAGACTTCTACTGTCTGCCTAATTTATATTTCTATCTTGGTGCATGTGATTCACATAGCCTTGCCTTGCTGCTGTTAAGAGCTGATATTAGGAGCATCAGAGCCTTCCCCAAGTTCCTCTGGCAGAGCATGACAGCATTTCTACCAGAAACCACGTTTCAGGAACAAAACTTTTACCTCTTCAAAGGAGCCAGTGCTTCCCATGACACCCAAACTGCAGAAGTCCCAAGGAGCCACCAATGCCAAGTGCTGTGGGCATTAGGAGGCAATGCAGACCCGTTCCTTCTCTCTTCCAGCATTCACACAGCCTTGGGATGAGGCTGAACCAACACAAAAACAGAACAATATTCTAGCTCCCCAGGAAAAGAGGAGACACCTTCCCAGAAAGAGGAACATAATATACACCTTTACATCCACAACACAAGAGGCCCACATGCACAACTGACATTAGAAAGCTAACTGAGGAGTGTGTGAGAAAATACTGCAAGGTCTTGACCATGAAACTCTAAAAAGAAAAGGAAACCAACAAAATCCATAAATAAAAAAAGTCAAAAGGGACTCTTGCCTGAGGGATTTAAAACATGTTAAAATGAAAGCCCCAGGGTCACACTGTCTTAATTCCTTAATTTTTCACAGGAAATAAATTTATGATAATATTTTCCTGAAGACAGTTCATTATTCTGGGCTTATTAAAAATCAATAGTCAGGAAGACTCCACTGCTATGCTGCCTTCTGTATACTAATTAAATCCTTTAACTGAATTCAGACAGAATAATTACACACTCCAGGATGCATGAGTGCCTTGTTAGAGCTTTCTCCTGTGCCTTACAGTTTCCCAGGGTGCTATAGTCTCGTTTCTAGCCACATCTATCAGTCAAACAAACCTCCAGAGCACAGTATTATTTCCTCTGCAACAATTATAGTCTTATCTAGGGTATCTGACCAAAATCAGACAGCTTTTAGAAAAGCACATTTTTATTAAAAGAGAGCTTTTTTTTCTTCTTATGTTAAAAAGAAGAATCTGCATCCTAATCAAATATGAAATAACCTCATACAAACTTTACCTCTCAGGGAATTTGGAGCTTGAGTGGTTTGTTTTTGAGGAGGTATTGCATGTGGAAGAACAGCTTATTATGCCTCAGATGTCTGATTTTAACATAAAATGCTCTGTGTACTAAATAAAAACCTGTACTTTCACTTTCTCCGGTATGAGTAAACAATTTTCCCTCCTGGTCATCTGCCTGCCTGGATTCAGTCACACAAAAAGGCCACCAAAAAGCACAGTTTTTTATCTTCATTTCTGATATATTTAACAAACACTGGCTGCTCTACTTACAAGCTTCCGCAGACATGCGTCATAACTGTATTATTTAAACAGAAAATTCATAGATTGAAGCAAATATATATTCCATCAGTAACCCCAAACTGCAGTAGCCATGGAATGACAACAAAATGAAGATTTTAAGAAAAAGCTAAGGCTTAATTTGCTCACCATGTCTGCTAGCAAATTGCTAATATTACTTGTACTCTCCATTCTCATAGTGGCTGCACAGAGACATCATTACATCCAGATCAGTTTTTTTATTTTTCTTTATATATACACTGCCTACAGTGTAATGGAATAAATTACCAGTTATGGATTCTTCAAATGCCCACAACTTTCAATAACTTCCCCCTGTTTTCTTTTTCAGTAATTTCCTTTTTTTTTTTTTAAACTTAAATTAGTATCTATGTATAGCTGTAACAAAAAAATTCCACTACTTGCATTCTCCTAGTAGCTTGTATTGATTTTAACATGTTTGAAAGAGTGAGGTGAAGTGCTGGAAAACATTTATGCTAAGCATTCAGAAAAATGTAGTCCTTATTATAATTTTGACCTAGTACTCTCTTAGCATCAGGGCAAATCCCTGAATACCTAAACTTAGATGACTCTCAGGGTGAATTTCTTAATTTCAGGTCACTGCAACCATGTAAATATTGTGCTAACTGTGCTGGCTGATTTACTTCTCCCTTCTCTCTTCCAACACAACTTTTCCTCCACCATCTCTGCTGGCTTCAGTTTCAATGCATGTCAGTTTTAAGATTTCATTCTCAGTGAAATGAAATATGTACTGGATAAACTAGCATGGGGTTTCCTCTTTCCAGGTAGGAGCATAAATGAACCTAGCCTTAGTAATGTGAAATCTGGATGCTGCAATATTCCAAGAAGAGATGATTGCCTAAAGAAATGTTGAAAGCAATTTCAGCTCAGGGGAAAAAAAAGAAAACCTATGCACCTCCTGCAAGGAAGACATTTTGATTGACAGAATCAGGAAAAGTTACTCTGAGGATGCATATCATCCAGCTCTCCCCTGCAGTGCATGGGTGAGTGCATGGCTTTCTCAGAACAAGGGTTTCTCTTCTTTAGCTGTAATAACTGTCTCCTAAGGGGAAAAGTCCCAAAATTAGCGTGTGTTGCAAGCAGTCAGTAGAAAATGGCAGGACTACCAGAATTAAAACACATAGGCTGCATTGCTATCCTATCTGTTTTATCCAGCAAACACCTCACCCTCAGAAAAGCGTTTTTTCTTCAACCTCTTTCCTTCACAGTTGTTTTCAAACTTTCCATGCCTGGCCCTCCAGGAGCAATTAGGGCAATTGAGAGTTATTTAGAAGCAGAGAGAAATACAATCCATTTGATTTCCCTCTGAAGAAACACACACACAACAGTAGAGGGAAGAGGAAGTGGCAGACAGAAGCAATGGAAAAGGTAAAGACAGGGAAAGACAGTCTTTTGATCAGCACATACAGCTTTTTCTGTCTGCAGTTTAGAGACCACCCAGCCACAAAACCTTATCACAACAGCCTGTCACTCCTATATCCATCCTTCAACTGTCCTTTTTTAAATTTCTTTTTTTTTTTCTTCTTTTTTTTCAGTCTAGATTGTGCTTAAAAAGGTGTTCAGACATTTCCAAAACTCATCAAGTAACAGCAGTGATCTCTAAGAGTCCTGGCTATGATAGACATATACTACTATTATTTTTAACTCATCACTCTTTGGCTTATGTTCAGAGATATTATGCAGACACACAACTTTCAGCCTGCCCCAGCACTGAAGGTCAAGTTAAGGCGATGTATGTCTCCACTGCAGAGCCACTGTCTCCTGCGCTTTACCCGAAAACATGCTCCAATGTCAGTGACAGGAAGCGTCCTGTTGTTTGATTTGAAACTCTGAAACTTGCTATTATTTTATAATTTAGCAAATCTAGTTCCTCAATATGTCTGCTCTATTTAAGCAGTCAAAGGATCCTACTACAACCACAGAAAGACACAGACTCTGATAGGAGCAATTAGGTGTAAAGATTTAAAATCAATAGCAGGAGGAAGCGCTAAAAAAATGAGATGTCAAAGAGGTTCTGTCTTACAACCACCACTTTACATTGCAAAAGCTCTAAGACCAGCAACCCTGGGCAAGTGCAGCTATGGGATTCATTTATACTTCCAGGTAGGAACTTGTCTGATACAGCTTTAAAAATACACATTGCAACAGCAGTTCACGTGTTTTCCACCAATCTGTGTGCTACTCAGCTTCTGCTCAAACAATAGTGTTTTCACCGTCTATATTCAGCAATATGCCTTAACCTGTGGTAGATAAAAAGTCCTGCAGAAGTGCACACAGGTATTATTTAGAGTTCCCTTGCTGTCAGTACCAACAGGATTAGTGGCTATTAGTACAAACCACTTGTTTGCAGGCTGGAGCCTCCTACACACCTCAAACTTAAGCAGGTGAGAACAGAGGAAAAAAAGCCAACCCATGACCAATCAAAACCTTAAGCTGCAGCAGACGTGACCACTGGTGGCACCCTCTGGGACTCTCACAGCACCAGATTTTGAGATTTTTGTTTTCATGGTGCTGCACTGACACACACTGACACTGCACAGTCCAGCCAGAAGACATGAGACCAAATCAGGAATCGCTGGATAAACATTGCCCCTCCTTTACAGCAGTCAGAGAAGGTGATCATAATGCTGGTAGCCTTTAAGTCTGTGAAGTTATGATGTTATTCTGCCTTCCCAGGGAGCACTTACATATACTGCTGAATAAACTGTCTTCTAAACTTTTAGAATACAAAACTGTAAGAAAATTGTCCTGAAAGTGCATTTTGTCGGGGAGAGGATCACTGCCATGTGCACAAAGCCATTCCGTGCCGTATGAATCACAACAAGCAGCTTTGCCACGACTTCACCCTTGCAGAGTCTCTCCCCTGACCCGGCCCTTGCACATGTGCCACTTTACAAAAGATCCTGCCACAGAGACAACTTGATATGGGAAGAAAAGTGTTCTACAACTTAAAGTGATGTGTAGTTTTCTCCAACTGGGCAAAGGAAGCCAAAGCACACATCCTTTTTAGGTGAGTGAACTGAGTTGGCAAAATTGGTCCTCAGGTAATATATCAAAGACAGAAAAAAGAAACCACAAGAGCTGAAGATTTTAAAATAAGAGGGTGTAACTGAAGAACCGACTTTTTGCAGCCAATAAGACTGCTTATCTGTAAGAGAGTGAAAGTAATCCTATCCCAAGATAATTCCCCATGAGCATTCATGTATTAGCTTTTGTGTTGGATTTTTCAGCTACAATCTCAGCTTAAATTTATTCTTCATTGCCGCTTTAAATATGTTGACTCATGAGTTTTCCTTATTAAAATTCTCCCTGAGCTGGAGTCTTTTCAGTGTTCTGGACACTCCTTACACACAAAGTAGTGGATGAAGTAAACAATGCAATTCCTTCAATTGTGGGGTTATTCAACTTCAGCTACCGAACTGTAACAAGGTACTGGGGTGATGCATTCTCCTTATAAAGGTAAAATATTTCTCATCCAGGAGCTGGTTGAAAACCATCACCAGTGTTTCTGCAACGACAGACTGATGACTAGTTTACAGTGGTATGATATGCTCGTACTTTGCTAGCATCACTTGCCTGAACAATGCATTACACTGCAGGTCTGGAATAGGTGATGGTGAAATACATACAATGCACTGTCAAACTCTAATTTCAGAAAATAAAAAACATAATGCCAGAGAATGTAGCATCAATGAATACAACAAAAGTTTACAAATGTGAAATCAAAAGAAACTCTAACTCCACCTTCACACTTCAGTTAGGCATATGAAATGAACTTGTCAGAGACAGCTGTATTTCAGTGGCAAAGGAAATGTCACAGCCTTGGAAGTTTACTCAGCTTTGAGAAACTGAAAAAAGCAACAGAAGGGAGACACTGGTTTCTGTTTGAATATGCACACAGAACAGCCAGGCTCAAGGATCCCATATACCCATTTAGGTATTGGAGCAAATGGTTCAGACTATCTGGGAAGGTTACCCTAAGGTCACAGAGCAACTGCACTCATCATTGCCTTCCAGTCTTTATCCACCAATGATGATGCATCCAACATGTGACTCCCAGCATCACAATTAGGCCACTTACTACATCACCCTACAAGTTTAAATCCATTGATTCCTATTTTAATGTATCCTTGAAGTTTAACATAAGCAATCTGTGAAAAGCTTTGTGTGGGTTATTTAGCAGCTCCCACTGTTGCAGGCAGCCTACATGACAGATCATGCCCAGTCAGCCTTCCTGGAGCTGCACTGCTGAGACTCTGAAGACGGAGAAATTTAAAAAACAGGAATTAAAAAGAGGTCTGCGGATTCACTGAAACCAAACCTAGAAACATGACTTTTACAAGAGCTGCTTCATAATCCCTCTACCATTTGGGCCGAGGTAGCATTACACCAGTTTCACTTAAGAAGCCTTGTGTTAGTGTACTGTTAAGTATTTAAAGACTTGCACAGGACATGAAGAGGGGATCAAGCAGAGGAACTGGCTCTACAAGTGGAGGGACTCCCAGCTAGCCTACTCCAAAAACAGATTTTATCTTAAGCTAAAAGAAGAACAAAGCAGAGCTCCACAAAAGAAAACAATTCTTTTTAATCTGACCAAACAACGCTTATAGAGAAAAGATTCAGTCACAGCCATAGGGCACATCCATCTACTCCAACAAGTGCAGACAGATCTGAATGCCTCTCTACTGCTTGCTAAAAAGACAAATATAAGCCAGCTCCGGTCACCAAAATGCAGCACAGCCCACCAGAAAGCAGGGCTGTGGAGCAGCTTTCTGGCTCAGATGCAAAGCTATGCCAGCGTGGCAGACAACTCCAAACCAGCTCTGGCGTAATGCTCAGCTGTCTGTACAGATGCAATCACACACACACCTCAGGAAACAGCATCCTGTAAGTTGATCCCATTATCTGTGACGTTTTAGCTACTGGCTGCAGTTTTCTGAGATCCAGGCAGCTGTGAACCCACAGGCTGGAACAGGGGTCTGAGCAGAGCCCTGGGCTCTTGCAGCTGCCAAGGCCCTAAAAACACTGTCATCTTTGCTGTTCTCAGAGAAGACAAGTGCCAGACAACGTGTGACACATGATATGTATTACAGCTACACAGTGGAGAATGAGAAGCTATCTTCTCTCTCAATTTTTTCTTCCCTCTTTGTGATTAAATGTATTTATACACACACCCCCACATTTACACAAAACCATCAGCTCATCTGCTCTATATTTTACTGTTCAGCTCTCAGAAATTCCCAACTTGTGAACCATAGCAGGGTGACAAGTAGTTTAACACATCAGACCAAAGTCACTTCAGCTGCAATGGATTTTTAAAGGCCAACATTCAAGGCCCATAGTGATCATTCAGGCTGTCAACACATTGCTAGCAATCAGTGAGTACCAGAACTGAGAGGGCTGCACACCTGTCATTTCAAACTGCCAATAGATTTAAGTACTTTGGAGCAGGTTCTGCTTGACTCAGGTTTTTTCCATTTCAGTGAACATTAGTCAAACAAAGGCCTTACTTGAGCTGTAACCCAAAAGAAGAGAGAACAAGGCTCAGCCCCAGTGGAATTCAGATGAATGAGGCTCTCAGTAAAGAACTGCAGTGGTGGTATCTTTTATTAGACTAAGTTGTACAGCTCAAATTGTGGACAAGTTCCTTTTGACATCTAAAACAGAAGTAGAGGATGCAAATGCAAGCACAAGCTGAAAACAATCACAGTTTTATTAGATATGTGTCAATTTGATCATCTTTGAAAGTAAAGTTAGTTTTACCTTACTGAAGCAGAGGGAGGGAGGGAGGGAGGGAGGCAGGCGATAAAGCAGTTGTCTCAAACTTACAAAAAGACTCCAGTAAAGGATGGCATTTTCCAGAGGCTAAAATATTGCCTAACATTCAGACAGCAGAGGCTTACGTCAGCGTGTTTTCTCCTCTGTGCTCTTTATCACCCTTATCTTTATTTGTGCTGCTCACTGGCTACAGCAGGACTGTTTTGGGCCCCAATCAATGCAGAGCACAACCCCAGGCCTTCATCAGTGATGGGGCACCAGCCCAGCCCCGTGTGTGCTTTACTTAACAAAATAAGCAAGAGGATGGACTACTTTCTTGGGCAGTGTAAAAACTATGCTGGGTTAAAGTGTCAACTTTCTCCACCAGAAAGGTCGGTATCCTAGGTATTAGGTCACTTCACTGCAAATGACCCTCCAACAAGCAGAAGCAGACCTGTTTCACGACTGTGACTTGAATGGAAGTTGGTGCGATGCAACCATTGCCTACAGCTCTCCCTCTTGGGTCTTCCACTCACTCCCTACCCCTTGATTCCTGCCACAGAGGGGTGGTATGGGATGCTAGTTCCTCAGACAAACAGGGTCAAGTTATTAATGCTACATCTGTAAAATACTGGGTCTTCAGGAGTGGTGAAACACAAGTACAAGAAACACTGAGCAGCTGCTGGGTGTCTTTCTACCCAGTGTAACAGCAATGGAGTTGAGATTTTACTACTGCTCCAGTAAGGATAGATTAACAAAGGAAGGGAGCAGTGCTATTCCACAGGCAGTATAAGCCTCTCTAGGATGGTGCTGTCTCTAGAGAGGCTCTCTCTAACCTCAATTCTTTCTTTTGCTGGCCAAGTTAATCGAGGGCTAGAGGTGAGTGTTCAGCTTCATCAGGAGGCTGGTCTATTTAAACTCACAGACCCAAAAGCTCTCCTGCCAGGACAAGGGATGAGCTCTTTCTGCTGTGCTTAGTCATGAGTCAGCCCAATATGATCAGAAGAGTTTACTTTGAAGTCTAGGTGCACCATAGGGTTGTTTTCCAATTTTTTGAAGTTCTCACACTCAGACTTTCTCACTCTTCCTACAGCTAGTGCACCGTTGACACACTTCCACTTCAGTGGCCATCCTCCTCCTCACAATTCTTCTGTGAAAGGCTAAAGAGACAATGCATGTTCACAATTTTTTGAGAGGGGAAAGTAGTTCATCACAGGTGTCTGTCTGGACATGCAGCATTACAGACTACTACAGGCAGGTAAAGGTGGCCAGTCATGCTTAAAAGCAAAAGGGAACGGTGAAAACCATCAGATGGCCTCTTGAGCCTTTGAACATCCTTGTTACCTACGGCATAGGGCATCGCACCGCTTCGCCCCAGGCCGTGCTACAGAGCTGGTACCCACAAGAGCATCCCAGGGACAGCAGTACCCACTGCCTGCACAACACATGGCCCCAAATGCAGAGTTTGCTCTCAGATGTCTGGATTTGTTCATACTCATCTTCCTCACATAGGCATAGTCCTGTGGGGACAAACATATCTTGTTGCTCACTGACAAAATGACCTTGTGTTTGTCAGTGCAAAGGAAGTTCACACAGCAGAAAGCAGCACTGTGCAAAAATATCCAGGCAAGCTTTGACAGAGATCAGGTGTTAAAATTACTGGTGATTAATTAAATATTAATAATGAAAATTATTAGGCTAAATCAGCTTAAAAGCACTGTTCTAATATCTCTAACTGGATCTAACCACGTAACTGGGCCTTTCAAATGTGAGGTCTCCTCTCTGCATATCACTATATTGCACCAGGGTGATCTAACCTCCATGAAAGGAGCGAGGTGTCACCCACAAACGGAGGGTGGTAAAGGCACAGGCAGCTGAGAATGCTGGGAAGCGAGGGTCCCAAGGAGAGGACACACACACTCACACATCTGCACACACATGGCTGAGATCAGCTGCTGGCACATTTCCCCCAAGATGATCTGCCTGCACATTTTCCCCAGGGTCCTTCAGGCAGACAAAGCACTTCAGAGGTCCTGCAGCAGCCCTCAGAGGTGCAGGGGACTGGCTGCTCACACGTGGTCATCATACAAATCCTCATCCTTTTGGTTAAAAACGAGAAATTTGAATCCCATGTGCAAACTGTGCTCTGGGTCATTCACACCCTTACTCAAGGAAGAGTGGGTCAGGGAAGAAGAAAGTCCCAGGCAGCCCCACAGTCTCTACCCACTCAGCAGGGAAGAGGCCACTTCTGCCCTTACCTAGTATATCAACATGAAGAAGGCAGAATGTTTCATAGAAGAAGGGCGAAGGAAAGCACCTCTGAACAATTTCAGCTCGAAGTCTGATGCCTCTCTGGAGTGAAAGAAATACAACTGACAACTACTTGAGCAAGATAGACTGATAGTTGCCCAAGGTCATGCAGGCATGTTTGGCTTGCTATACATTTGCTTTAAAATGTATTAAAAAATAAAAGCTTTATTGATGATTTGCATTTTATTGGTAATTGTCTTGAACATTTTTTCTTTTTATTGTCATTTTTCAAGGCTATAGCTCAAAGCTAAGAAAGGTAATCAAGCATGAATGAACTCAGACAGCATGAGAAACAAAAAAGAACAAAACAAACACTTTGACCCACATGCAGTGATCATCAATAGGGAGCAGCATGTCTTTATTGTTCACTATTACAGCCGTAATGATTAGCACTATACAGCCAAGGAAGGTCTGGCTTTGTTAAATGACAAAACACATTGCAAAGCACTGGCAAGGCACACAGTTTTAAAAAACTACCATTAAAAAAAAACTCTACAAAACAACAACAACAAAAAACCCACAATGAAAAAAAAACCACAAAAATGAAAAAAAATCATACCAAAATACTAACAGGAACCATGATTTTTCTAATCATTTATTGAGAAATATAGAAATCCATTTATCTAGAATCTAACTTCAGCACATATATAGGAAATTTCTAGGATTCTGCTCAGAGAACAGGTTTCATTTTCCACATTGTCCAGATTTCTCATTAAAATGGATATTTTCCTTTACCAGTATTTCCCAGCTCAGTCTATATTTTTACTGGGCATCAAAACTCCAGTTTACAAGTATGCACAAATTTGTTTCTGTAGTTCCACAGGCTCATTAATAGGATTCTGAAACATAGAAATAAGGAACCTTCAATATCAAGTTTTTCTAAAATACAGCCTCAAACCAATGTAAAATATTATCCAGAATGATTCTAACTGCAATCATCAGTGCAAGTAAGCAGGCAGAGCTGTCACATATTCTCAGTTATTATAAGTGCTCTTTCACTTCATTAACAAAACTGAGTCAAATAGGAATGGACTGTCATCCAGGCTAGTTACAGAGCAAAACCCACCTGTCAGCCCAGAAAACTTCAGATATCCTTTTCATTAGTCAGGGAAAGTAAAGATCAGGGTAGATGTCAACATTTGCCCAATTGATTCAGAAATCTCTGGCGTTGAAGTGATGCACAACTACAGCTGTAGACCATTTTTTCCATTGCCATAAGGCAGCCAAGGATGCTGTGCAGGGGAAGTGTAGTACATTTTGTGCATTCTTGTATTTATTCTGAGCTGTCATCTGAATCATGCTACCTCTTAACAAGAGATAGATGAACCCAGTGCACCCCACTATGAGAGAACCTGTTTTTAAGGAGAACACAACTATGGTTAGGATAATAAACAAACTCCTATGAGAGAACAGATTGTGTCTAAGTGTGACAGAAACCTTCTAGCTTTCACTGATTTCACTTCTAAAACTGACAGGAAATTCTTTTAAGACGTTATTTGAGGTTATTTACCCAAGGAGTGCTTCGGGGAAGTTGTACTATTCATGTATTGCAACAAGTAGCAAAGCTTCAGCAGTTGCTCATTTGGGTATTATCAACAAAACTAAAATATATTCTACAGGTAAAAATGCACTGCTACTAGGAGATAACCTTCCAAGTGTTATGCTGAGATACAGAATCTGTTAATTAACTAGGACACTGGGTTGTAAGGAATACAGCTAATAACGATTCTGTCCAAGCGGTGGAAGGATTTGATAAGAGCTGGCGAGGTATGACCGAGACAGTCAGCAAATGCCAATACAATGCTCTCTGAGTTGTCTGTTCTGCTAACTCCACTAATTAATTCCACTAATACCTTCAAACAGTTCCTGAAAACAATATAACTGTGTCTTTAAACATATACAGCTCAGAAAGAGGATCAGGAAATTAAAAGTTATCTTGAGACAATTTTTTTTTTTTTGCATAGGCTGCACCAAGTTGCCCTATTCATATAGTTAATAGCTTTGCCAGGGTTGACAGCTGGCAAAACATTTCTTTACAAGAAAAGCTGTAACAAATTCTTGGAATGGGCACCTGCACTTGGGCCTGAAGGCCAATATATCTCGGAAATTAAGTTTTCTGCTTAGGAGCAGGGATCTGCATGTGAAGACAACATGGCTTATGGGCATCCCATGAAATGGGCAACTGTGTGAATTGACACATACAGGTAACCACGACAACCACTGAACCACAGCTGAAATGCAGAGTAGATTTATTTCATTACCTTGCTAACAATGCCAGGCAACAGAGACACTGGGGGGGACAGGCTCCATCAGACTGAGTTCCCCTAGAGAACAGGGTGGGGGGCCCCTATGGCTTGCCTCAATATATGAAAGGGCTTCATGCATGCACACCTGATCACAAAGCTGTGCTTTTATGATCTCTCTCTCTCCCAACAGGAGGCTCAAACATGTTTGTGAGAATGATGATCTCTACACAGGTATTCCACTTCTCAAAACAGGCAAAGGATAAACAACACTAGGCATAGTAAATGGAGTTTCCCCACACTGACATTTTTAGCATTCCCAGCTGCAAGGTCAAGTTGAGCAAGATTATTCCCTCCTTGCCAAGTCTTCCAGTTGCAACCCTTTCCTCCCAACAGCAACACAGAGACCAGCCAATATCAGCTGTGTTTTCCTAATGGTGCAGCTGATCAACTCACTGCACTGAAACAAGAAGTAGGGCAGGGGGGATGCTTTATGCAGACCTGAGCACAAAGGAGAGGGCTCTGTGCCAGACACTAATAGATTTACTGGATTTGTAACTAGTATAAAAGGTAATTAATATTAAAACCAAGAAAAAGGTTTTCATCCAGCCACAGATGTTATACCCACCCGGGATCTTAGAGAACAGACAAGACCAACCACAAAACTTTTGGTCTCTCAGATGGGTTGGGAGACTTCTTGCAAAGGAAAGCAGCACTCCACATTTTCTTCCTCACATTTACCCTCTTCCCTGTGTATGTATCAGGTTTAATGCATTTCCTCTCTGGTATCTCCAGTTCAGATGGCCATAAACAGGATTTCCTCTCCAAGTAATGGATTGGGATTTCAGGGCAGGCATTATGGTGCAGAGTGTGGTGTAGTGCCCTATGGCCATAACCAGCCCTGGCACTTAGGGGAAGCAGGGCTGGATTGCTGGGCAGGTGCAGCACCAGACAGATTTCCATCACAGCCATCTCCCCAAGATGTGCCAGGAGTTGTCCCCTCATGATACACAGCCCCTGCTCCACTCTCCTTCAGGAGCTGTGCAGCCAATCCTGTCACTCCTCTCGTCACTCACCCACCTGTGTGCGGGCTCCTGGAGACACCAAACTGCTCCACTGAACCCAAAGAAGTCTTCATATGGGAGGCTTATCTGAACAAAGCAGCATACTGGGATTCTTGTAAATAGCATAATCTTATTTACAATACTGGGGCTAACCCCAGTGCCAGGACAGATGGAGTAGTTGAGCAACTGTGATGCTGAGCAGACCAAATTCACTAAAGAGCAGTGCTGCAAGTCTGTGGTTTCCAACCACAGAGCCAAGACCAGGGCTACCCTGGGTGTCTTGGAGGTGTTTCCTTCTGCCTGTAGCAGTGACTTACCGGTCACCTACCATTCATTCACAGGTCAATATAGATGGGGACAGTCATGCCTTGAATGGAAGGGATCCCAGACACAGGTGGTGGCCAGCCTAGCCAGCCTGCTGAGCAAGCTGTCCTTGGATGTCCTAGAAGAGGTTGTGGATGTCCTCCATGAAAAACAAAGCAGGAGCAGTCCCGGAGAGGAAGAGAAAGAAAGGTAATTCACTAGTGACTGCAGGGATAATGAATGGTTCTATACTGTTCTGTTCTTCTCATTGCATTAGTTGTTTCTATGTGTGATATTACAATACAAAGCCATAAAAAACAAATTCCCTAGACTTTGGTCCTCATTCTTTGCCTTTTCTAGAAAACTGATCTTACCTTGTCTGGTGGCAGTTTACACTTACCTGTCATCATCTATTGCTGAGTGATTCATTTTAACTACATTATTCCTATTTTATTTTTCCTTCTGAAAGGAGGTTCTTGTAAATTTTTCATATAGCAGTAACTGTATCTGATCTTATCACTTGTCAGATCTAAAAAAAGAAACCCTATTAAGTAAAATCTGAAACTTGTACTTCTCAATTGTGCCAGATCTTGAATGGGCAGGAAGATACTATCATTCACTGGAACATAAACCTTCATGCTGTTACCACTATCCTTTCATGGTCCTGAGCACGAAATTATCTCGTCTTTGCACCTCAGGATCTGAGACCCCAGAGTTCCAGAGGAACAATCTTTCTCAAAGAATAGACTAATAAACATCATCAGACCGCATTGCAGTGTTAGTTATCTCAATTAACAAGTAAACAAACCTACTCACTCTTCAAACACCTTTTTAATTAAAATTCCTGTGTAAAATTTACTGCAGTTATAAACCAGAAGAGTAATTAGTAATGTGGCACAGAGAGTTAGGACTCTGGCCATAATTAAAATAAATACAGCTTATTAATAAATAAATTGTCAACAAGCCAGTTCTGTGACTCAATAACAGCTTAGTTCTGACCATTTGTTTCTTGTTTAAAATGAAAAACCTAAACTTAATGTAACATGGGCAAGAATACAAAGAAAAAAGGTATCTGCTGGGTTTTTCCCTTTCTGAAATTAAAGAACAATAGAGAAAACTGAAATAGATAGTAACTTTTCTGCATATTTCTCCACCAATGCAAATGAATTACTTCTAGTCAACATGAGGCTCTGGGGTTTTTTGTGTGATGGTACCAGGCTATTTCTGTTTCAGCTGCATTCAACAGAAATTCCCTCACAAAGATTCATGGGAAAAAGAAAGGAAGGTAGAAATGTCATATATTTCAAAAGACGTGAACAATTAAGGAACATTATTACAATATTACAAAGAAGAAAAGGTTTCCTTAGCAAGGAACCATTCCCTAATTTCCTTACCCAGCTCTATGCATCTGTCCATGCTTTCTAGATAACTCCCTTGTATTTGATGCACTAGTGGCTGCAAGTTGCATCCTAGGTTCCTCTGGCTTCTCATCCCAGACCACTTACACAGGGCTGTGAGGTAAAGGCAGATATTTCATCCTGCCTGGTGCAATCCTAACCAAATGCTAACCCTTCTTTAAATCCAACAATTTTGCCAGCGTCTTTGATTGTGGCAAACTCTAAATCAGGAGGTGGCAAACACAGGAGGCACAAGCTGATCCATGCTTTTGCATTCATACAACTTACACAGGTGACATGGGACAACTCAGAAGGCAGCTCAAGTTTAGAAGAAAAGCCTTGGAAGCACATATGAAAGTGGACGCAAAAACTGATAGGGCTTTGGTCTCAGCTGAAAAGCCTAAGCAACTAATTGAAGCTATTTTTTGTTTAAAAACAACCCACTCACATTCAATCCCACCCACAATAACACCCACAGTGTGCTGGGGGTGAATATGGCAACTGGGCTCTCCAGTCAGTCTGACAAGGAGGAACATCTCAGTTGGCTTTTGATTTCACCGTTACCCCATAAAATTTTTAAAAATCTAGGCATTTTGAGGTTCGCTTTTTTTCAGATATAACATGTTGGCATGTTAGAGAAACAATCACAGTCCATGAGACACCACACTGAAATCCAGGTGACCAGAGCTTAAAACTTTGGGAAAGGCATTTTTGCCTAACTTGCCTAATTTTGCATCAGTAATGCAGCAGCACCAGTCTCAGATTTCACTGGACTGTGGCAAGAAAAGGACCTACAGGGCATCCAGACACCACAAATGAGGACACAGCTATGTAGAGATAGATGGCTCTCTGAATCAATCAAACGTTAGGTTACCCAGACCTCGCAATAACAATGCCTGGGCATGACAATATTTTCAAGACACAGTTGTTTAATTGTGCTAAACTAGAGTCTGCAAGCTGACTGTTGGGTTTTTCTTTTGGCCACTTCAACCTCCTACAAGCCTGCCCTCACTGCAGGAGCGTGGACATGAAGGAGACTAACGATGGCAAACACACAAGTAGGCTATGAGAGCTGAGGGTTAAGCGTTTGTGAGTTTTTATGTAACATACCTGCCTCCTAAAACATCAGCTGAGATTGATGATTGCACCAGCTGAGAAAGGTTAGAGATAAGAGTCTTCATCAGTTCCACGGAAGGAAACGGAAAGGCCTTCAGTAGGATTTGCTGTTCATTAAGGATACTCACAGCCACAGGCTGACAGTTTCAGTGAGACAGTAACAATTGAAATGAAGATCAAGAGTCCAAGGAGCAGTACACATAAGACGGCAGTAATTACTCAAGGAATTAAAGGGGAGGAGATGACCTAGATAAAGAAAAGAAAAAGCAAAACAAACAAAGAAACCCAACCCAGGCAAAAATTAGTGAAGGCCTGAAACTGAAGTCTAAAACTCACCTCAAGCCAAGTCTTATGAAAGGAAGATGATAAATATTAAACGATAAACTTAAGAGCAGTTGTTCACTTCATGGTCTCCAAAATGTAGTGTTGATGCACCTGTAAATGTGGTAGTCATTGGTTTCCTTCCAAACACCTTGAAACTGACCCATTTTCCTCATGAAAATAAGCATATTAAAGATAATTTATTAATTTAGGATGTGCATACTTTTTACATAACAAAACAGCATCCAAAGCTGGACTGCTAGGATACAAACAAAATATCTCACTCTGTCAGGCAACTAAGGAAAAAACTGAGTAAAAAAAGGAATGTTTAAACATCTATGAAGACTTTTTAGGCTTGACAAGATTTGCCTATATCCAACTGCAGAAGATCAAAGACTAGTGACTTAGTGTTACCCTGCTTCCACTTTTGGTCCCTATTCCCCAACAGAAGGTGAAAAAACCAAATAAGGTTAGGAAGACAAACATAGAGAGAAAATTCAATTAATTTTCAGCAAATATTATGGACAATTCTTTGGGCCCAATGTCATTTACCCTCAAAGCAGCTTAAGCACTCACTCCTGACAACAATGTTTTTCTTGACAATATGGGACTGCATGAAAAGGTAGTCAAGGTCATACGAAATAAGGAATTCTGGTGCTTCCATGACTTGCAATTGATGACAGAAAAATCCCATCTCCTTTTGGTTTTACCCCATCAATAGCAGATATATTTTAGATGTTGAGTTTATTCCAGCCCACGGGCCTGTCCTCACTTATCTAGAAACAGTTATTGATGCAGCATAAAAGGAGACACAGGATTATCTTAAGTGGTATCTCAGTCTCTTTACTGAGATTCCAAGTGCTGTTGAACAGGAAGAAAATTTTAGTGAAGCATCCTCCCCCACAACCCTCTTCACTGTAATAGAAAGACTAAATTTGACTGAGCAAATACAACACTGACAGAACACAATTTTACCAACAGAAAAAGGCATGAACTTTATTTTTCTCTATTATTCTGCATACATATGACTGCTTGAAGTGATTAAAAAAACAACTTCACACACAAAAACAGGAAACAGATGGCATCAGATGAAGATGGCACATGAAGGCACATTACAAAAACAACTGACTCAGTAAACGTTAAAGAAAAAAAGACATTTTTATGTCTACATATAGGTATGTATTTAGTTATCCTATTTTCTGTATCTTATGTTCTCAATTAGGTTAACTTCCTTGGGCTCTAAGCTTGAATTCCTGGCCCTAAATTTTACCAGCAGAGTTACTCCACATTAATAAGAAGAGGTCCTTCTGCTGCAATGTTTTATATACCCTGCAAAAAGCCTGCTTCATTTCTTGTGTCCCATTTTCATATTCATATGCCCTAAAGAGAAATCTAGATCTCATTCTCAGTAAGATCCTCATGGATGGGACCATTGCTCTTCCTCAGCTCCCTTCCTCCTGCTCTGTCCCATGGGAAGCAGAGTACAGTGCACAGCACAGACTAGAGATCATCACTCAAAAGCATCCCCTTCCATTTACCTTAAGACATCTAGAAAATAAATCTGGCAGTCTTGGTGGATCCTTTTTAGGAGGGAAGGCCTGCTCTTAGCACAGAGAGCATGGATACAATCACGTTTCTGCTGACTTTCTGTCTGAGTTCTGGAGCAATGTGTCCTATTTACCAAAAAAGATTGCAGGCCAAGCACCTTACTACATGACTGAATTCTGCCACACTGCCATAGAAATACCTTAAGCATTTTGCTTTTACTCAGAAATTATTATTGTTTTTACCAATTCACTTTGCTTGAAAATGTAAGAAGAAAGCATGCTCTTACAGGCCCATAAATGCTTCCATAGGCCAGGAAGCCAGCATACAGGTCTTTGACACCTGTAACTTCAAATTTTATATTTATATTTCTTCCTTTCTCCATACTAGAAATGTGGACCAACAGTACCATAAGTAACAATTCTGAAAACTGGGGGGAAAAATACCTGCTATGTAAAAAATGTAAAGATATGGTTTAGGATATCTGAACCATTGCTTTTCACTATTTAGCTAGGACATGTAATTTGCAAGAGGCAAAAAACAGAGGAGTGGGATGAGCAAATTTAAGTTCAAACTTTTCAAACACAGAAAAGGATTACAGACAATTTTTAAACTGAGGGATCAGTCTCCTCTTACTAAAAGCACAGTCCAAAAAAGTCATTGCAGTTTATCATTTAGAGTACTTTTGTACTTCTTGGAATACCATTTTTCCTCTTTTTAGCTTTTGCAAGTAATGTCTTCTTGCCTGCAAAAGGTATCATCCTTTTCCACCCTAGCAAGTTACAGACACTGGTTATATGTACCTCCAGGTCCCTCTCAAAAGCTGCAATGTCACATGCCCAGGTCATGAAAGAAAATGCTAATGACAAAAATTTTACTGTACCATTACCCCCTTGGTACCACTGGCCATCATTAGCATACCAAGTCTGTCCTCCACTCCTTTCCATAAAGAAGGAAGAAAAAGGGGAAGATTCAAAATCTTAGCTATCAAGAGGCAGAAGGCCTAGGTAATATCTAAAAGCCCATAGCTGACAGGCTCTTTCTCAAGGACACACAAGATTTTCTAGCTTGAATGCTAAACACAGGACAAGGACAAACTTTCCCAGGAGTTAGTCCAAGGCAATGGCATGAACTTTCCAGATGTTTAACAACCATCACAACATTGTCATTCCTGCTCCAGGGAGAGGCACATCTCTCATGTTTCCTTTTCCAGTCTCAGCCCAGCACAGTGCATGTTTCAGCAGCTCTCCATAACACACTTTACCCTTGGGGAAGGCAATTACTGTGGACACAACCAGAAGATGTTCAAGATCTTATGCTCCCTGATGCTGTATAAATCCCTATACAGAACAAATATATACTGTACTTCAGAAGTTAGGATAACCTGTGCATAACTACTAGAGCTCAAAACCCCTGCTCAGACTAAGGCAATGTTTTTTTCACACACTGGAGATATATCTGCAGCACCTCTAGCTGTACTCAAGGTATCATGAGTGGTGTTAGCTGCAAAGACATACACCTACTTAAGTTTCAATACTGTGTAATCTGCCAGGTTCCCTGGAGGATATCTATAGCCTACAGTACAATTTTGTAGCTATTAATATCTAAGTTAGCTAAATTAAAGCTAGCTCATGTACAACTGTACGTGCTGCAATCACGCTTTCAGTCACAGGACAGAAAATATCACAAATAGCTTAAAAGCAGACTTAGCAACAAACACCAAGGTTTTTATGGGCACGCCTGCCTGCACAGACAAGCACAACTGGCTTCAGTATGCACCTGGAGGACAGCCAAGGCCTGGCCACGCATGGTGTGAGGACATGAGCACTGCACTGTAGCACAGCACAGTGAAGCAGCGCAAACCCACTGGCACAGTCACAGCCTCCAGTGCTCCCTGTTTCTGAACAGCACAGTTTTTCCTCAGTGCTGGAGCCACCCACCACTCCCCAGGGTGCTACAGGGAAAACACTGCACACATTTTCCATCTGTGGCTGAATAGGGTCCTGGCACAAGAATGAGGTTCTTCTCCACAGGAGAAGGGTATGAGTTACTCCTTGGTTCAGCAAAATTTCTTACAGCATTATTTTATTCAGGCAAATTATTAAATGTCTCGTGTCTCAGTTTTCCCACCTGTAAAACTGACGTATCTACTTGAAAGAAGCACACATCTAAGCAGCACTTCAGAGATGAAAATCTCTAGATATGTGCTTATTAAATATGAAGAACAGGTAAAAGTGCACACAGAACAGTTATCATGTTATTCCATCTACGCATTATTTTTGTGTGCCTTCTGTAGATTTTAATACTTATTTATTCTTTTAAAGCAGATATAGAGAAATACAGTCTGCATTCAGCTGCTGCGGGTAGACACTTAAAAGGGTTAAAGTGTAGGTATCTTTTAATCAACAACAAAAGATGGATCTTTCAATGTCACTGTCTCTGGCAACTAAACCAGTTTAAGAGATACCAATTTCTTCTGCCCACTTGTCTCTGATCCCCAAGTTGGATTTATACAACCAATGTGAGATGTATAGCATAAGTACATCCAGTGAAACTACCAAGGTTAAATTTAAAAAAAAAAAGGAAACAAAAACCAACACGTACACACCCATTCCTTTCCCAAAACAGAAAGAGGTAAAAAATGTTAATCCAGACCAATTTAACAACCTGGTTGAGTAAGAAGCTTTGTAAACATGGTGGGATAGCTGTGGCACCCAAGCTCCCACATGGAAATGCTGAGCTACACTCTAACTTAATTTGGGGAAGACAGCTGGGGAAACACAATGGCAAAAATCTCCTAGGCATGCTACAAACCCATCTGCTAATTTCATAATTGTTTTCAATTTTAGTTTTGATGAGGCCCTCAGATAGATTTGTTCTGCATGGGTAGGTCCAGATGTGGACACTCCTCTCTGCTATCTGGAATTCCGCATGCAGAATTACATCCTCTTGGGCCATATTATAAAGCCCAAGAGGAAGAAGCTTCATGAGCTGAGAAATCAAACATTCCTGGATGCAGGGAAGACACCAAATGCACACCACAGCAGCTGTGCACATTGTGCTGCACATTAGCTACAGACCTGCATGCAGACACACTACCAAATATCCATTGTTTTCAGGCATTTTCTCACGCTGCTGCCAGGCAGGTAGGGACAAACCACTGGTGCCACTGGCAGCCACTTGCTGCCTGGGACTGCCAGTCTCCAGGTGTGTGGGCGCAAGCAGCAGAAAACAGTTGAAAAGGAAACTGGCCTTTGTAATTCCCATTTTGGACATGCAAAGGGTATCCGTCAGAGGTTTGTACATGAAGCCCCTGGAGCATCCTGTGGCCTCCCAGCTGGGGACTGCATCCAAGCACAGAGGAGTACATGGTCCAAATTGCACTGTGAGAACACTGCCAAGAGAATTCAACCTGGGCCACTCCTGCATTGCATGTACAGAAATGCAAGTATCTTAGAGGGGAACAAATGCTGCAATCCAGGTGAAACAGATGGCGTTCAAGCTCACATCTAGCAAAGTCCTGCCAAACTAAGCTGAGTCTATTCTCACTCATCTCAAAAACTGCTTTAAAAAATGCTCTTACATGCAGGTCATGGTGTATAGCTTACAAGCTGTTGGAACAGTGTGCCCTATGAGGACCATTGGCCCGGCACTAGTCAGGCAAGAAGAGCCCATCCCCAGGAAGAGAGGAGGCCCTTCCCAGTTGTGATGTTATACCACCTTTCTGCCATAAGACATCTCCCAGAAACAACCTCCCATTACCCAAAGCTGCCTCTGGCCTGGGTGAAATTTTACTACGTGAAAAGAAACTGTGAAGACACAGCACTGAGACATCACAAAAGCTGGTTAAACCTTGCAAGGATTTATTCAAACTCTACAGCAGAAAGCAGTGAACAGACACAGCCTACATTGCCCCAGTTTGTTTATTTTCATACACTTATTTTGAAAGGTGTCAAAAAAACCAGAAGACCAGAAAAATATGTGAAATACAGTTTCTGCAACTGTTACACTGTAAGATAAAATACAGCCTAAATGCTCAAGGGATAAACGTAAAGACATAAAGATAACATAAAGATAACCTGGCTTACTGTCAGATTTCAAACCTTTTCTCTCTAGCTTCTCTCACTTAAAAAACTTGTGTTAATTCACCAACCCTATCAAAATCAACAAATTGAAAATCAAAGCTTATATGTGGTGTTAATTGGGATGTTTCTGTTTACTACAAAGCCACCAGGACTTTGCATTTATATCCTGTGTGATTTATCTTTTGTCTCAACAATATATGAAGTGTATATCCATTTTACTTGACATAAATAATAATTCCCAGTATTAAACTCTGTTGTTCTGAAGGAGAACTGAATGCATGCAACACCTTCTTATTTAATATGCAATTGTTAATAAAATGAGAACAAAGTTCCTGCTAAAATATCCATAACACAAATAATTGAACAGGAGAGGCAATGCTAGAATTCTCAGATGCTAGATCCTGAAATTCTCCTCAGATGTTGGAAGCTGAGTAGATAGAACAACAAGGTGCCATCTGTTTGTATTTATTGGCAAGGGAGAAGTGGTTTATGTAAATTAACTGTTCCAGATGACATCAGACTCCCTTATTCCATTTTGTCTTATAAAGAGAAGATGAAAATCCCTTCCAATGCAAGTTTTGTCCAGCTTCCTGCACCAGCAAAAATAAAAAAAAATTCCAGACACCAGAAAGTAATATTTGAATAACTACCTGCCCTAGGATTTATGTTTTACAGAGGTGTACAGCAAATGGTGCTTCATGAGTACTTCATCTGCTTAGGGAAGCCATTCTCAGAGTTTCAAAACTACTCACCAAATAGCACAAGGCATTGCAGTAGACTTCATTAAGAAGTGGCACAGTCTCCCACACAAATCACTGAGATGCAGTTACAGCATTGTGAATTTCATTCCAGTTTGCCACTTAATTATTGCATGGCCTTCAGCAAGTTACTTTAAATCTCTCCTTTTCTTTCTGCTCACATATTTCTTTATACTCACTTTAGACATGGAAGGGAAGAATGGGCAAAGGGCTTGATATATATAATGGTAATTTTCCACCACGAATAAGGCTTTACTTCTGGATGGCTTTTTTTCTTAAAATAAAAAGCTTTCAAAGTGTAGTCTTCATACAATAGAAACTGCTGTCAAGTGCTCCAACACTAACATACACCAGGACTATGCCTTGCAGTTCTGGATTTGATACTGTTTGATGCTATTTGATATTGGATTTTATGCACAGTGCTGCTCTTACCCTCAGGTTTAGGTGCTCATTAAGAACAAGGTCCAGGGGTTTTGCTGTTTCCCATTTTGGACATAGGATTTTAGTATAAAGGGAGTATAATAAGCTTGACCTGGGTAAGACAAATTGTCCTGAAAATGTTAGAAAAACAAATCCTACATTAAAAAAACCCAAACCCGTCTCCTACCACATAAAAAAGCTTCTTTTCTGAATCCTGGAAACCTTAAACTGTTTCAGGTTTTTTTAAATAGCCATAGTGTCAAAGACAGCTTTTTCCTCTGATTCATAATTTGAAATACCTTATTATTTCATTTCAAAACTCTCCCCGTGCTAATCCTCAGCCAAAAAGCCAGATTGAGACAGACATACAATGGTTAGAATTTCAGCTCAAAGAGTTGAAACTCATGGTGTCATGACAATTGTCAGCAAAGTGGTGTAGCAGTGCCTGGAAAAGTAGATGTGCTGCCATCCATGTGATAGCACAATAAGCTTTGGTGTTTACAGAAAAAAATATTTTCAACAACAAAAAAACATTTTAATGCAATATCTTTTTTTTTTTTTTACGGCCTAGTTTAAAATTTATCTATAGCATATTTTACTTAATAAGAAAACAAAAAAAAAGTCTCCACTTCTATATTTCAGTCACACTTGCAGACCCAAAACAACAGCAGAAAAGACAAGTATAAGACTGTTAATTAGTTGGACATGTGCTTTTCACTTGATCTGAATTTAGAGAAGAATGTACCATTTTCCCCTTTTATGTTAGAGCACATTTTGTCCATATCATTACAGTGCACATTCTGAAGTATCACTTAAGAGGGAAATTACATGAAACTTTAATTTACATGCACCTTTCAAAAGCACAACTACAACCAGAAAACAGTAGAGAAGCAGGAACACAAAGAACCAAGAAAGAGCTCCTATTCCCCCTCTATTTGTAAACACAAGAGCGCCTGAGCACTGTGAAACAAAATAAAGCTACATCCAAATGCAGATACCAGCTAAATATCATTAAATGGCCATTGTGGGAGATATCAGCATAATTTTCATAGGACAGAAGTAAATAAATTACTTAACTTGCTGATTATCCTCTCACAATCTTTTATTTTCTAAGACAACAGAACAAGAATAGTCCCCATATCTCAGCTTCACACCTTTCCAAGGAATCAGGCTTCCAAGAGAGTGAATAAAAGGGTCTTCCAAAAGAATTTTCAGGGTCACAATTTCAGCAGGTACAATGTTATCTGCCTTTTCTCCTTAGCTAATCATCATGCACACCTGGTAGCAATAAAATGTGCTACACTTGGGGTTGTAGGTGTTTGGTTGTCCCTGCTGGCTTCTATCAAAGGTGTTTCAATGGCTGGTGCATTTAGTGTCCAGGTTTACATTGTCCCTGAGAAGAGGATATGTGGATGCGCTTACCCTCTGTAGTGCTGCAAAGGTGCTTACTTATTTATCTTTATTCACTTATTGCAGACAAGTATTTTTGTCCCTTTTCTGTGCCCTTCCAAAGCTCTTCCATGTGACACTGGAACAACCTGGTTGTAGTTCAGAGGAAGATGCCAGTGGCTCTGCCGTGACTGTAGCTGACAGGGGAGAGGCAGCATGTGTAGGGAGGCCACTTACAGGAAGAAAACCCAAAGGGATGGTTTCTCAACAAAGTTGCTGGTGGGACCACATAGATTGGAAACATATGCTGTTCTTCAGTGGCTGGAGCTCACCAAGATCATGTTATTAATCTGGCCAACAGCAGAAATCAGGATCAAATCTCCAGAATTCTGGGGATACATGACTTAGTGTTACCATCTCCTTATATCAGATGCTAAGGAAAAAGCATAAAGACTCCAGCTGCATAAAGTAGCTTGGACTAGTGCAAGACCCAGCCCCAGCTGCTGTTCTTCTGGTCTGTTCTGGAGCACAAGAGATACAGTGAAGGTGCAGCTGGGGTAGGTCAAAAGTCCAAAAGCAGGAGAGGTGTCTTGAGCCTGAAATATCATTCTGAACATAGTAATCACATTGCTAGTATGATGCTTTCTGGCAGCAGTCAGCTTCACAGTCTTTGGGCTTCCCCATGTTATTCTCTCATTATCTTACGAAAATCTTGGTTAAAACTTGCTAATTATGCTGTGCCAAAACATATCTGGGAGAGACGAGTATGCAACACAATGTATGTCTGTGTTGTGCTGGACTCTTGAGCACGAAAATGCCATGGGTGCCACCGGCTCCACGCAGGAAAAGTACAGGATTCCCTGCAGAAGGGAGCAGGGTCTCTTGCGCCAGGCTTGCTCTCACCATGGAGCCCTGCAGCACCTGTGAGACTGCAAATTTCACCATAAAGTGCAGCACAAGATCTTGATCTAGACTGACATCTCTATCCTACCACTTCTTCCACTTTCCAGAGGACTGGTTTAGCAGATTACAGTACCTATGATAAATCAGACTCCTATATTGCCCATAAAAAACAATTCCAAAAGGACCTTCATGCTAAATGTTGTATGAAGTACCTGGCATATCAAATTACATTTATCTTCTCAAGAATAATATCTCTTCTGGTAGAAAAACAGTGACTACTCACATAAGACTGGTTTCCTTGCTTTCCTCCTCATGCAATGTCCTGATCAGTGATAATCAAAATCTCTTTCTGAAAAAATAGGGTAGAGTCTACAACCTATACATGTGGTTTAAAGACACACCTTTCAGAAACACTTCCAGCTCTGTGCAAATTCAGCACGGTTTTGTTTTCCCATAGTTATATTTGTTTTGTAATAAAATCTGAGATTTGATATCATTAACTGAAACAAAACTGCATGCGTTAAAGGAGGGTAAAAGCACTTTAAACTTCTTTCTAGTCTGAATATCCAGGGAAGTCAGGGTAGAAATGCCATTGTAGGCTTGTTCCCTATGAAATTCTGTTCATTAACATATGAATAGGCCAGATTCAACTAGTATTAGTATAGTAGTCAAAAGTATAAAAAAATATACTTTTTAACTACTTATGTGTTTTGGAGACTGCATCTGTTAATGCTATAAAGATCCTTTGGTCTTGGTAAGTTGTAATTTACTAGAAATGAACAACTTGAAGTGTGCTTCTGTTCATGCTTCCCACAAAGTGAAAAATTATAATGCTAATGCTAATATCCTTTATCATGTAGTACTCATTAACCAGCCACTGCATAAATGTATAGTTGTGAGCTTAATAAACAATATTAAAATATTTCTCAAATTTGTTTAAGAATGGCATGAAGCTCTCCAATCACAAACTTTTGATCTACTTAAAGAGTGGCATGTTCTTTCTTACAGGAGTAGCATTCTCTTACATCAGAGCTCTTTTTAAAGCAATCAAATCTCAGAGTTAATCAGAGCTCCTCTTCTGCAGTGGTAGTGGAAAACAGTCCATCAGAGCATTGCTTTATGGGAACATATAATAGCCTGGGCTAGCTCTCCACCATATGAAACCCCATTTGGCCTGAAATGAAACTCTGCAAATAAGCGGAAAACATTCCACCCCTATTAAACACAATTTCCTGTCCCATCCATGTGAGAGAGGACCAGAATTTTCTGTATTTCACATTCAGAAACAGCACTTTTTTACACACAGATCTCGTGCAGCACATTTGAAACAAATCTGCTTCTGCAGTCTACAGGAAAAAACTTCCACAAGCACTTAAAAATCTGAAAGGCAGGTGACTGTGATTAGCTATTTGTATAATTAGCTTTACTGATCATAATCCACTTATGAAATAAAATAGTGTACTTAGACACTACAGTTGCTCCAGGGAGAGTCTACATGGGTATTGAAGGATCAAGTGTGCATTCCTGTTTCCATGAAAACACAAAACTCTGGGCTGTTTGTTAGGGCGAGGTTCACTAAGACCCTAACCATGAAAATAACTTCAGGTCTGCCCTCCCAGGTCCCGCCCACAGCATTGCATGGAGTCCTGGTGCTTCCCTAGGGACAAGGGAGACCCTCTGTTGCATCACTGCCCAAAGCCACCAGCATAGCTAATGCACATGCTGCCCACCAAAGCAATTTGTATCAGATGTCTACTTAGTTTCTGCCCCAATAACTTTGGGTATTTGCATGGACTGCACTGGTTACAGAGGCCACGTTTCACCCAGGTCAGCTGACAAATCCCTGCTTACACAGTAGAGGGGAAAATATTAAAAGCATCTTAAGTTCAAACCTCAAAATTGTTTCCCAGTCTTATGTATTCCAAATGCTGAACGTGACAAGATCATACAATAAGAAGACAATCATGGAATGGCTTGGGTTGAAGGAACCTTTAAAGGACATCTAGTCCAAACCCCCACCAACAATTAGGAACATCTTCAACTATGTCAGGTTGCTCAAAGTCCCATCCAGCCTAACCTTAAATGTTTCTAGGGACAAGACATCCACAACTTCTCTGGGAAACTTGTTCCAGTATTTCACCACCCTCATTGAAAAAAAATTTTCCTTTTATGTAGGCTGAATTCAGTTTAAAGCCATTTCCCCTTGTCCTATCACTACGTGCCTTTGTAAAAAGTCCTTCTCTGACTTTCTTACAAAACCCCTTTTGGTACTCGAAGGTGCTAGAAGGTGTCCCTGGAGCCTTCTCTTCTCCAGGTTAAACAACCCCAAGTCTCTCAGCCTTTCCTCATACAAGAGGTGTTCTATCAATCTAATCATTTTTGTGGCCCTCCTCTAGACCTACTCCAACAGATCCGCATCTTTCTGGTGCTGGGGACCCCAGAGCTGGATGNACTCCAACAGATCCGCATCTTTCTGGTGCTGGGGACCCCAGAGCTGGA